>JALAJA010000067.1:123901-138901 GCA_023376005.1 Doryteuthis pealeii
GGTTAGCTCAGTCGGTAGAGCGTTCGGCTAGAAACCACAAGGTTCCTAGTTCGATACCCGCCCTCGCCAACTCAGTGTATGAGTAGCACAGGGTTCTGTGCGGTAAAGTAAGGAGCTGATGGTAGGTGTGGCGCCCACCTCAGATGCTAAAATAATCTCCTTGGTCTAGCGCGAGTGAAAAGGGGATAGACTCCCTCGCTGTCTGGCCGATACCGACATTAGGCCGCCCCGACGACTTACTTTCAATCTACAGCCTTCCCTGTCTCCTTACAATAACAGACCTCTCTCACCCATGCTGTGTTTATTTCAAAAATAGATTAGGCAACACAGATTTTGGTCAGAACTATATAAGCCACGACTCAACTCCTCAAAGGAAAAAAAAGGTGTTGCAGATCATGGACTACTCATTCACTGTTGCATAATTGTGTGTGTGTGGGTTTTTGACAAGCCCTGTAGCGAGAATTCTATGGGGCCATTTTTTTTCAGATTAGGGGATGGAAAAATACCAGTAACGGTTATGGCCCCAACTGACCCCAGAAGTGAGAATCTCGTGAATCACGTGATAGAGTTAGTTAGGAAGGAAGTTTTCAATCAGATGTCAGGCAGAGAGGTTGTAACTCAAACTGCACAGTGAATCAGGGCAATGCAGTAATAAAATCTTTGATCAAAGAAAAACAAAGTCTTGTAGTTGATTAATGCATGACTTTAAAAGAAGCCCTTAGTTAGAGACAGTAACATAGTAAGAAGATAGAAGAATGACAAGATAACAACCGAAACAAAGAAGTAAAGAAAATCATAGCCAAAGAAAGTAGATGAAGAACAAACAAGTAAGTCAAGTCTGTCTCTCACCTGAAGACTATCACTCTTGTTTATATACCTGCAATGACTATATAACACTAGTTCAGGGGTCACCAAACTAAGAGAAGAGGCAGAACAGACGCATTCTGTGAGGTTGGCTCAAACCATGCGGTGAATCTGAATGGGCAGTAATAAAATCTTTGATCAAAGAAACACAAAGTCTTGTAGTTGATTAATGCATGTCTTGAAAAGAAGCCCTTAGTTAGAGACAGTAACATAGTAAGAAGATAGAAGAGATGACAAGATGACAACCGGCCAAAGAAGTAAAGGAAACAGCACTAGATGATCATAGCCGAAAGGAAGAAGATAGAAAGAAGATATGGAAGCAAGTAAGTCACGACTATCTGTCTGTCTGTCACCGAAAACTCTATCACTCTCGATGTATATACCCAGAGTGGACTTGAGATTAACATTTCCGAGAGCTCCAGCACTAGACGATCATAGCCATCGGATTCGGTTCTATTTTCAAATTACATATATATATATATATATATATATATATATATATATATATATATATGTGTGTGTGTGATGGTTATTCACTATATGAGGTGAAATTAACTAAATTAATCATACAATCAAAATGAATCTTAATATCTATTTTAAAATCTATAGAAGTGAAACTCTCGAAGCAAAATTAAAATTATAGGAATACAAAAGTCATTCAATAAATAAGTTGAATGTGGTGCAGCCATACAGCAGCACTGATACGACAACGGCCTGGAAGAACTGTCTCTTCAACTTGTCTGTGAGATTGGATTTCCATATGACCGACAATATGACGATATATAAAATATATATATATATATATATATATATATATATATATATATGTGTGTGTGTGTGATGGTTATTCACTATATGAGGTGAAATTAACTAAATTAATCATACAATCAAAATGAATCTTAATATCTATTTTAAAATCTATAGAAGTGAAACTCTCGAAGCAAAATTAAAATTATAGGAATACAAAAGTCATTCAATAAATAAGTTGAATGTGGTGCAGCCATACAGCAGCACTGATACGACAACGGCCTGGAAGAACTGTCTCTTCAACTTGTCTGTGAGATTGGATTTCCATATGACCGACAATATGACGATATATAAAAAATATATATATATATAATATATATATATATATATATATGGTGTGTGTGTGATGGTTATTCACTTTATGAGGTGAAATTAACTAAATTAATCATACAATCAAAATGAATCTTAATATCTATTTTAAAATCTATAGAAGTGAAACTCTCGAACCAAAATTAAAATTATAGGAATCATAGGAGTCCGAGTTTGCATCCTAGGTATACTAGGAGTTAGAGCCAGACCTTATAACTTCCGACTCTGCAGCCCTGCTTATGAATTCAGAATAACCAATTTGGATAATTAGGGGTTGTCAGGTTTAAAAACCTAACACCAGAGGGACTCCTTCCATTGTTCATAATTATTTCGTGTAAATGAATTAGTTATTGTTAAAGAAATAATTTGAAAACATTGTTTATTTACTTATTAGTGTCACCATGTTTTATTTTGTGGTCCAGATTTTGACTTCTTATTCAGTATAGTATTTTTATAGTTTTAACTTTTTTTTCTTCATTTTTTTGTTTTAAATCATACTATCTTTTCTGGTTTCTTTATTTCAAAACCCAATCCTATGGCATCTAGGGAGTTTCAATAAATAAGTTGAATATTGTCTAAGAAGTTGTCAATAGATGTATTCAAGTCAGTAAAATAATATCCCATTGGATTCAAAATCCAATGGGATATTCCCTCACAGGTTCGAATCCTGTTCGCAGCGCCATATTGAAGTCAGTAAGTCTACTGTTGGTTTGAATAACAGCAGCTAACTAAGTACAACTTAAGCAGTGTCCAAGACAGTTGGTATATATAGAAATCAAGAATGATCCATTCATGAATTTGGGTGATTCCATTCCTTGAGTTCTGATTGGCTGCTTGACTGCTTGATTTGAATGACATTGTGGAGTCTTATAAATACCCTGTCATTCTGCAGTAGACTTTGTGACTATTCGGGCTTGTATTAAGTTACAACCGTTTGTTGCCTTGTCTTCCCAGTTCGACGGTAATTGGAACTTTTATTTTTTCTTCATAAAGTTGCACCTTTTTCAGGGGAATCAATAATTATATGTCTTTTCATTTACCAGTAGACCATCTATGCTCGGAACATAATTCCTTAAAATAGTTAAAATTATATCTTCACCTACTTTAAGGTACTCAACATGGCTATCTAGCCACTGCAATCCTACTGTAACCAGCTGGTAGCGGCTCTTACATGTTCCCTTGTTTAAAAACCTATCAAGTTAACAACCAGATTTTACAAGTATGAAAACTTAAGACCATTGGTCTACGTTACTGTAAACATAATTCCTTAAAATAGTTAAAAGGATATCTTTACTTTTTTTGCCTACTTTAAAGCGCTCACAGCGGCTCTCCTACCATAGGCAGCTGATTTATCGCTATTTTGAAACTAGACAAAGAAGCAAGTAAGTCACAGTCTTAACTCTGTCTGTCTGTCTGTCTATCACATGAGAACACTCTCGATTTATATATCCAATGAAGGTATACAACACCACCAGGATTCCGTCCTTAAACGTCACAGACCGACCAAAATTAACCTTTTCCTATTTTTAGACGATTACTTACAGTAAGGAAACCCCCTTATGAATGGAAATCATTAAGTGCAAGATCAAGTTTTCTGCGAAAAACGATGTGTTTAATATCTACTTTTACAAAAAAAAGGGCCCGATAATATCATTGTACATTTATCTAATACGACTGATTTTTTTAACGTAGAATAGATATTAGTATTATTTGTACTATTGGGACTATTGTCCTCATCTTCATTGTTATCAGTACAGTGTTTCTTCTCGGATGCAGTATTGTATACCCTCTTTCTTTACTTTCTTACTTCTATTCTTCTAGCGTCTCTTCTAGCATCTGGACTTCGTCTTGGGGACTTCCTGTCTGGTCTTCCATTGGGGATTTCTCTTTATCAGAAGCCCTGTGTCATTGGTAGTTTTTAGATAATAACACAAGACTTCGATTTAACTTAGATCATATTTTATTCTGAAATCCCCACCAGACTACCTGCGTAGATTGAGTCGGCACTGTGCATAACACGACTTACCACCTTCGTGGCTTTGGCCGATCTGACTAAAAATTACAGTAAGTATACTTCTGGAGTAATTTACTTTTTATTTCTATGAATTTTTACATTTATACAGGTTCTTGATCTCTACAAAGTTACTAAAATAGTTTTCGTCGGTGTAAACTTTTATGAAGCTGACTGCATCTCCTTCATAGGAGGGAATACCCCCCACCCCCAATTGGAGGATTCCCTTGGTATGGCACTAAATGGTATCTGATGGTGAGGCTCCAGTTCTGGGAAGCGTAGAATAACTGTATCTTGCTATTACTCCCAGGTCCACTCTGGTAAGTAAGGGCCAAATTGGACTGTTACATGTCATCGAGTGCTCAGCCAGCAGGATTCCGTCCTGAAGCATCACGTAGCTATTACTGCAATTTGTTGGCTGGGGCTTTAGAATACACCAACTGCACCTCTACAGAGGGGAAATATCGCCAAATGGGGCCTCCTGTTGGCCGTGGATGGCGATCCGGGATGCTTATTGACGGAATCCTGGTGTATGCACAGTCCATGACTTGCAACACTATACTTAGACTCTTACTTAGGCTAGACGGTCGGTCCAAGAGGACCCCTCCGATTAATCGGCTGGTTATGTCAATACCTAGCACCTATATGATTGTCCCGACCATAGTGCCCATCTGGAAGCCCCAAACCTTTTTGTCATATATATATATACCAACTTTACGCAAGGAAGCGTGTGGTGTAATGGTTAAAGTCATGGGAAATGGATTCGTCGCCCCGAGTTCAAATACTGGACGTGGTAATTGCTTTTCACTTAGCGCTAATACCCTTGGGAAAGGTATGAATCCTACTCTCCCTCCAGCTATGGGTAAATAGCAGGGCAGACTGGGCTCTTTAACCATGGCTAGGTAACCAATCTAGGAGAAGGAAAACTCTGAATTCAAACCTGTTAAACTCCGCTTAAGAAATTAACCTTGTGTCGTATCCTGCTCGTGTGGAGGAGTTGGTAAATATATATATATATATTTACAAACTCCTCCACAACAGGTGGCCCTATTGGGGGGGGTGTCTTACCCCTCTGCAGTGGTGCAATCAATGTATTCTAAAAGTGCCATATATATCTAAAATAGCATAACTGGGGTTTGAACTTGCTTACAACGATATTGCAATCCAGCTCGTTAACCACTACCCCACCCCCACACATGTCTCTTATTTGAGAATTCTGTTTATATAGATAATAATGGAAGTAATGTCTAAGTGCTTTTGTTATTCTAAGTAAAAAAAAAAAAGTCACAGGTTCGGGGTAAAAAAAAAAAAAAACACAAATTGCTTTTATTTCAATATGAAAGCCAAAAAAAAAAAAGAAAAAAAAAAGTCCCCAGCCGAAATGTAATGGCATTTTTGTGTATTAGTGTCATGATGGGGGGATTACAAGATGACAAATAATTTTGAAAAATTGCAAATAAAATGGCTGTGGGGGGTGGGGGGTGGGTGGAGTGGTGAGGTATATGGAAATTGTAGGATTTCTATTTATTAACCATTAGAATGCTTTTCAGCACCATACTTAAAAATTATATATATATATATATATATATACACACACACACACACACACACAAATATATATACACACACATATACATATGTATATACACACACACACTATACATATGTATATACACACACACACACAATATACATATGTATATACACACACATATACATATGTATATACACACACACACACACACATGTATATACATACATACACACACACAATACACACACACATGTATATACACACACACACACACCACACACACATATGTATATACACACACACATATATATACATATGTACACACACACATATATATACATATGTACACACACACCACATATATATATACACACACAAACACATATATATATATGTACACACACAAACACATATATATATATGTACACACACAACACATATATATATATGTACACACACAAACACATATATATATGTACACACACAACACATATAACACACATAACATATACACACACATATACATATATATATATATATATATATATATATATATATATACACACACATAATGTAGCACATTAATGTTGAATATTCTCTTTCACACTATCTCCCTATACAATAATAATAATAATAATAATAACAATGTTAATTTCCAATGCATTTTTATAGTGAAATCATTGGAGAATTCATTTCTATAGTAAAATTTTTCCGCAGTTTATTCTCATACTAAAATCATTCCCATTTTGGCAAATACGGAGCTGTGCCCCCCCCCCCCAGCAGAAAAGCCTTACCGAACAGCCCAAGAGACAAACAGACAGACAGAGTTAGTCTTTAGAATATTTCCCTAAATGCCCCAGTTCTCTCTCTCTGCAAGTTGGAATCTAACCATATTCCTCTTTCTCTCTCCGGTTCCATTCCTGAAAAGCCTGATGCTGTGGCGGACTCTTTTAAAATAGACCTCTCTCTCACTCTCATGAAATAAATTTAAATATACCTTACCCTCTCTCTTAAAGTAACCTTACTGTCCATTTAAAATAATGGAAATAGACCTTACTACTCTCCCTCTTGAAATAAATTTAAATATACCTTACTCTCCCTGTTGAAATGAATTTAAATATACCTTACTCTCTTTTGTAAAAATAACCTTACTCTCCTTTTAAAATAGATTTAAATATATCTCTTCTCTCCGAAATAAATTTAAATAAACCTTTAGTATTGTCTAAAACCAGACCAAAGTATAGGGCACTATGGAACCTCAAAACCTACCGCTTGGATAAAATAACCCCGAATGGATTGACATGCCATTAAAATAACCAACAAACCAAACTGAAAATGAAATTCTATTTAACCACTAAACTTCATTTTTTTAAATAATGAGCCTCACCAACACTGCACTTTAAGACTGAGCCAAAGAAGTAAACCTAAAAATACTTTTCAATAATGATATGGTTAATGACCACACAGAATTGAACTACAGACCTTGCAGCTTCTAGTCCGATGCACTAACCCCTCCTGGCAAAACCTGAATGCAATTAGGGGGTTCCTAATTCGGAGGGTGATTAGGATATCGGTTCATGGTTGGTTTTTATATAGATATGGGCGGGGAACAGTGAATCAGTGATTACTTTCAAATCCTAGAGGCAACTTGAATGCAGTTAAGTGAACACCAGCCATTTTAACATAGCCAAAGTATTACATAGTTAACCTGGCATCCAGTGGCGACAAAAAATAGCCTAGATTAGCCTGAAGCTTTTTAAGGAATTGTAAAAGTAACCAATTAATTGTTCGGATGTTGACAACTAAGAAAAATCTTTTTAGAAGTGTTAAAAAGTTTATTATAAATCTTGAAATTTTGAGATGAGGCTTGATAATTTATTATTTGGATTTTTCGAACTGATGTCCTCATCTTTTTATTATATACACAATGTTTCTGTCGATGTGCCCTTCAGCCTTCTTCAGGTGTATTGAAGTCAGTCAGTCAGTCAAAAAATGGTTTGAGCAATGTGACTGGCCAAGCCCAACTGAACCAGTGTCAAGACAACTGGTATTTATGGGAATTCAGAACAGTCCACCCATGCATTTGGGTGAGTCCATTCCTTGAGTCCTGATTGGCTGAGGCTCCATAAATCCTGCCACTTTTCAGTGGTCTTTACGGCATCTCAGAATCGTATTGAGTTACGACTGTTTGCTGTCTTGTCTTGCCAATTCGATGGTAATTGTATTATAGTATTCTATAAGGTGTTTCTTGTTTAAATATTTAGATGAGGCTTCATAATTTATATTATTTGGATTTTTAGGACTATTGTCCTCATCTTTTTTGTATTAATATATTTTTGTATTATTTGGATTTTCGGACTATTTAATATTTCGGCAGATGTGGCCTTGGGCCTTCTTCAGGTGTTTCTTCTCAAACTCAAGAGCCTTCACGGAACTTCGAACTGAATCCTTTATTCAATCTACCTGGGTAACTGTTCTCATTCTGTTAACCATTTAAGTTTCTTAGAAACAAATTACACAAGATAGGTTGCAAGGTAGGAGTTAGACAGCTTTAGTTGGGGCCAATATATTTCCTGGGACTCATTCAAAGTAAATATATGTGTCCGAGGATGCACTAAATCAAAAAGCTATCAGCATCACAGTAATATATATATATATATATAGTATGAACAAAAAGTGATGACAAACAGGAAGATTTCTTATATGTTATTTATTCTCAACTAGTTTCGACCTTAGGTCGTCATCATCAGGAGATTTCTTGTTTGAAGAAATTGTTTTTTCTCTAAAAACAATTTCTTTTTTTTTAAAGGGAAGGCATTATAAAAGAATTATAGAAATTGAAATATTTTTTTTAGTATGTGCAGCAAAAGAGATTTGTATTGAGTTACGACTACTTGCTGCCTTATTTTACCAATTCGATGGTAATTGGAACTATTATGATTATTCTACACATACATATGTGTGTGTATGCAAATATATAATATATATAATAATTCAAAAGTCCAGAGAAGAAATCTTCCTTACGACACAAGAGTTTTATTTTAAAACCTGTCGCAGTTTGAGAGCTCAATGTGTGCACTTAATGTTAGAGTGACAGAGCAAATATATAAGTAAAGAAATAACAAAAGACTTAGAGATTTTGCATTATAGACTATTTCAGGCAGCTTAGACAAAGTGTCTAACTCTCCGAACTCAGCAGATGCAAATGATGAGTTGGGAGAGTTAGACACTTTGTCTAAGCTCCCTGAAATAGACTATAATGCTAAATATCTAAGTCTTTGTATTTCTTTACTTATATATATATATATATATATATATATATATATAATATATAGATGAACAAAAAGTAATAAGACAAGCAGAAATATTTCTTATATGTTGTTTATTCTCAACTAGTTTCGACCTTAGGTCATCGTCAGGAGAAAATTTCTTATTTGAAGAAATTGTTTATACATTTTTTGAAAGGGAGCATTATAGAAGAACTATAAAAATTGAAGTGTTTTTGAGGGTTGACATGCTATTAAAATCCGGGTAGACGAGTGTGTTAGTAGTAGCATGTCCATTTGTTCCGTGAAGAACCTCTATGAGGTGGGTTATTTTTTGAATGCTCTTATATATGTGAGGGAGGGTTCATGGGAGTTGTGTATATGACTATATGTGTATACATATAAATGTATGCGTGGTGTACACACACACACATATATATATGTGTGTAGGTGTGTATGAAATAATTAGCTCAGAGCTTCATGAAATGATTTTGCTGGGAGTGGGGTGCATTTGAAGAAATCATATTACTGTGGGACAGAGATGCTGATAGGTACGCATCCTGCGTCTGTCCCTCACGCCCAAAAATCTAAAAGGACACAGTAAAATCGTATCCATGCGTCCCAGTGTTTTCTTTTTCTTTCTTCACCATTTCAAGCTAACTGTAAATACATTTCAATATTCTTAGAAATGAATTACCCAGGATAGGTTAAAAGATAAGGGTTAGACGGCTTTAGTTGTTTCCCAGATCATAGATAAAAAACCCTACAATCTATCAAGAAACTTTAGTTGAGACCCATCTATTTTCATCCGGACAGTTTGCCGGGGACAGTAAAATTTTTCCTAAAAGTTAGTACTACATTCCAATATTTGCCGTCTAGGATTGCCCGAATGCTGACTCCTAAATAACAGTCTAGTTCTAGACTTAAAATTACTAATGGACTGTGTTTTACTTTTTTCTTCCCTCACCATTTCAAGCTAACTGTAAAATACATTTCAATAGTTTTAGAAATTAATTACACACAGGATCGGTTACAATGTAGGAGTTAGATGGCTTTAGTTGGAACCCATAAATTTTCACGCGGGCTCATTCAAAGGCCGCAGTAAATAAAAAAGCTATCAGCATCACTGGGGGTTATATAAAAAAAAAAGTAAAGTCGGCGGGGCGGCCTAAAGTCGGTATCAGCCAGTCAGCGAGGGAGTCTATCGCCTTTTCAATGGCGCTAGACCAAGGAGATTGTTTTAGCATCTGAGGTGGAGCGCCATACCTACCATCAGCTCCTTACTTTACCGCACAGATCCCTGTGCTACTCAACACGCTGAGTGGCGAGGACCGGTATCAACTAGGAACCTTGTGATTCTTGCCGAACGCTCTACCGCTGAGCTGATAATCTATATTACATGGCCGATCCGAGAATACTGACGAGAGTCAGTCGAAACGTCATGAAAATAAGAATTAAAAAGTCGAAGAAAGTCTGTGAAATGATAGAAAATCGGCGAACGTAATGTTTTTAATTAATGGGAGATTTTTTGAAGGGATTCGAAAAGTGAAATAAAAAAAAAAAAATAAAATAGATAAAAAATAAATTAAAAAATAAATTAAAAAAAATGATAAAATTAATACAAGGATTTAAAAAAAAATTCTTTTGAGGCAACAAATAATTTTTGTTTTAGCAGTGAAAAGATGAAAATATATTTTTTTATAAAAATTGAAAAATAAAAAAATAAAATAAATAATAAATAAAATAAAATAAATAAATAAATAAAAACAAAAAAAAACATTGATAGAGGGAGGGCAAAAATGAAATTAAAAAAAACAATTCAAAGAAATGTCACTTTTGTATGAGCATGCAGGAGGGGGTTGTTTGTGTAGGGGTAGAGTGTGTGGGTTCGTTGGGGTGAATGATGAGGGGGTGGGTGTGAGCGATTCTCTCTTTGATTCCAGTTTAAATACGGCATGACGCATATTTGAATATGATCTGGCGGGGGGGGGGCGGGAAGAGGAGTGTGTGCGTGGAGGGGGGGGGGGAGGGATTTAGAGTTACATATTCCTACAAGATAAGCGACACATTTGAGAATGAAAAATATAAAAATAAAACAAAATTTGAAAAAAAAAAATGTCTGTGAATGAAACTTAGTTACGAATGAGATGTAAAGAAAATAAGAATTGAATAACAAGTGTTTAGAAGAATAAAACACGGATCAAATACAACAGATTGTGTATACACACAACACACACACACACATATATAAAAGAAAGGTTACATAATCATTCGCATGTATATGCATGAACGAATGATATCACACACACACACATATATATATATATATATATATATATAATATATATATATATATATATATATATTATATAATATATATATATATAAAACGAGATGATTATATATATATAATATACACACAGATCATATAAACGAATAATTATATACATATATATATCTCATTCGTATGTATGTGTGTGTGTATATATCATTCGTGTGTATGTGTATATATATATAATTATCGTTTTTATCTGTATCTGTGTATATATTATATATTAATATATATATATCTATAATTTTTGTGTATGTGTATATATATATATATAATTATCGTTTTATCTGTATCTGTGTGTATGTATATTATATATATAATTTGTGTGTATGTGTATTATATATATATATATATATATATATATATATTATTGGTTTATATGTATCTGTGTGTATGATACATACATACATATATATCAATCATTCGTGTGTATGTGTATATATATATAATTATTGGTTTTATATGTATCTGTGTATATATAATTATATATATATGTACACATGCATACAAATGATATATATAATATATTATATACACACGTATACATAATATAAAACAAATGATATATGCATATATATATATATATATATATATATATATATTATTTATTATATACACACGTATAAATAATACAAAACGAATGATATATGCATATATATATATATATATATATATATATGCATGTAATTATGTAATGAGAGTTCACTTACACGCACAAGCCAAGTTTGTATGATAATCTGATGGAACCAGATAGAATAGGCCACAATTCTACAATTCTTTTTTTTTTTTTTTTGTGTGTGTGTGTCTAATATTTGTACACGTAATGGGTTTATTCGTTTTTAAATCTAATATTTGTAGAAATATTTTTCCCATCCACATTGGGTGACACGAAGTTGGATTGCATTTAAGAAAATTATGTTATTCTGCGTGAAATGTCATTGTAAGAATATTTTACCTTCATGGGAGAAACATTCTCCTAGTGAGTATGAAATTGACAAATATATAATATATAATAAAGTTGTTTTGATGTAACAAAGAAATCACAGTGCTCAATCACAATTTGGTAGGAGCTTTATTTATTTATTTGTTGAATTTTTTAAATATATTGTTATTCCATAGGCAACTACCCAGGTTCAAGCTATTTCGCATCATCAGTTGCTAATAATTCTTCTGGTGTTTATGCGAAGACATTTCTTGCTGTTATGTTTTTGGACCGCAAATTACGTCGGTTGATTATTGTGGACGCTCTTTTTGTTTCGATTATATTTTTTGAATGTTCTAATTCCTGCATTTAAAAAAAAAATACTCAAAGTTATCTCCCTTTAATCCTTTGAAAAATCTTCTTAATTTGAATTATTTTCATCACTTAATATGTTAAAAGACATAACAAATATTAAAACAGCAAGAATGATTTCATATAAACACCAGAAGATCTATTAGCAGCCTGACGATGGTAAATGTGAAAAATATTTTTAAAGACCAAGTTTAATGAAATTATACATTGCAATACTAACACAAACAACTGAGACTAATGGTCTACCGTTGGATTCAATATTTAATTTCAATGGTTAATTAAATGTACTAGCAAATAACTGCACCCTCCGGGTCAAGTATTTAAGTTTTGATATAATAAAATATCATATTAAATTAGAAAGGCTAATGAAACTGAATAAGAATGCAGATTAAAAAAATTTGGAACAGAGGGGGTATGATTGAAAAATAGAACAACTTTGAAACTAACTCTTCCATCATTTTCCATTACTCCCTCTTTCCATTGGTAAATTTTCTTAATTTAACTATTTTGTAAAATAGGAAGTAAAGAATAATATTACAGTTATTTCTTCTTGTTAATGGATTTCTTTTAAGATTTATCCCCGAGAATTTTTTGCTCATATTCAAAAAGATAAAACCAAACAATTAGAAATCAATAATACTAAGCATATATTTATTAAAATCAAATTTTTAAGATCAATATGCAAATCAGCCTTCCCATTCACACTATAATCCCTATTTTGTTGTATATATAAATACAATTGCATGTTAGTATGTAGATATGGTCAACAGTCTTAATGAGTAAAACAATTTTATCAATAATTGAGGTTTAAATAAAATTAAATCATGGAGAAATGTTGAGTCAAGAAGGGAATTGTGATTTTGTATAGTAATATAATTTCGGTTACAGACAGACAAACACACAATCTCCATTATAATAAGATAGTAATTTTTGGGTTTTTTGTTTTTTTTTTAGCAATGCGTAATTAAAAACAACCGTAAACCAATTCGCAAAAAAATTAATTTATAGACTGTAGTTAAACTGTCTGGGGAACCACCAAAAAATTCCTGTTGTAATTTTCCGACCAATTTGCAAGTTTAGCCCATATTCGTTCCAAAATTATGTTCAAGAACCGATCTGTATGAAAACTTGAAACAAATTTCCCATAGAAATAGGGTGTAAAATGGATTTATATGTGTTCTTGGTCATTTAGATGAACGCTTTATGTATATCAGTGTGGTGTTAAATTTTTCGAACCTCTACTGGTAGTATCACTGCTGCCTTTCTTAAGATTTATAGGGATTGGCCCCCATATTTTATAGGGATTGGCCTCTATATTTTTACGGCATGTGGAATTGAATTATTTTTACCAATTATATGAAGTTAAGTTTGAATTATGTAAATAAAAGAGATCGAATGAAAATCAGTTTGGAAATATTTTAAGCAACAATAGAAACAATGGTTTAAATTTCCAATGACAGTATCTACGTCATCGGAATTGCCACTGGTAACAAAATCATCGATATATTACATCATTAGAAAACATGCTGATATATTGAAAATTCGCCGATATTAAATTTAACTTAATGATCACGTAGACAAACATGAATGTGGGTTAAAGTAGCCATACAATAAAGAATAAACACAAATGAAGCGAAGAATTTGCACAAAAACAATATCAGAAACTTGTTCAAGATAGCGACTGATGCGTAACTGATGCTGCTTGGTAGATTTAATTAGCGCATTTGGCCGTCTTCGGCACTCATTCTCTGTGTATTTTAAAGCCCTACCGACAGGGCTGTTCATATAGTGAACTATTTAGCAATCCATAACTGTCGTTTATCTACAGGTCCTGCTAGTAATGACATAATTATCCAGTTCGGTATTATTTGGATTATTCGGGACTATTAGTCCTCATCTTTATTGTTTAGTGTGTAAAACATTTCGGCCGATTGTGCGCCTCCTGTCTTCTTCAGGGTATTTCTTTTTCGGACTCGGAACTATTCTTGTTGGTAATTGGAGGCCCGTAATTTAAAATTTCAATATTATAAATAAAACAACATTATTTAAAAAAAAATCCGTTTTGATTTTACGCTGGGCATTATGTGACAGATAACTAATAAAGATGAGGACAATAGTCCAATAATCCAAATAATCCAAAATTATCAAGACTCATCTAAAAAATTCAGAGAAATAGTGTAGATACCAAAAATGTAGACAATAGTCCAAATAACAATAATACTAATATCAAAGACTCATTCTAAAAATTCAGAGAAATAAGGTGTAGATAACAATAAAGATGAGGAGCAATATCCAATTATACTATTATCAAGACTCATCTAAAAAGAAAATTCAGAGAATAGAATTACCAATGGTAAGGGTAAAAATAAAGGTATGGGTGGGGGCGGTAGTTTGTGATAGATAAATTAAGGAGTTAGAGGGCGTGGATGGGGGCGAGGACTAGAATGAAAAATGAAATAAAGCGAGACAGAGGGAGTACAGCCAGCGTTAAAATGGGTCGGAGTTGCGGGGGGGTGGGGGGGAGTCTTGATATGAAGACTTAATTGTGATTCTTGAAAAAGCAGTGTCTTCGACAAGTTGGTG
>JALAJA010000067.1:143901-156401 GCA_023376005.1 Doryteuthis pealeii
TTATTGAATGTCAATAGTTGGTTTATTTCATCCCAAACATTTTATGTTCTATTCATTCTTGATAAGTATTCAAAATTGTTTTTTGAAACTCAATTTTTTCGTTTGGTTTTGTTTTACGGCATATCAACCTCAGTGGGTCATTTAATGCCGATAAAGTTTTGAAATAAATCAATTCTTAATGCATAATACAATTTTGTTTATTAACTCATGTGGAGCACCCCTTCATCACCATTTCTCCCTGGTCCACTTTGACTCGGAGTGGTAGTACCTGTTAGGGTCCCATCTATGGGTTAAATAGAAAAACATGAGTTAATAAACAAAATTGTATTATCCATTAAGAATTGATTTATTTCAAAACTTTATCGGCATTAAATGACCCACTGAGGTTGATATGCCGTAAAACCAAACCAAACTAAAGGTCTTCATGTCCTGGGAATGACATTAAACTCTAACTGATGGTGAGGTTCCAGTTCTGGAGGTTTGGGAATGTGTAGCACCCCTTCATCACCATTTCTCCCTGGTCCACTCTTTACCCGGAGTGGTAGTACCTGTTAGGGTCCTATCTATGGGTTAAATAGAAAAAAGTGTTTATAAAATTGTTTAAAAAACTTACTACTTAAAAAGCATCATATTCACTCCACTCTACTCCACTGTTTGTTTGGAGTGGTAGTACCTGTTAGGGTCCCATCTATAGGTTAAATATAAAAATGTGTTTATATAATGAAATTGAGTATCTATTTAGAATGAATTTATTTTTAAACTTTTTTGGCGTTAAATGACCCACTGAGGTTGATATGCTGTAAAACAAAACAAATCAAACCTCCACCCCTCTCCCCACTGGATTGAATAAGATAAAATGTCTTTGGAATAAAATAACCCAACAAGGGTTAACATGCCATAAAAACCAACCAACTAGTTTAAGCTGGTGTCAAAAAATTCACAATGAATAAAAAGAATAATAAAGTCAACTCATAATGAACAGAAATCATTGTTGATACGCCATTGGATAAGCCCAATCTGCCCACACCCCGCTCCCCACTGGACTGGTCTTGCCGATCTAAATTTAGCTGACCGGACTAGTTCGTTGGACATAACAATTGGTCATTGATAGCAATCATGTATTCGTAGACAAGATATTCCACTGATTAATCCTGGGCGGGGGTGGGGGTAGATGGGATTGGTGGGGTGGGGCGCAACTTAGTGGAAGATGGGTAAGGGTTAATCTGCTGGGAGGGTTTTTCCTGGGTAACAAACTAGAAAAGTTTATTGATAAAATAAAATAAAAAAATTTGTCCTTATCCGTTTGTCTGTGAATTGGCACCATCTCTGCAAAAACATATTTTGGTAAAAAATAGATAGAATGTATCATAGATACCTTGTGTCCATGATGATATTAATGCTTCTGTTTAGGAAGGGTAAAAAAAACAAAAATGGTTGTTCTTATCCATTTGTCTGTGATTTAGCACCATCTCTGCAAAAACATATTTTGGTAAAAAAGCAAAAAGGAATTTTCAGTAATTCTAATTTTCATATCATAGATACCTGGTGTCCATGATGATATTGACGCTTCTGTTTAGGAAGGCTAAAAAAACAAAAAATGTTGTTCTGATCTGTTTCTCTGTGAATTGGCACCATCTCTGCAAACACATATTTTCATAAAATTTTTGTCTGTAACCAAAACCATGTCACAGCTTATATTACAATAGTCTCAATGATTGCATAAATCTATTAATGAGTATATAATTTATAGTCAAAATCGTTAATACAGAGAATGAATATTTAAATTTATTTCAACTGTCTATTTTGAGGTCTATTTAAATTTATTTTAAAAGGAGAGTAAGGTCTATTTAGATTTATTTTAAAAGGAGAGTAAGGTCTATTTAAATTTATTTTAAAAGGAGAGTAAGGTCTATTTGAATTTATTTCAAGGGGGAAAAGTAAATTCTATTCCTGGACAAATTCTAACTGATTGCTCCATGTTTCTTGGCCTTGTATCAGACTAAACAGAGTTTTTTAACTGGTATATGTGTTGGAGTTTTTTGGTATATAAGGCGTGTGTCAAACGACCACTCCTACTTATAGACTCTGCGATAATCATGTGACCAACCTATTGACCAACCACTGGCAGTGTTCTGCTGCTGATATTATTATTTATACTGGCCTTTTCTGGTCATACCTAATCATTACTACTTGGATCTTCTTGGACGACGGACCATAGGATTCTATATCACAGGACTTATTCACTTACCAAAGGATTCTATAACTCGGGACTTACTTACTTATTTACTTTAAGTTCTTTACAACTGGCCAAGGATGGCGGCTAGATACTTAACAATATGAATATCATTTATTTCCAAAGGGGGGTATGATTTCTTGGTTCCATAGTGCCCTATACTTTGATCTGCTTTAGACAATACTAAAGGTTTATTTAAATTTATTTCAAGAGGGAGAGTAAGGTCTATTTAAATTTATTTTAAATGGAGAGTAAGGTTATTTTAAGAGAGAGGGTAAGGTCTATTTCAATTAAATTCAACTGGAGAGTAAGGTCTATTTCAAGAGGGAGAGTAAGGTCTATTTAAATTTATTTTAAATGGAGAGTAAGGTTATTTTAAGAGAGAGGGTAAGGTATATTTCAATTAAATTCAACTGGAGAGTAAGATCTATTTCAAGAGGGAGAGTAAGGTCTATTTAAATTTATTTTAAATGGAGAGTAAGGTTATTTTAAGAGAGAGGGTAAGGTATATTTCAATTAAATTCAACTGGAGAGTAAGATCTATTTCAAGAGGGAGAGTAAGGTCTATTTAAATTTATTTTAAATGGAGAGTAAGGTTATTTTAAGAGAGAGGGTAAGGTATATTTCAATTAAATTCAACTGGAGAGTAAGATCTATTTCAAGAGGGAGAGTAAGGTCTATTTAAATTTATTTTAAAAGGAGAGTAAGGTCTATTTAAAAAAAAAATTTCCAAGGATTTTTCTTGATTTTGACAGTCGGTTGTTTGCAGTTGTTTGTTGCTAAGTGGATTGGGAATCAGTTTAAGGGATGAGTTCATAGGGTAAAGTTCAAGTTTGTTAAAGGTTTGGTAGAAAGTAAGGTCTCTTTAAATCAATTTCAACTGGAGAGCAAGGTATATTTCAAGAGGGAGAGTAAGGTCTATTTAAATTTATTTCATGAGAGAGAGGGGGGGGGTCTATATAAATCTATTTTAAAAGGAGAGTAAGGTCTCTTTAAATTAATTTCAACTGGAGAGTAAGGTCTATTTCAAGAGGGAGAGTAAGGTCTATTTAAATTCATTTCAACAGGGAGAGTAAGATCTCTCTAAGTGTGTCAAGCGGATAAGAATAAAATTTCACTTTCGACCTTGTCCCATGTCAACAATTTATAAAAGTGCAATTTATCTTAATTAACTCATTAGGTGTAATTATTGCTTTTGCTTAATTACTCTTAAAATATAAATTGTAATTAACTATTTCCTCACCTGTCTGGCTAAAGTGTCAACCTATTTAGAGGAGGAGAAAAAAAACAAAAAAAAACCAGGCATACTTCTATTCTTCTAGCGTCTGGACTTCGTCTTGGGGACTTTGTGTCTGGTCTTCCATTGGGGATTTCTCTTTATCAGAAGCCCTGTGTCATTGGTAGTTTTTAGATAATAACACAAGACTTCGATTTAACTTAGATAATATTTTATTCTGAAATCCCCACTAGACTACCTGCGCAGATTGAGTCGGCACGTGCATAACACGACTGTCTGGTCTTCCATTGGGGATTTCTCTTTATCAGAAGCCCTGTGTCACTGGTAGTTTTTAGATAATAACACAAGACTTCGATTTAACTTAGATAATATTTTATTCTGAAATCCCCACTAGACTACCTGCGCAGATTGAGTCGGCACATGCATAACACGACTGTCTGGTCTTCCATTGGGGATTTCTCTTTATCAGAAGCCCTGTGTCATTGGTAGTTTTTAGATAATAACACAAGACTTCGATTTAACTTAGATAATATTTTATTCAGAAATCCCCACTAGACTACCTGCGCAGATTGAGTCGGCACGTGCATAACACGACTGTCTGGTCTTCCATTGGGGATTTCTCTTTATCAGAAGCCCTGTGTCATTGGTAGTTTTTAGATAATAACACAAGACTTCGATTTAACTTAGATAATATTTTATTCTGAAATCCCCACTAGACTACCTGCGCAGATTGAGTCGGCACATGCATAACACGACTGTCTGGTCTTCCATTGGGGATTTCTCTTTATCAGAAGCCCTGTGTCATTGGTAGTTTTTAGATAATAACACAAGACTTCGATTTAACTTAGATAATATTTTATTCTGAAATCCCCACTAGACTACCTGCGCAGATTGAGTCGGCACATGCATAACACGACTGTCTGGTCTTCCATTGGGGATTTCTCTTTATCAGAAGCCCTGTGTCATTGGTAGTTTTAGATAATAACACAAGACTTCGATTTAACTTAGATAATATTTTATTCTGAAATCCCCACTAGACTACCTGCGCAGATTGAGTCGGCACATGCATAACACGACTGTCTGGTCTTCCATTGGGGATTTCTCTTTATCAGAAGCCCTGTGTCATTGGTAGTTTTTAGATAATAACACAAGACTTCGATTTAACTTAGATAATATTTTATTCTGAAATCCCCACTAGACTACCTGCGCAGATTGAGTCGGCACATGCATAACACGACTGTCTGGTCTTCCATTGGGGATTTCTCTTTATCAGAAGCCCTGTGTCATTGGTAGTTTTTAGATAATAACACAAGACTTCGATTTAACTTAGATAATATTTTATTCTGAAATCCCCACTAGACTACCTGCGCAGATTGAGTCGGCACGTGCATAACACGACTGTCTGGTCTTCCATTGGGGATTTCTCTTTATCAGAAGCCCTGTGTCATTGGTAGTTTTTAGATAATAACACAAGACTTCGATTTAACTTAGATAATATTTTATTCTGAAATCCCCACTAGACTACCTGCGCAGATTGAGTCGGCACATGCATAACACGACTGTCTGGTCTTCCATTGGGGATTTCTCTTTATCAGAAGCCCTGTGTCATTGGTAGTTTTTTAGATAATAACACAAGACTTCGATTTAACTTAGATAATATTTTATTCTGAAATCCCCACTAGACTACCTGCGCAGATTGAGTCGGCACGTGCATAACACGACTGTCTGGTCTTCCATTGGGGATTTCTCTTTATCAGAAGCCCTGTGTCACTGGTAGTTTTTAGATAATAACACAAGACTTCGATTTAACTTAGATAATATTTTATTCTGAAATCCCACTAGACTACCTGCGCAGATTGAGTCGGCACGTGCATAACACGACTGTCTGGTCTTCCATTGGGGATTTCTCTTTATCAGAAGCCCTGTGTCATTGGTAGTTTTAGATAATAACACAAGACTTCGATTTAACTTAGATAATATTTTATTCTGAAATCCCCACTAGACTACCTGCGCAGATTGAGTCGGCACATGCATAACACGACTGTCTGGTCTTCCATTGGGGATTTCTCTTTATCAGAAGCCCTGTGTCATTGGTAGTTTTTAGATAATAACACAAGACTTCGATTTAACTTAGATAAATTTTATTCTGAAATCCCCACTAGACTACCTGCGCAGATTGAGTCGGCACGTGCATAACACGACTGTCTGGTCTTCCATTGGGGATTTCTCTTTATCAGAAGCCCTGTGTCATTGGTAGTTTTTAGATAATAACACAAGACTTCGATTTAACTTAGATAATATTTTATTCTGAAATCCCCACTAGACTACCTGCGCAGATTGAGTCGGCACATGCATAACACGACTGTCTGGTCTTCCATTGGGGATTTCTCTTTATCAGAAGCCCTGTGTCATTGGTAGTTTTTAGATAATAACACAAGACTTCGATTTAACTTAGATAATATTTTATTCAGAAATCCCCACTAGACTACCTGCGCAGATTGAGTCGGCACGTGCATAACACGACTGTCTGGTCTTCCATTGGGGGATTTCTCTTATCAGAAGCCCTGTGTCATTGGTAGTTTTTAGATAATAACACAAGACTTCGATTTAACTTAGATAATATTTTATTCTGAAATCCCCATAGACTACCTGCGCAGATTGAGTCGGCACGTGCATAACACGACTGAACACCGTCGTGGTTTTTGGCCGATCTCTAAAAATCTATTTCTAATCTAAACCGGAAGAGGGTCTTCTCCACTGATTCTCACGGTATCCACTGGAAGGATCAGGATGAGGTTAAGCCTTGTCACTCATCCTTCAAGGCCACCGGCTGCAACTTATATCCGTGAAAGGGTACCTAGTTTTGATAATTAAATGACCAGATAACCAGTTGGGTTCCTTTTTAACTGCTGTCCATGATGTTATTGGTGCTTCTGTTCAGGAAGAGGAAAAGGATGTTCTTATTTGAAGTGAACACACTTGTGCACCCACTTCAAAATTTTTTATTTATTTCGAAATGAGTTATATCATTTCGAATATTTTGACTTCAGCCTTAAATAACCCAACAAGAGTTGACATGCTGTAAAACCAACCAAGAATTACTAGCCAAAGAAAAGGCCCAGAAAAGTCTGACTTCAGCATTAAATAACCCAACAAGAGTTGACATGCCTTAAAATCAACCAAAACCAACCAACCAACCAACCTATAATCACTAGCTAAAGAGAAGACCACAAAAAGTCTGACCCAACAAGAGTTGACATGCCTTAAAACCAACCAACCAACCAACCAACCTATAATTACTAGCCAAAGAAAATGCTCCGAAAAGTCTGATTTCAGCATTAAATAACCCAACAAGAGTTGACATGCCAATCAACCAACCCACCTTATACTCTTTCTACCAGAGATTGGGCCATGTCCTTGATAGAGAAAATAGGGAGAGAAAAATGCGTTGCATGAGGAAATACGCCGTGTGCAAGGAACGTGCATATGCTGCAAACATCTGTCTGTCATTTGCATATCTCGCAAAAGGTTATTTGGTGCAGCTGCAAAAATTCCTGCTGAGATTTTGTGGTTGGAGTTTACTAAATTGGGGGAGAAAATTGCTAATGAACAGAAAGTAGGGTTTGGGGGAGCCCCCCCCCCCCCCGGCACCAATATTTTCTTCTTTAGTTGTTTTGTCTTGTCTTTTTCTTTGGGGGGGAGAAAGAGGGGTCTGTTTTTTTTTTTTTTTGGGGGGGGTTGTTACTCATTCCCTTCTTTATTCAGTAATACTCTTTCATTAGTACTTTTATTTATTCTTATTCCTTTTTCTTTCATTCTTTTCTATTTCATTCTATTTTTTCTTTCTTTCATTCTATTTTTTCTCCTTTTCATTCTATTTTTTCTCTTTCATTCTTTTTTTTCCTCTTTCATTCTTTTTTTCTCTCTTCATCCTTTTTTTTCTCTCTCTTTCATTTTTTTTCTCTATTTCATTCTTTTTTTTCTTCTTTTTTCTCTCTTTCATTCTTTTTTTTCTCTCTCTTTCATTCTTTTTTTCTTCTTCTTCATTCTTTTCTCTCTTTCATTCTATTTTTCTTCTTTCTTTCATTCTATTTTTTTCTCTTTCTTTCATTCTATTTTTTTCTTTCTTTCTTTCATTCTATTTTTCTTTTTTTTTTCATTCTATTTTTTTCTTTTTCTTTCATTCTATTTTTTCTTCTTTCTTTCATTCTATTTTTCTTCTTCTTTCATTCTATTTTTTCTTCTTTCTTTCATCTATCTTTCATTCTTTTTTCTTTTTTCTCTCTTTCATCTATTTTTTCTTTTTTTCTCTCTTTCATTCTATTTTTTTCTTTTTTCTCTCTTTCATTCTATTTTTTTCTTTTTTTCTCTCTTTCATTCTATATATTTTTTCTTTTTTCTCTCTTTCATTCTATATATTTTTTCTTTTTTCTCTCTTTCATTCTATATTTTTTCTTTTTCTCTTTCATTCTATATATTTTTTCTTTTTCTCTCTTTCATTCTATATATTTTTTCTTTTTTCTCTCTTTCATTCTATATAATATTTTTTCTTTGCTTTCATTTTTCCTCTTTCAATTCTTCCTTTTTTTTTCATTCTCTCTTTCTACCCTTCCTCTTTCTACCCTTCCTCTTTCTTAAACTTCTTCCCTTTTTTCTTTCCTTGAAGGGGGCACCTCAATTGCATGCTGGACTGTGTTCTCTTACATTTTCCTTCTTTTTCTATCCTTTCTTTCTTTCTTCCTTCCATAAGCAGAAGATAAGCATTTGAGGTATAGTTTTATCAATTTCCTCTCGCTTTTCTTCCTTATCATATTTCATTGATGTATAATTTTTTCTTTTATATAATAATAGCCAATTAAATAATTATCGAAATGAGTAAAAAAGAAATCTCCAAAAAATTAATTATTTATTATTTTTTTACATTTTATTTTTCAATTTTCAGTACTTATTTTCTCATAGAAAAGCCACCGTAAAAAATTTTTTTTTGTTTCTATTCATAACTTCGGTCTTTTATCTTTTTATTTATACTGTAATTAGTATAACATATGACCAACTCGCAAAAATGTTACGCCCCCAACATAAGGGGGGTCAAAATTAAGTGACCTGAAAAAAATTCCAAAGTTTTGAAATAAAATAAATAATGCATTATAAAGATCATTCATTGATATATAAACACTGAAAATTTTATTAAAATCTGATAATTTCCTGATTTTTGGTAAATTATTTTCTGTAGCGGGGCTAAAGTCATTTTGTCAAAAACGCATTTTAGGCTCCGTTTGCCAGTCCCTAATATATATATATATATATATATATATATCAAGTCGGAAATAATGGCGTAGGACATGTTTCAGTAAATTAAAATCTGGTTTCCATAGAAAATATGTCTCTTAAGAGTTTGTCCTAAATCCTCCAGCAGTGTCCAGTATGTCCTGTTCATCTTACTCGGATGGTTTGTGTGATAAGTGGCAAGTGGTTATACAACTGCTTTCTCGTGGAGTGTTGCTTCCACAACTTGTTTAAAATTACATGCAGTCTTGAGCAGTTCCCATCTAGCTTACTCTAGGCTAGGTTAGTGTCCAATTGGTGCAATCGTACAGTAGCAACAATACCACTATGGCTTGGAAGAAAACTTTTTTCACTTAAAGTGTGGAGGGAGTCAACGTTTGCTCATTTGAATGAAATTCCATAATTTTTAAATATCTAGAAAAACTCAGTAACTACCTTTATTCAACATGAAATATTTTAAATTAAATATTTATCTAATCTATTAAAATTATACTAATCTATTATATATATATATATATATATATATATATATTCTTTCAAATTATATCATTCTTTTCTTTTTTCTTTATTTTCCTTTATAAATCATCGTGACATTTACTTTTTTTCTTTTTTTTTTTCCTTCAAATATTTTTTGCCTCCATTCCCTCTCCTGTTTGTTCTTTTCTGCCAAAATTTCCATCTGAATTCATCAATTTTTTCCTGAGAATATTTTTACCAATTTTGGAACAACACCCCCACCCAGATGTAGAATTTTTCTTTTTGATATTTTTTTCCAAAATTTCTTTGGATTATTATTTCACTCCCCCCCTTCACCTTTCACCCCTCTCAAAAGTTATTTTATTAATGCAAATTCACGCTAAAACAGATCTTGTCTTTGATTTAACAGTTAAGTATTCTATGCTATTTTCACCCATAGTCAGGATTGAACCTGCAACCTACAGATGATTGTTACTGTATAATATATATAAGAAAACAAATATCATATATATGAGAAAGGATAGCATATATATGAAAAAGGATTATATATATATATATATATGATGGACTCTCCCGTCGATCGTCGTATGAGGGTTCATACAATGAACATCCACACAGTGATTTGTTTGTAGTGGTGAAGGCTTGTGTTGGACCATCCACACTTTTTGGCACAGTCGATAGGAAAGAATTGGTGCATCAAGGGTTGCCACAAACCCAATCAACGACCGACCTCAGGAATTTTGAATTCAGAGTTATCCCTCTCCTTGACTGGTTACCTACCCAAGGCTGAAGGGCCCAGTCTGCCCTACTATTTAACCCATAGCTGGAGGGAAAATATATGGATTCATACCTTTCCCAAGGGTATTAGCGCTTTGTGAAATGCCAACAGCTTCGTCTAGGAATTGAACTCTAATCGACGAGTCCATTTCCCATGACTATAACCACTAGCCCACACGCCTCCATATATGTGTGTGTATGTGAAAATTTATATCCATTGCACCATGTGTCAGGTTTTTGTGGGGTTTTGTGAGGGGGGGGATTGTACAAGGCTAGAATAGAAAAAAGCATGTGTTGGTTGGTTGGTTGGTTGGATTTTACGCCATGTCAACCCTTGTTGGGTTATTTTATGCTGAAGACTTATTATTTTATTTATTCTTGATAGGTACACAATTTTTTTAAACTCATTTTTTTTCTATTTAACCATTTTCAAAAAATTTTTTTTTTAAATTTGCAAACTTTTTGTATAAAAGGCAAAGAAAATATAAGTTTTATAAAAACGATTAAAGAATTGAGAAATGCAATGATTTTATTTTTATTTTCTATTTTCAGGGATTTCACATTATATATATATATATATATAATATATATATATATATGTTTTCTTATTTATATTATCCTTTTTCATATATGATATCTGTTTCATATATATATCCTCTCATATATATGCTATCCTTTCTCATATATATGATATCCTTTCTCATATATGCTATCCTTTTTGTATACATGGTATCTTTCTCATATATATGATATACATTTTCATATATATATATTATCCTTTTATATAAAAGCCAAGAAAAAAAAAGAATTATATTCTTATATATATATTATCCTTTTTCATATGTATGCTATTCTTTCTCATATATATATGTTTGCTTATATATATTATCCTTTTTCACATAGATATCATATATATTAGAAAGGATAGCATATGTTTTCTTATATATGTTCTATCCTTTTTCATATATGATATCTGTTTTCATAAATATGCTATCCTTTTTTGTATACATGCTATCTTTTCTCATATATATGATATACATTTTCATATATATATTATCCTTTTATATAAAAGCCAAGAAAAAAAAAGAATTCTTATAAAAATGATTAAAGAATTGAGAAATGCAATGATTTTATTTTTTCAGGGATTTCATGTATATATATGCAATCCTTTTTTGTATACATGCTATCTTTTCTCATATATATGATATACATTTTCTTATAAAAACTAGCAAATATATGCACCCTCCGGGTGCAAGTATTTAAGTTTTAATGTAATAAAATATTGTATTAAATTAGAAAGGCTAATGAAACTAAACAAGAATACAGATAAAAAGATTTGAAACAGAGGGAGGGGGTATAATAAAAGATTTGAAACAGAGGGAGTATAATAAAAAATGGAACAACTGAAACTTACTCTTCCATCACTCTCGTCTTTCATTGTTATTTTTTCTAATTTAAGTATTTAGTTATAAGAGGAAGTAAAGAATAAAATGACAGTTATTTTATCTTGTTAATGGATTTCATTTAAGATTCATTGAAGAGATTTTTGCTTATATTCATTAAAAAAAACCAAACAGTTAGAAATCAATAATACTAAGCACATATTTATTAAATTCGATTTTTTAATATTAATATGCAAATTAACCTTCCCGTTTACACTGTAAACCGCTATTTTGTTGTATATATAAATATAATTGCATGTTGTCAGTGTGTAGACATAGTTAACAGTATTAATAATGTATGACAATTTTAATAATAATTGAGGTTAAATAAAAAATAAAATCATTGAGAATGTGATGTCAATAACTAAGAGAATTGTGACTTGAGTAGGAATATAGTTTCGGTTACAGACAGAAAAACACACAATCTCCAATATAATAAGATATTATCCTTTTTCATATATATGCTATTCTTTCTCATATATATATGTTTGCTTATATATATTATCCTTTTTCATATATATGCTAATCCTTTTTCATATATATGCTAATCCTTTTTCATATATATGCTATCCTTTCTCATATATATGATATCCTTTCTCATATATATGATATCTGTTTTCTTATATATATGCTATCCTTTTTCATATATGATATCTGTTTTTGAATACATGCTATCTTTTCTCATATATATGATATACATTTTCATATATATATATTATCCTTTTATATAAAAGCCAAGAAAAAAAAGAATTATATTCTTATATATATATTATCCTTTTTCATTATATGCTATTCTTTCTAATATATATGATATCTGTTTTCTTATATATATGCTATCTTTTCTAATATATATGATATCTGTTTTCTTATATATATGCTATCTTTTCTCATATATATGATATACATTTTCATATATATGCTATCCTTTTTTGTATACATACTATCCTTTTCTCATATATATGATATACATTTTCATATATATATTATCCTTTTATATAAAAGCCAAGAAAAAAAAAAGAATTCTTATAAAAATGATTAAATAATTGAG
>JALAJA010000067.1:161401-163901 GCA_023376005.1 Doryteuthis pealeii
CCTATTCTCTTGTTAATCCTTCCATAAATTCACCACAGGTGAATATGTTGGATTGAGCTGGCTCAACTGACATAATGTATTATTCAGACTATTGTCCTCATCTTCATTGTTATCTATACAATGTTTCAGCCAAAATTTTCCTAATTTAACTATTTAGTTAAAATAGGAGGTAAATAATAAATTTACAGTTATTTCTTTTTGCTAATGGATTTCTTTTAAGATTTATCACCAAGACTTTTGCTCATATTCATTAAAATAAAACCAAACAATTAGAAATCAATAATACTAAGCATATATTTATTAAAATCAAATTTTAAATATCAATATGCAAATTAGCCTTCCCAGTTCACACTGCTATTTTGTTGTATATATAAATACAATTTCATGTTATTATGGTCAACAGTGGCTTCGGCCTCTGGACCATTGATATAATTAACGGCGTCGATCCCAGGGGGCCATCCCCCCAGGCAACACCTGCCCCCTTGATTTAAAGGGGCAGGGCTGGGTTTATTGCCCAGCGCCTGAGGCGCCCCCTTGAGGTGGAATGCCGACGGGATCGACGCAATTTTTCACCCGCCACCCATGAGTCTCGGCTTGTGGGTGGTCCCACGTTAGTAGGGCCTTGTGCCTGACCCGTACGAGTGGGGTACGTGGAAAATATCATGTAGATATGGTCAACAGTATTAATAATGTTAAACAATTTTATTAATAATTGAGGTTTAAATAAAAATAAAATCATGGAGAATGTGACGTAAATAACTAAGGGAATTGTGACTTGAGTAGTGATATAGTTTCGGTTACAGACAGAAAAACACACAATCTCCATTATAATAACTAGCAAATATATGCACCCTCCGGGTGCAAGTATTTAAGTTTTAATGTAATGAAATATCGTATTAAATTAGAAAGACTAATAAAACTAAATAAGAATGCAAATAAAAAGATTTGAAACAGAGGAGGGTATAATCGAAAAATAGAACAACTGAAATTTACTTTTCCATCACTCTCGTCTTTCATTGCTAAATTTTCCTAATTTAACTATTTAGTTAAAAGAGGAAGCAAAGAATAAAATGACAGTTATCTTTTATTGTTAATGGATTTCATTTAAGATTCATTGAAGAGATTTTTGCTTATATTCATTAAAATAAAACCAAACAGTTAGAAATCAATAATACTTAGCACATAATTATTAAATTCGATTTTTTAATATTAATATGCAAATTAGCCTTCCCGTTCACACTGTAAACCACTATTATGTTGTATATATAAATATAATACCATGTTGTCAGTATGTAGACATGGTTAACAGTATTAATAATGTTAAACAATTTTATTAATAATTGAGGTTTAAATAAAAATAAAATTATGGAGAATGTGACGTAAATAACTAAGGGAATTGTGACTTGAGTAGTGATATAGTTTCGGTTACAGATAGGAAAACACAGAATCTCCATTATAATAAGATGTCAAAAGCTGTTGATTCTTAATGATGATTGAGAGCCCCTTTGGCCGGGTTGTGGCCTTAAGACCACTGGTTGCCAGACTTGTCCGCCTTGGGAGACTCTACCAAGAATTTCAGTTACAGACGGCATCGTTCTGACACTATCAAGTTTAAACGGAGTGGTAGTACCAGTTAGGGTCCCATTTATGGGTTAAATAGAAAAAATGGGTTAAAAAGAACTAAAATTGAAAAACCCATTAATAATGAATAAAATAAAACATCTTCAGCATAAAATAACCCAATAAAGGTTGATGTGCCGTAAAATCCAACCATTCTCTCTCTCCCTCTTCACTTTCATTCTTTCTCGCCATCCTTTTTTTAATATATATTCCATTACTTTTTCTTTCTTTTCACCTCTCTCTCATTCTCCATTCTCTCTCACTCTCCATTCTCTCTCTTTCCATTCTATTCTTTTACTTTGTCTCTCACTCTCTCTCCCATTTATTACTTCTCTCTCTCTCTCTCTCTCTCTCTCTCTTCTCTCTCTCTCTCTCTCTCTATCTTTTACTTTCTCTCTCTCTCTCTATTCTGTTCTTTACTTTTCCTCTCTCTCTCTCTCTACTTCTCTCTCTTCTCTCTTTACTTTCTCTCTCTCTCTCTCAATTCTGTTCTTTTACTTTCTCTCTCTCTCTCTATTCTGTTCTTTTACTTCTCTCTCTCTCTCTCTTCTATTCTTCTTTTCTTTCTCTCTCTCTCTCTTTCTGTTCTTTATTTCTCTCTCTCTCTCTATTCTGTTCTTTTACTTTCTCTCTCTCTCTCTTCTATTCTGTTCTTTTACTTTCCTCTCTCTTCTCTTCTCTTTTACTTTCTCTCTCTCTCTTATCTCTCTCTATTCATTCTTTTACTTTCTCTCTCTCTCTCTCTCTTCTATTCTATTCTTTTACTTTCTCTCTCTCTCTCTCTCTATTCTATTCTTTTTATTCTATTTCTTTACTTTCTCTCTCTCTCTCTCTCTATTCTATTCTTTACTTTTCTCTCTCTCTCTCTCTCCATTCTATC
>JALAJA010000067.1:168901-191401 GCA_023376005.1 Doryteuthis pealeii
GAACAACGAATATTTACTCATGCCTGAAGCAATGGCAATTATCTATCCCTAGCTAAAGAACCCTTCTACACTGAGTGTCCTGGGTATGAGAATAAGATGTATGGTTCTTATAATTCATTGGATGGCTCAGAGTAACCTTCTAGTTCTGAAGCTCTGGGGAATGTGGAGCACCCTTTCATCACCATTACTCTCTGGTTCACCCTGACTCGGAGTGGTAGTACGTGTTAGGGTCCCATTTATGGGTTAAATAGACAATTTTTTTGCAAAAATGTATTGAGTTTTAAAAAAAAGTTCTTCCAAACCATAGCTACGAATCAATTTCAAAACTTTGCTGGTATTAAATGACTCACCATGGTTGATATGCTGTTTGATTTTGTTTGGTTTTACGGCATATCAACCTCAGTGGGTCATTTAATGCTGATTAAGTTTTGAAATAAATCAATTCTTAACGGATACACAATTTTTTTTATAAATACATTTTTCTTTTTAACCCATAGATGGGACCCTAACAGGTACTACCACTCTAGGTCAGAGTGGACTAGGGAGCAATGGTGATGAAGGGGTGCTCCACATTCCCCAAACCTCCAAAACTGGAACCTCACCATCAGATAGAGTTTAGCATCATTCCCAGGACATGAAGACCTTCAGCCATAGCCTTCTAGCATCCATATGATAAAAAGGGATAAAAAAATATATATATATAAACGTTGTAATAATTAGTTCGGTTTGTTTTGTTTTACGGCATATCAACCTCGGTGATGACAAAGTTTTGAAATAAATTCATTCTTAATGGATACTCAATTTATTTTTTTAAAATTTTTCTATTTAACCTATAGATGGTACCCTAACAGGTACTACCAATCCGATACGCCATAAAACAAACAAACAATATGCCATACAGATTCCATATTTGATTTAGAGAGTCTTTGAAAAATTGTATGTTGTCTATTACGTTGAATCAAAGATGGTTGCCATTGTTTACAAGCTTCTTCTTGGAAAAAGAACAAAGAACTTAACTCTCATTTAAGTCTTAAAAGGACTTAACTCTCAAAGCAATGAGAGTTAAGTTCCTTTGTTCATTTTTCCATTTTACCTATAGATGGGACCCTAACAGGTACTACCACTCCGATATGCCATAAAACAAATAAACAATATGGCACACAGATTCCATATTTGATTTAGAGATTCTTTGAAAAATTGTATATTGTCTTTTCTTTTGTTGTTGATCTTTAAAATTTTGTTGTTTTATTTCTTTTTCAGGGATTTGTCGGATAATAAATTGACAGAACTGAACAGAACAATGTTTATTGGACTAAGCAGTGTTGAAAAACTGTAAGTAAACAATTAATCAATCCTTTTTAATATTAGAGGCACAATTTTCTTATATAGTTTTCATAAGTTAGATTTTTATTATGATAATATATATATATATATATTATATATATATATATATATGTGTTGTCTGGGTTTTTTATTAATACAATTTTGATAAGTTAGGTCTGCATTGCTGGATTTTATTGAGACACACATATATATATATATATATATATATATATATATATATGTAAGTAAAGAAATAACAAAAGACTTAGAGATTTAACTTTATAGTCTATTTCAGGGAGCTGAGTCAGGAGAGTTAGACACTTTGTCTAAGCTCCCTGAAATAGACTATAATTCTAAATCTCTAAGTCTATTTCTGTACTTATATATTTGCTCTGTGATTCTAACATTAAGAGCACATATTGAGCTCTCAAACTGCGACAGGTTTTTTTAAATAAAACTCTTGTGTTGTAGGGAAGATTTCTTCTCTGGACTTTTGAATTATATATTGTTGAACTGCGCAACCATTTTCTGTCTGCAAATCTTGTTCATGGTCCTTTCAAAATTTGGTTGATGTATTTGTCATAGCTTATTATTTCCCCGAGTACTTTCCACCCTGTCACGGGCCATCTTCAGGGGTAGTGCAACTCGAAAGGACCATGAACAAGATTTGCAGACAGAAAATGGCTGTGCAGTTCAACAAAATATGTCTTAAGGAAGAAATGCTGCCTAACTATCTATTATTATACTAAAGCTGAGTTAATCAACTTTTGCTTCCTAAAGGCTTTTTTACTGTTTAGTTTAATGTCACAATAATTAGACTAAATTATTCCTTACTTTTAGGATTAAATTATGTTTGAAAAAAAGATCTATTTTAATTGGTTCTAATTAATCGTAAATTGAAATTAAGTCAAAAACCGACCAATCTCTTACTTTACTGTGTCTATCTCTTTTTCCCCCTCTATGTATCGCTTGACTACCTTCTCGTTATATATTGTTAGTTTTTTTGGAGAGTAGAGAGAGAGAGAGCCGGGAGAATTTGAAATGTATTTCTATGTTAAATTTCACAACCAGCAACCCATAGCTTAAATGAGGTCAAACATTCCCTTTCTTAGAAAGCTAACACGTTTTGTCTAGTATATATATATATGTGTGTGTGTGTACATGCATTATTTATCATGAATAGAAAAGCAGCTGTAATTCACCTAAAAATTGACCTTGTGTCACATTCTGGCCATGACAGAGGGGTGGCTAATTACATCTCCAGAAAACAGATATTGCAAATATATATATTTTAACCCCCCCCCCCCGCACGAGTAGGATGTGACACAAGGTCAATTTCTTAAGCGGAGTTTTAAAAGGGTTTGAATTCAGAGTTTTCTTTCTCCTAGACCGGTTGCCTAACCAAGGTTAAAGAGTCTAGTCTGCCCTACTATTTACCCATAGCTGGAGGGAGAGTAGGATTCATACCTTTCCCAAGGGTATTAGCGCTAAGTGAAATGCAATTACCACGTCCAGGATTTGAACTCGGGGCGACGAGTCCATTTCCTATGACTTTAACCATTACACCACGCGTTTCCATATATATATATATATATATGTGTGTGTGTATGTGTATATATGTGTGTGTATATGTGTATATATATGTAAATATGAATGTGTATGTATATATTGTATGTGTGTGGTGTGTGTGTGTGATATATGTATATATATATATATATATATATATAATTGATGCAAGAAAACTCGATCAATGCTAGTTGAACTTATCTGCATATGTATGCATCTCATTGTATTCGTATAATATGATTAGCATTTGACAAATCGAATCTGACTCTGTCAGTTTCTGTCTGTGCACAATGACATGGTAACGTGTCTCATAATGCTAGAAAAGCAACTGTCACATGCATCTGTGCAGCAGGAAAAAAATATGCACAATTGCAATTCGATCAAATTTTGCACAGAACTCCCAACAATGTCCTCAAATGTAAAACGTTTCTGTTATTAATTTTCATGAGCTTTTTTTGTCACCTCCTTTTTGACTTAATAGTTGCTTTGGTTTTTGTCTGATTTTTTTTTTTTAGATGAGTCTTGATAATTAGTATTATTTGGATTATTCAGACTATTGTCCTCATCTTTATTGTTATCTACACTATTTCTCTGAATTTTTTAGATGAGTCTTGATAATTAGTATTATTTGGATTATTTGGACTATTGTCCTCATCTTTATTGTTATCTACACTATTTTTCTGAATTTTTTTAGAGGAGTCTTGATAATTAGTATTATTTGGATTATTTGGACTATTGTCCTCATCTTTATTGTTATCTACACTATTTTTCTGAATTTTTTTAGAGGAGTCTTGATAATTAGTATTATTTGGATTATTTGGACTATTGTCCTCATCTTTATTGTTATCTACACTATTTCTCTGAATTTCTTTAGATGAGTCTTGATAATTAGTATTATTTGTATTATTCGGACTATTGTCCTCATCTTTATTGTTATCTACACTATTTCTCCGAATTTTTTAGATGAGTCTTGATAATTAGTATTATTTGGACTATTGTCCTCATCTTTATTGTTATCTATACTATTTCTCCGAATTTTTTAGATGAGTCTTGATAATTAGTATTAATTGGACTATTGTCCTCATCTTTATTGTTATCTACACTATTTCTCTGAATTTTTTAGATGAGTCTTGATAATTAGTATTATTTGGACTATTGTCCTCATCTTTATTGTTATCTACACTATTTCTCTGAATTTTTTAGATGAGTCTTGATAATTAGTATTATTTGGACTATTGTCCTCATCTTTATTGTTATCTACACTATTTCTCGAATTTTTTAGATGAGTCTTGATAATTAGTATTATTTGGACTATTGTCCTCATCTTTATTGTTATCTACACTATTTCTCCGAATTTTTTAGATGAGTCTTGATAATTAGTATTATTTGGACTATTGTCCTCATCTTTATTGTTATCTACACTATTTCTCTGAATTTAGAAAAATGTGAAAATATTCCGTACATTCAAAATAAAATTTCACTCTGATGAAGGTCAAATTTTCTCTGTGTACGGAATATTTTCACATTTTTCTATTATCATTATTTCATTTCATTTGTTTATTTAATGATAATAATAGTTTGAACCGTGTACACAGAGATGAACTGACCAAAACACATGTGTAAGTGATATTGATTAAATTCATCTTTTATTATCCATTCTGTACTTTCTTTTCTTTATTCATATATATATATATATATATATATATGTGTGTGAAGAGAGGAAGTAAATCCGACGGTATGTAATATATCAAGAAAAATGAAAAAACACAGGTTTAAATGGGTTAAGTGGTGAGTTTATTGGCCGACGCTGCAGTGTATACACTCATAGGTGATAGTGAATATTTAGAGGTCCAACATTGGTTATCTCCCCTTAATAAGGGAATCTTTTTTCTAGACTTTACAAATAATATCTTCATTCTTCTTTTTCTTTCTTCTTTGTCCAGGTATTTATCTCGGAACTTATTGCCCAGTGTTCCAGAAGGAACTTTTGATAATATGACGTCTTTGAGAAGAATGTAAGTATTAAAAAAATTACCTTTTTTCTCCCCCCCCCCCGTTCCAATATCCTATTATAATGGAGATTATGTAACTATCTGTAACCGAAACTATGTCACTACTGATTTCCTTAGTTATTTAAGTTATATTCTCAATGATTATGACAGTTGTAGAGCGTTCGGCTAGAAACCATGAGGTTCCTAGTTCGATAGCGGCCCTCACCAACTCAGCGTATGAGTAGCACAGGGATCTGTGTGGTAAAGTAAGGAGCTGATGGTAGGTGTGGCGCTCCACCTCAGATGCAAAACCAATCTCCTTGGTCTAGCGCTATTGAAAAGGGGATAGATACCCTCGCTGTATGGCTCATACCAACATTAGGTCGCCACGACGACTTTACTTTTTTACTTTTATGACAGTTATTTAATCTTAATTAGCATCTTATTAACGATATCTCTATTAAAATCTAGCTGAATTAGATTTGCTACAAAACCGCCCATCCGCCCTGACGACTGTAGAATGTAAGTATTAAAAAATTACCTTTTTTTTCCTGTTCCAATATCTTATTATAATGGAGATTATGTAACTATCTGTAACCGAAACTGTCACTACTGACGTTATGATTCCCTTAGTTATTTAAGTTATATTCTCAATGATTATGACAGTTATTTAATCTTAATTAGCATCTTATTAACGATATCTCTATTAAAATCTAGCTGAATTAGATTTGCTACAAAACGCCATCCGCCCTGTTGACTGGGGCGCTAGAATACACCGACTGCACCTCTGTAGAGGGTAAGACTTCCCCAATGGGATGTCTGTTGGCCGTGGGGGGCAACCTGTGTTGGTATTTTGTCACAGGGATAACATTTTAAAAAGATTGAAATCTATTTCACACTGAAATTTCTTAAGTGGAGTTTAACAGGTATGAATTCAGAGTTTTCCTTCTCCTAGACCGGTTACCTAACCAAGGCTAAAGAGCCCAGTCTGCCCTGCTTTTTACCCATAGCTGGAGAGTAGGATTCATACCTTTCCCAAGGGTATTAGCACTAAGTGAAATGCAATTACCACGTCCAGGATTTGAACTCGGGGCGACGAGTCCATTTCCCATGACTTTAACCATTACACCACGCGCTTGAGTACGCAGATATATAGCATATTTCTTTAACTACAAGTTTAAAAATGGAAGGGGGTTAGGGATTAAGAGTTTGAATGAGCTTTTTTTTTGGGGGGGAGGGGTAATACATTTCTTAAGTATCATTTAGAACTAAACAAATTTCTTAATTAAATATATATTTATAGTAGCTCGAAAACAATTGCCAATTTAAATCCACGTACCTTTTTTTTTACTGACATTGAAAACAAGAAAGAAAGGGATTGTTCGTGGTCAGGAATTCATCTCCTTTTTTTTTTTTTTTTTCCTAACAGAGATTTCCGTTCAAGCAAATTACGTTTGATTGTCACTTACAGTGGTTTGTCAAATGGTCTCGGAATATATTTTATATAATATATAATAATATAATATATATATATATATATATATATATATATATTTTTTTTTTATAATTAAGTATATTTATAATAAGGGGCCGGGTTAGCTCAGTCGGTAGAGCGTTCGGCTAGAAACCACAAGGTTCCTAGTTCAATACCGGTCCCCGCCAACTCAGCGTATGAGTAGCACAGGGATCAGTGCGGTAAAGTAAGGAGCTGATGGTAGGTGTGGCGCTCCATCTCAGATGCTAAAACAATCTCCTTGGTCTAGCGCTATTGAAAAGGGGATAGACTCCCTCGCTGACTGGCTGATACCAACTTTAGGCCGCCCCGTCGACTTTACTTTTTATATTTATAATATAAATAAAAAAGAAATAATATAACATAAAATAGCATATTATAACATAATATTAAATAGCATATTATAACATATCATAACATAGCATATTATAACATATCATAACATAGCATACATAAAATACATATATAAAATAGCATATTATAACATAATATAAAATAGCATAATATAACATAATATATAGCATATTATAACATAATATAGCATATTATAACATAATATAAAATAGCATATTATCATATCATAACATAGCATATAGCATATTATAACATATCATAACATAGCATATTATAACATAATATAAAATAGCATATTATAACATATATAACATAGCATATTATAACATATCATAACATAACATATTATAACATACATATAAATAGCATATTATAACATATCATAACATAGCATATAAACATATCATATATTATAACATAATATAAATAGCATATTATAACATAATATAAAATAGCATATTATAACATATCATAACATAGCATATTATAACATATATAACATATATTATAACATAAATATATATAAAATATAAAATAGCATATTATAACATAATATAAAATAGCATATTATAACATAGCATAAAATAGCATATTATAACATAATATAAAATAGCATATTATAACATATCATAACATAGCATATTATAACATATATCATAACATAACATAATATAAAATAGCATATTATACCATAAATAATAATATAACATATCATAACATAGCATATTATAACATAATATAAAATAGCATATATAACATATCATAACATAGCATATTATAACATAATATAAAATAGCATATTATAACATATCATAACATAGCATATTATAACATAATATAAAATAGCATATTATAACATATCATAACATAGCATATATAAAATAATATAAAATAGCCTATTCATTATAACATAATATAACATATAATTAATTATATGAATTTAGTAAAATGTATTTATATATTTATAATTGATAGTACCGTGATACAGACACACGCTCACACCCACACAGTATATGTAAACACACACATACATTTATATGTATACACATACAGTCATACACACAACGCACACGAACCCCTCCCTCACATATATAAGAGCATCTAAAAAATAACCTACCTCATAGAGGTTCTTCACGGAACAAATGGACATGCTACTATTAAACACACTCGCCTACCCGGATTTTAACAGCATGTCAAACCCACTATAACACTTGAACTTTTATAATTCTTCTATAATGCTCCCTTTCTAATAATCTATCAACAATTTCTTCAAATAATAAATTTTCTCCTGAAGATGACCGAACGTCGAAACTAGTTGAGAATAAACAACATACAAGAAATATTCCTGATTGTATTAATAATTTTTGTTCACACTATAATTATGATATATATATATTTTCTATAATTTATGTAAATTTTTTTTTCCTTACAGAGATTTCCGTTCAAGCAAGTTACGTTGTGATTGTCACTTACAGTGGATTGTCAAATGGTCTCGGGACAATAGTGTCAAAATCCAGGACACGACTGTATGCGCAATGCCTTCTGATGTCAAAGGTCGACCTGTCAAAGACCTTAAAAAGAAGGACCTACATTGTGGTAAGTATTTCTTCAACTCTTGAAAATAACATCTTATTGCCTTGATGATGGTTAGTATATCCAATATGCATAAGAACCGAAACACTCGAACATAGGCAAAATTTACATAAGTTTGTGGTAAGTATTTCTTCAACTCTTGAAAATAACATCTTCAAAGGAGTTTAAAGAGACATTACTCCTTGATATTGACCTAATGAAGGTTAGTATATCCAATATAAATATAAAAACAGAAACACTTGAATGTTGGCAAAATTGACATAGAATTATGGTATTTCTTCAACTCTTGAAAATAACATCTTGATATTGGCCTGATGCTACAAATGAGATTCAAAAATGTATTCGCACTCTTGTTTTATGGAAAACAAGCTTGGTGTTAGGGGAGCATAACCCATATTTTTTATTGTATTATCTTATTATAATGGAAATTGTTTGTTTGTCTGTAACCGAAACTATATCACGATTCCCTTAGTTATTTATGTCACATTCTCCATGATTTTTTTAATATTTAAGCCTCAATTATTAATAAGATTGTTTTACATTATTAATACTACTGACCATATATAATATATATATATACTAATAACATGCGATTGTATTGATATATACAACAAATAGCGGTTTACAGTGTGAACGGGAAGGCTAATTTGCATATTGATATTAAAAATTTGATTTTAATAAATATGTGCTTAGTATTATTGATTTCTAAATGTTTGGTTTTATCTTAATGAATATGAGTAAAAATCTTGGGGATAAATCTCAAATTGGGGATAAATTTCAAATAATGCGCAAGCATTATTTGAAATGAACTTAATTGTTATTAAGAACACATTTTATGATATTTTCGTGTTAAAACATGCAGTTGTATTGATTCAAACAAATTCATATTTTTCAGTGTAGATTTACAGTGAAATGAAAATGGCCAACCAAAACATATGGCTTCCTCAAAGTGAAATAAACAAGGGGAGATTACTCTCATTTATGTAGCTAATGTTCAGATTACCCTCAAAAGATTTATATATTACTTATATTTTTGCTTGAAGGCAATTACAATGCGTATATCGTATAAAATTCGATAATTATAGAAAATGACCATGACAAGTGAATTTCGCAAACGATTATGCGATGCTAGAACATTGTACAGTCTGTTCACAGACTTTGCCTGCTGGACTACCGGTTTCGATTTCTGTCGGAGAGAAATCGTTAGTAAACATCGCTGATGAGACTTAATAAAGTTGAAACAGACTGTACGATGTTCTAGCATCACATAATCGTTTGCCAAATTCACTTGTCAACGTTATTTTCTATAATTATCAAATTTTATACGATATATGCATTGCAATTGCCTTCAAGCAAAAATATAAATAATAATATATACTTTATTCAACAATGCTTCTAAAAACAAACATCCAAAAATCTTATTTATATATTACTTATATATATATGTGTGTATTTTCTATCTAAATAAATTTTTCCAAATTTTTCTTTTTACAGAACGTCCACTTGAACTGCCATTGTTTGACCTTCAACCCTCTACCAACCAAATTGTCTTTGAAGGAGACAAACTCCCATTTGAGTGCCGGGCGTTCAAGTCGGACGACCACTCAGAAATGTTCTGGATCCGCGAGGGCAAGCGATTGTCCACAAATCGCACGGCGGGGATCTTTCTGCACGAAATGTATATCCACGACCGCCAGATAATGATCACACGGCTGGTCATTGAGAAGCTGGCCAAGACTCACCAGGGAATATGGGAGTGCCAAGTGACCACTCCCCACGGCAACGTGTCCGAGTCCGTCAATGTGGTGGTGATTCCGAGCAACGCCCTTTACTGCTCCCTCGAACGTGTGCGTACACCAAAAGGAATGTACCTGTGGAAGAAAACAGTTACTGGCATTCAGGTCGAACAGTTGTGCAATTTTGGCCGAAATCAATTTGCAACGTACTTTTGCAACGAGTACGGCCACTGGCAGGATCTTGATGTCAGCAAATGTGACTATGTTATTGAGTTAACGAGAAAGTTGAGCAATTTGGCCACGGTAAGTAAATATATACATTTAGGGCAGGTGGATTTTTGACTTTTTTATAATTTATAATATATATATATAATGATATAATATTATCAATTTCTCTTAAACAGCGAAAGTTGTGTTTTGGTATTATATATATATATATATATATATATATATATATATATATATATAATAAATATGAGGATTTTGCTTACTTATGATACAAACCCTCTGACATTGAATTTTTAACACCCACCCTCTCAGGCAATGTCTTTCAAAAAATTTTCTGTTCATAAAGAAATGTCTGTTTTTGTTACAAATAACTTTGTTTGTGTGCATGTTAGTGATGATTAAAATGTAAACATTTATATTTTTTTCTTTCCCCCCCAGAAAAATGTGGATGAAAAGAACGCAGTGGATCAGGCTAAAGGACTTCAAGAAATCCTCAATGGAAATTCGGGTTCTATAAAGCATTCGATTGAAATCACTTTAGTTGCAGTTTGTCTTTCAAAACTTACACCGTACGCACACAAAGCAGTAAGTTCTACTTTCACTTTCATTTTCAATGTTTTATTAGGAGGCGTTTGTTGTGTAATGGTTATAGTTGAAGGAAATTCTTGAAAAAAATTTCTATAAAAACAGATGTTGTATTATTTAAAAATTAATGAAATAAAATATTAAAAAATCTATCTCTCTATCTATGCATCCAAAAAAAGGCAGTTGGCATGTGTGTGTATGTATGTACAAGGTGTGTCAAAAAGTACCAAGATTTTCGGTACTTTTTGACACACCTTGTATTTTGAAAAAATGAACATTCCATTCATTGTTCATTTCTATCTTGGTAAACACAGCTTCAATCTTGATACTTGTATGACTGAATGAAACTACAAAAATAAAACAATTCAACGACATATATATATAGTTGTAGGCTGCCGAAGCACTGAGTCTTTCAAAGCTTCCATGCTTCCTGTAGTCCGCCGACATATACCTGATGCCACTCTCCACATACATATGCACACAGCGCACACATACATGCATATTACTACTGTAAACTGTTCATGTTCCTGACACTAATACATTATTCTGTGTACAAAAGGCCACAGTATAAGCCTTGGAAGAGGTATAAGGATTGCTTAAAAAAGAAACCTTGTAAAAATAAAAATAGATCCTGACAACTGGGAAAGGCTGGCATTGAAGAGGACTGACTGGAGAATTCATGTGGATGATGGCTGTACCAGTTTTGAGAATGAAACAATTGAGCATGAAAACCTCAACTTCAAAAGGGATACACCTGTTATATTGGAGAGAACATGGAGAGTTGGAAATGTCATACATGTGGTCGAATTCTGCTTTCTAAGGCTGGATATGTCAATCATAGAAAATCTCATCAGGGACAATTCATGCAAATTCCAGGAACAAACAATGTGTCTTGTGCTACCTGTGGCAAGGTCTGTAAGTCAGCTTCTGGTCTTAAGAGACATATGGTGGTGCATAAGCATAAAATTTTATCGTCTGATACAACGAGAAGGACGTCCTTCCTATGTCATATTTGCATCAAACTTTGTGTATCTGCAGCGGGTTTGAGGAGTCATTTGAGGACTCATGAGAGGAAAGGTTCTGGTGGTGGAGTTAGAGGATTGTGACGGACGGCAATGATCTGTAAAGATTATGCTATTGCTATGTCTGAATGAAACTAGAAAAATAAAACAATTATGTATGTCCAGGACTGTCCGTGTCTGTTGTAGGCTGCTGAAGCATTGAATCTTTCAAAGCCTCCATGCTTCCTGTAGTCCGCCGACACTATACCTGGTGCCACTCTCCACATACATATGCACACATGCACATACATATTACTACTGTAAACTGTTCATGTTCCTGACAATAATACATTATTCTGTGTACTAGACATGAGACTTTGATGAGTTGTGGTGCACCTGAGCACTGTACACATACATGTATATTATTACTGTATGCTATTCATGTTCCTGACACTAATACATTATTCTATGTACTAGACATGAGACTTTGATGAGTTGTGGTGCACCTGAGCACTGTACACATACATGTATATTATTACTGTATGCTATTCATGTTCCTGACACTAATACATTATTCTATGTACTAGACATGAGACTTTGATGAGTTGTGGGTGCACCTGAGCACTGTACACATACATGTATATTATTACTGTATGCTATTCATGTTCCTGACACTAATACATTATTCTGTGTACTTGACATGAGACTTTGATGAGTTGTGGTGCACCTGAGCCACCTGAGCACTGTACACAATAAATTTCATTATCATTATCATATAGCAACACACACACACACACATATATATATATATATAACAACACACACACAATAAATTTCATTTTTATGAAACCACAAAAATAAAACAAGTAACATTTGCATATTTCCTTCTTGCCTACATATGAATATTTATTTATTTGTTTTATCTATGTTTTATTTTTGCAGGGAGGTCAAGTTTATACGATAATGTTAGAAACAGCAAGTAAAATTTTGGATCTGAATGAAAAATTGTTACTTCGGGCTCAACAAAACAACAATAGCTGCTCAAGGTAGGTCGTCTGCTACTATCTGTCTGCAATGAAAACTATGTCACCCCCAATGTCACAATTCCCTTAGTCATTTATAATACAACAATAGCTGCTCAAGGTAGGTCCTCTGATACTATCTATCTGCAACAAAAACTATGTCACTACCAACGTCACAATTCCCTTAGTCATTTACAATACAACAATAGCTGCTCAAGGTAGGTCCTCTACTACTATCTGTCTGCAATGAAAACTATGTCACTACCAACGTCACAATTCCCTTAGTCATTTACAATACAACAATAGCTGCTCAAGGTAGGTCCTCTACTACTATCTGTCTGCAATGAAAACTATGTCACTACCAACGTCACAATTCCCTTAGTCATTTACAATACAACAATAGCTGCTCAAGGTAGGTCCTCTACTACTATCTGTCTGCAATGAAAACTATGTCACTACCAACGTCACAATTCCCTTAGTCATTTACAATACAACAATAGCTGCTCAAGGTAGGTCCTCTGCTACTATCTGTCTGCAATGAAAACTATGTCACTACCAACGTCACAATTCCCTTAGTCATTTACAATACAACAATAGCTGCTCAAGGTAGGTCCTCTGCTACTATCTGTCTGCAATGAAAACTATGTCACTACCAACGTCACAATTCCCTTAGTTATTTACGTTATATTCTCAACGGTTATTAAGGTCTAGCTGTGAGATAGATTTGCCTCAAAACAGCCCCTATTATTAAGGTATTTGACATGCCTCCCACTTATGCAGGCGTGACACAAGGACATTTTTATGTGGGCCCACTCACAAGCCGAAGCTCATGTGTGGTGGGCACAAAAAATGCATTGATCCCGTCGGCATTCCCCCTAAAGGTGGGCGCCTCAGGCACTGGGCAATAAACCCAGCCCTGTCTCATTTCTTCTTCCTCCTTTTTCTATAGTAGGGCTCGCAAAACTCAGGACCTTCATTATCTCGTTACAATGAGCAATCCTATGTATAATTTTATATTGAAATCAATTTAAAAAAAGTAAATATAAGTGTAATTTTTTTGTGTTCGTATTTAATTTCCTAAGTCTTTCTAATTCAATATAATATTTAATTATATTAAAACTTGTGCCCAAGGAATTAAATGAAAAAAAACCCCAAAAAAACCTTGTCACATCCTGCATATCATAGTAAGTAAAGTCGTCGGGGTGGCCTAATGTCGGTATCAGCCAATCAGCGAGGGAGTTTATCCCCTTTTCACTAGCGCTAGATCAAGGAGATTGTTTTTGCGTCTGAGGTGGAGCGCCACACCTACCAACAGCTCCTTACTTTACCGCACAGATCCCTGTGTTACTCATACGCTGAGTTGACGAGGGCCGGTATCGAACTAAGAACCTTGTGGTTTCTAGCCAAACACTCTACCAACTGAGCCAACCCGGGCCCCTTGGCTAAATGCATACAATAATTATATGCATTAGATAATTACTGAGTTTTATTAAATGTATTGCTCCAAGCAGGGAAGATTGTGTTGCGCCAAACATCTATGTGTAGATCGCTTACTAGCCTAGAAAATCAGCATTTCAAGTTATGAAAGCCATAACTACCAGGGCTTGAAACCACAAAACTTATGCATACACGCATACAAGCCAAATCAAAATTCTAAGTCCAAGGGAGATAACTCTGGGTGAATTTTGATAATGAAGTATTTAACTTATTTTTTCAAAATTTTTTTAGTGCATTTAGATATGACGCGTAATGGTATCCGGTGGTGAGGCTCCACTTCTGGAACTCTAGGGAGTGTTGAATTACACCTTTGTTTAAATTATTTCTATTTTGATCCAGTGATTGTATCTGTGGCATCTATAAATCGAATAGATGTTTGAAAATGATTAGTATTAGATAGGAACGTTATGTGGCTGTAAAGTAACTATTTCTAGGTTGGTTAAACCTTTTTGGGTTCTTTTTTAAATATTCTTTTTCTTTTTTAATATTTTAATTCTTTTTTTAATTCTTTTCTGTTTTAATTATTTTTTTTTTTTTAAAATTTTTATTTTTTTTATTTTTATTTTTAATTTTTTTAATTTTTTGAATATTTTAAATGTTTTAATTTTTTTCTCTTTTAAATATTCTTTTTTTTAATATATTTTTTCTTTTTTTATATTTCACTTTTTTCTTTTTATATATTTTACTTTTTTCTTTTTTTTATATATTTCACTTTTTTTATATTTTTTTTTTTATATATTTTACTTTTTTTTCTTTTTTTTTATATATTTTACTTTTTTTATATATTTTACTTTTTTATATATTTTACTTTTTTTCTTTTTTTTTATATATTTTACTTTTTTTTTATATATTTTACTTTTTTTATTTTTTTTTTTTTTTTTTTTATATATTTCACTTTTTTTTCTTTTTTTATATATTCACTTTTTTTCTTTTTTTTTTATAATTTCACTTTTTTTTTTTTTTATATATTTCACTTTTTTCTTTTTTTATATATTTCACTTTTTCTTTTTTTTTATTTTTTTTTTTTCTTTTTTTTTTTTTTTTTTTTTATATTTTTTTTTTTTTATATATTTCACTTTTTTTCTTTTTTTATATATTTCACTTTTTTTTTCTTTTTTTTATATATTTCACTTTTTTTCTTTTTTTTTATATATTTCACTTTTTTTTCTTTCTTTTATATTTTACTTTTTTCTTTCTTTTTTATATTTTACTTTTTTTATATTTTACTTATTTCTTTTTTTTATATATTTTACTTTTTTTTCTTCTTTTTATATATTTTACTTTTTTTCTTTCTTTTTTATTATTTACTTTTTTTTCTTTCTTTTTATATATTTTACTTTTTTTATATATTTAAAAAATTTTTTTATATATATTTTACTTTTTTTTCTTTTTTTTTCTATATATATTTTACTTTTTTTTCTTTTTTTTCTATAATATTACTTTTTTTTTTTTTTCTATATATATTTTACTTTTTTTCTTTTTTTATATATATATATTTTACTTTTTTTAAATATTTTACTTTTTTTTATATATTTTACTTTTTTCTTTTTTTTCATATATTCTACTTTTATTTTATTTTTTTCTTTATTTTAATTCTTTTCTGTTTTAAAATAAAATGTTTTACTCTTTTTAATATTTTAATTTTTTTAATATTTTACTTTTTAAATAATTTAATTTTTTTTTTCTTTTTAAATATTTCGATTATTTTCTATTGTTTTTCATTTTTTTGTTTTGTTTTTCAGAATTATGAAAAGCATCGAAGTGATGACTAAGCATATTTTATTGAGTAACAGTCATTGGAGTGGCCAGACTAGCAATATTTTCACTGAGGGTTACAATGAAACCGTGGGTAACTACAAAGGAATGTCATGCTATCTGCAGGGACCCCAAAGTAACCTACGTAGCAATGTACGTTTTACGTGCAGTTCGAGCATTAATCTACCCAGATACTTGGAAGTCACTAAAAGGGTATGTATATTTTATCATTAGTTCTATTCTTTAGTATAATATATATATATATATATAGATAAAAGTATATGAAAACAACACAATATGCTGTTAAAGTGAAAAGATTTTATATCATATTCACTTAACAGTATTCACGTTAACAGCATATTGTGTTGTTTTCATATACTTTTATCTATGCTCATACCGTCGGATTCATTTCCTTTCTATTAACTTATATATATGATATATTGAAAAAACAAATGATGTTTATAAATGCTTGAGATCATCAGGAGAGAATGTGTACCGTTTCGGGGCCTTCCTCTCTCCTGATGATCCCAAGCATTTATAAACATCATTTGTTTTTTCAATATATCAAATTCACACTGTCAGATTAAGTTCCTTTTATTTCACACACACACACATATATATATATATATATATATATATATATATATATATATATATATTTGAGAGAATATGTGCTTAATTAAAGTCGTACTTAATTTTGAAAATTAATTTTTCTCGATTTTTTTTAGCCTTACATTTGAATAGGTATGCCCACCTAATTCATTAATTATCAATTAATTAATTTTCAAAATTAGGTACGACTTCAATTAAGCACATATTCTCCCAAAAATTGTCTGCTAAAAAAGCCATATCAAACACATTGTTTGTTTGTTTACTCTCATATATATATATATATATATATATATATATATATATATATATATATATATATATATATATATATATATGAAACCCATCCTTACATGGATCACCAGCAGGCTTGGACCACCAGTCTCTCGATAGATGGAGGGTATTTATCTTTAGTTATATATATATATATCCTTTTGTGGCGCACTTAACGTCACTGCTTTGCTGATTGAACAGCAACGTGCCTCGGCGAGGTTGTGGGTGAATAAGCAGCCCCTTGGTTAACACTGTTCACCCAGCCATTTGGGAAGTGTCTAGAAAAAGTGACCTAAACAAATGCCGGTTCACCTATCAAGCTGGCCAGAAACCAACATTTCGACGGTTGTCCACATTAGCTGGGCGAAAACTAGAAAATATTACAACACAAAACAAGGCTAAGAATAGCCACCTGGAATGTCTGGACACCTCCCGATCTTGAGAGATTGGGAAACCCCAAACTACATACTTGCATCGTGACAGGGAAGTATCTCGATAAAGGACAGACACCGATGCTCTTGCGGAAATCAGCTCCAGCTATAAGGACCAATTGACAGGAGGTCTGGATACACATCCCCATGGAAAGACAGGCTGATGATAGCTGTAAGAAGTTTTAGGTAAGGTGACTCGAGCCCTCCATTCTGAAGCGACACATGATGGACGCCATGGAAACATTTCCTACATTGAAGTCTGACCTGTGTGGCAGCACTATGTCGAGGATTTCATATGTGTGACAGGGTACATAAAAAACAAGCTGGATCCATGGGCCATCTGCGTGCTCACAACTGCTCACATCTGGACTACTTGTAGAAATGGCCTTATTCTGTCAAGAAGCGGCAATCACCATATATATATATATATTATATTCATAGCTAATATTGAATATGTTATAAAATGTTTTCACTTTAACAGCATATGGTGTTGTTTTCATATCCTTTTATCTATACTCATACCGTCGGATTCATTTCCTTTCTTTGAACTTATATATATACATATATATATATATGAGAGAATATGTGCTTAATTAAAGTCGTACCTAATTTTGAAAATTAATTTTTCTCAATTTATTTAGCCTTACATTTGAATAGGTATGCCCACCTAATTCATTAATTATCAATTAATTAATTTTCAAAATTAGGTACGACTTTAATTAAGCACATATTCTTCCAAAAATTGTCTGCTAAAAAAGCCATATCAAACACATTGTTTGTTTGTTTGTTTACTTCTCATTATATATATATATATATATATATATATAAGTTAAAATGTTTTGAGCATATATGTACAATGTGGCGATCCAGGGAAATTGCTAGACGACACGAGATGAACGGCCAGAAAGAAGCTGTGCAGCAAAAATGCAGAGAGATGCAGGGTGGGATGCAGAGCAATGTGCAAAGAGGCCTCGCAGCCCGCCCGGTGGTGTTACATCTATCGAAACAGACTGAAACACTGCAGCATAGGCGAAATAAACATCATTCGTTTATAAACTTGTGTTTTTTAAATTTTTACAATATTACATACTGTCGGATTCACTTCCACTTTTTTTTCACATCTATATGTCTAATAGAATTTTTCTTGTTCTTTCTCGTCTACAGGATGTTATAACCTCTATCTATTTACCCAAAACGCTATTCCACAACTCGGACCTTCGCCTCAGCAAAACAAGCACCATTGGCCTTCAATTTGCCGTTTATATGTCGCCATCAGCATTTCCGATAATTCATTTTTCCGATGCAAATCTCATAGGGCGTAAATGGAAGGTTGTCTCCAAGGTTATATCAGGCAGTGTCGGTAAGTCTTTTTCTTTAACAATTCACACACCTAGGCAGTAATATCTCATCCACAGAAAGCAATGTTAATGCATGCATAGGAAAGGCATGGTAATATAATAATAATAATAATAATAATAATATCCTTTCAGCTAGTATATTAGGTCTGAGACCTGTCAGCTGTTCCTTATAAACGTTCATTTTAATTCCACAGAATATTTATAATCATTCCACAGATTATCCAACTTTGCCTTAAAGGAGTTTAGAGATGGGGCATTCACTATTGATGATGGTAGTTTATTCCTTGTATTCACCACTCTGTTACTAAAATAATTTTGTCTTGCATTTGCTTTACAAGATTTTTTAAGGAGTTTTAATTTATGTCCCCTTGTATTGATATTTTGAGCAATGTTTAGTAGGTCAGAGTTCGTCGAATAAAAACCATGCGTGTATTTGTAGGCTTCAATCATATCCCCTCTTATACATCGGTAAACCAGACTTGGTAAGTCAATGTTCCTAAGTCTTTCTTCATACAAAAGGGATTTTAAATTATTCCCTAATTTAGTAGCTCTCCTCTGAACTCCCTCAATGAGTTTTGTGTCCTTGATGAGTCTCGGGCTCCAAACCACATTAGAATTAAATATAGTGGAAGATATGGTAGTGCGAGCCCTCCAGCAAGGACCTACATAGACCAGCTCTGTGTGGATACTGGACAAGAAAGCAACTGTATCGCCACTTGTCTCCTATCATACAAACTAGAGAAGCAGGGATGAACTTCTGCATGGACACTAGATGCTGTACAGAGGATCTCCTGGGAACAATGAATGATAGGGATGGTTGGTGAGCAATAATACTATTCTTTGAAAGTGGGTGAGACGCAATATCAAGTGTAAGTCGTAACAATGAACATAATGCTCAATTAGTATTATTTGGATTATTCGGACTATTGTCCTCATCTTCATTGTTATCTGTACAACGTTTTGGACGATGTGCCCTCCAGCTTTCTTCAGGTATTTCTTTCAATTGGACACATAGCCTAGTGGATAAAGGAGTTAGGTTAAGACAGTTCTAAGTGTCAGTTATCTCTAGACTACAGGTTCAATCCTGGTCAGGGGTAGCAGTAACATAGAATAATAATTAACACAGCTTAACACCTGTACCCCAGCTATGGTTAGCAGAATGAGAACAGGATACCCCCGTGGACTGAATAAAGGGTTAGGTTCAAAGTTCCGTGATGACTCCCGATTATGACAAGAAAGTTTCCAAGTTTGAGAAGGTTCTCGAGATAGACAAGAAATACCTGAAGAAGGCCGGAGGGCACATTGTCCGAAATGTTGTACAGATAACAATGAAGATGAGGACAATAGTCCAAATAAGACTAATTATCAAGCCTCGTCTCAAAAATTCAAAGAAATAATGCTCGATATGGAAATACATTAATTTTGCAAATATATAAGAGTTATTCCCCTTAGAATTTTTTTTAAACAGCAAGTGTTAAATTAATGTTTTTTTTGCTTTGTTTTCTTTTTCAGGTTATTCCATTACCAATTTATCTGATCCTGTCGTACTTACATTTCAAACACCTTATGTAGATCATAATTTATTACAAGCTGTCTACTGGGATTTCTACAGCAATAGTGAGTGTCAATCATTTTTGATTTTTATTTCATGTACTTTTCCACACACACACACACACATATTATACACACACACACACACACATTGCACACACACAAACTACATACACAAACATATTACACACACACACACACACAAACATATTACACACACACACGCACAAACATATTACACACACACACACACACACACACACACGCGCACAAACATATTACAAACACACACACACACGCACAAACATATTACACACACACACACACAAACATTACACACACACACAAACATATTACACACACACACACACAAACATATTACACACACACACTACATACACAAACGTATTACGCATAAACACTACATACACAAACATATTACACACACACACTACATACACACAAGCATATTACAAACACACACACACACACACACACACAAAACATATTACACACACACACACACACAAACATATTACACACACACACTACATACACAAACGTATTACACATAAACACTACATACACAAACATATTACACACACACACTACATACACACAAACACTACACACACACACACACAAACATATTACACACACACACACACACACACACACACACACACAAACATATTACACACACACACACACACAAACATATTACACACACACACACAAACATATTACACACACACACCACACACATATTACACACACACACAATATTACACACACACAAACATATTACACACACACACAAACACTACACACACACAAACATATTACACACACACACACACACACAAATATATTATATACACACACACACACACACACACTACATATTACACACACATAAACACTACATACATACACACACACACACACACACACAAACACTACATACACAAACATATTACACACACACACTATCTTTATCTCAAAGTCCCAGAGAATTTTATGAGTTTCATTCTCAACTACTTTTATTATTATTATCATTCCTATTCTTATTCCGAACGAGGTGAATGAAAGAAAGGATGTCTTTCAAGTAGAAATAATGCTTTTCTTTTCTTTTTCTTTTCTTTTTTTTTTCTGTTTTCTTTAAATGATTTCTTTTAAATTTTTTTTACCCAGTTTCATATTTTGAAATGCATATTTACAATTTAAAAAAAAATGTTTTTTTTCTTCTCTTTTTTTCATTTCAGATGGTTTAGGTGAATGGCGAACAGATGGATGTAATATCGTTAACCATTACCGAAACGTCACAACAGTTCATTGCTATCATTTGACTAATTTTGCCATCTTACAGGTTTGCGGCTTTTATTTTATCTATTTTTAAAAAACGTCTGAGTCTCAATTCCTTTTTTTTCTTTTTCATCTCAATGGAAATTATAATTACTAGCAAATATATGCAAATAGAAACTTGCTAACAAGGGAGGATAACTCTTCCAGACCCAACAAGGGCAGACAATCGCTACAAAGCTAATGAAACTGAATAATTATTAGATTTTCTCAATCTTTTGTAAATACTGTCTGATGAGACTAGACTCATATTGAGTCTCTGGTCAAAATAAATTTATTATAGTCAAATGACAGTTTATGATTTTTTTTTGTAAGTTTTATATATATATATATATATATATATTATATATATATATATTAGGGCCGGGTTAGCTCAGTCGGTAGAGCGTTTGGCTAGAAACCACAAGGTTCCTAGTTCGATACCAGCCCTCGCCAACTCAGCGTATGAGTAGCACAGGGATCTGTGCGGTAAAGTAAGGAGCTGATGGTAGGTGTGGTGCTCCACCTCAGATGCCAAAACAATCTCCTTGGTCTAGCACTAGTGAAAAGGGGATATACTCCCTCGCTGATTGGCCGATACCGACTTTAGGCTGCCCCGAGGACTTTATATATATATATATATATATATATATATATATATATACACACATACAGAGAGAGAGAGATGAATAAATGTTTTAGTTTATATTTATTCGCACTGGAATAATGTTGCTACCATTGGTTTCTTGTTGTGTGGCAGTCTTCAGGCAACG
>JALAJA010000067.1:196401-254063 GCA_023376005.1 Doryteuthis pealeii
TAAGATTTTACCTGCTCGGTTGGGGAGTCCCCCTCATCATTTGTGGAATCACTGCTGCCGTTAATATGGACCATTATGCAGGAATGGAATAGTAAGTTGACTTTTATTTTATCTATGTGCATAATATATATATATATATATATATATAATATATATATATATATGTATATATGTATATCTGTGTGTGTGTATATATATATTATAAAGATTTTGAAGGCAATTTACAATGCAATATGTGTTGAATTTATTTAACTTTTGTTTCAAAACTAAATATTTTCGGAAGTAAAATTCCATCTTCAGAGTTATTGAAAGTACTAGGTGTTTTTTTTATAGTACTTATCCCACGGCGATATTGTAATCATCTGTTGTTTAAGAAGTTGATGAACGCCGTATATTTGAAAATTTGTTCCGTGATGTTAAATCGGCTAATTCCATGATGTTAACTCGGCTTGGCTGTTCCCGCACGTGGAAAATGTTCGAAATTCTTTTAATTTTTACTATAAATATAAGCCTTGCTCGGCATAGTGAAATAAAGTTTGTCTCTTTATAGTATCATTGAAGCATTGTGTGTATTTGTAATATAAAGATTTTGAAGGCAATTTACAATGCAATATGTGTTGAATTTATTTAACTTTTTCTTTTTTTTTTTTTCAAAACTAAATATTTTCGGAAGTAAAATTCCATCTTCAGAGTTATTGAAAGTACTAGGTGATTTTTTTATAGTACTTATATATATATATATATATATATATATATATAAGTGGTATGTTTATATGTATAATATAAATATGTGTGTGCTTTATAAATAAATGTAATATATTTTATGTGTGTGTATATATATATATATATATATATATATATATAATATATATAATGTTTTATAGATAAATGTATGTATATGTATATATATATATATTTCATACGTATGTTTGTCTCTGTGTGTGTGTGTGTGTGTGTATCAGGGCTCAACATTAATGTTGTCCCGTCCTCCTGGGGATGATAAAAATTACATCCAGGACGATCAATACGTCATCCGGGACAGTTTGCTGGAGACGGTAAAAAATTTTCCTAAAAATTAGTACTACATTCCAATATTGGCCGTCCAGTGATTGCCCCAATGCTGACCTCAAAATGAGGCTACAGCACTATTCTCAAGCCATGTAATGAATAATGGTGGAGGGAGATAGTTTTAAAAGGACCGAATTATGTATTAATAACCCTACTCAGGGTAACTTAAAGTAAAAAAAAGGATTTTTTTAGCTCAAAAACACACTAGGAAATGGATTTTTTTTTGTCCAAATATCCAGAATTATCACTGCTTCAGCTTTTCTTAATGTTTTATTACATGTTATTATGCTACTGATGACTGACAAGTATAGATGATGCTAATGAATTAAACAAAAATATTTTGATTTTGGGACAGTCCAAACCCCATTCAGGACGGTTGATAATTTTTGTTCGGACGGTCATAAAAAGTTAGTGTCGGGGCCTAGTGTGTATATATATATATATATATACGTGTATATTTTAATTAGAATCCTTTATATATATATATATATATATATTATATTGTGTGTGTGTGTATATTTTAATTAGAATCCATTTCCTATATATATATATATATATATATATATATATTTGCACGTGTGAGTGTGTGCATATATATATTTAATATACTTAATGCAAATTTCTCTGTATACTAATACAAATGTTTTCTTGGCTATTTCAGTTGCTATTTATCCTGGGACCCAGGTCTTGGAGCCTTCTACGGTCCAGTGGCCCTTCTCGTTGGGATCAATCTCATCTACTTTTTGCGAATCTCGTGTGTCATTCGAGGCTCCTCCACCAACCCAAATTATTCTGAAGAAACCGGAACTGCATGTGAACGAAATAGAACTCTCACCTAACCAGGACCATCTTCACCATCATCACCACCATGCAAGTTTCCGGCCCCGTACCCGGCCTTCACGCCACCCACCCGCATCACCGTAGCACAGGAGGTGCGGTAGTACAGTTAGTGGCGCCACCCCCACCCGACACTCGCTCGATCCACTCGGATGACAGCACATCTCGAGCACATCGAGCATTCTGGACGAGGAGAGACGTCCGATCACGCAGCTTCGGGCGCTGGTCACTTTTCCTCTTCATGTTTATTGTCACTTGGATGTGCGCAGCGTTTGCCATCGCGCAGCCGTTTCGTCTCATCATCCCCAAGCAGGGACTCATCTTCAGCTATCTGTACGGCCTGGCCAGCATTGTCCTTGGTGGATTCCTTGTCGGTTACTTCTGTCTCCTACGCGACGACTCACGCGCATGCTGGCGCCGTTTCTTCTGCTGCGAAAAAGTGGAGGACGTGTTTCAGGTTGCTCCGACCAACCTGAATCACCTGACTCACGTCAACGGGCACGTGCGGTCGGGAAGCAGCGTAGACGGAGAGTCGCTGACCGGCAAAGTTTATAACATAGAGCGGCAGAATAAGATGAAGGTCGTCGACCACCCCGTGAAGCAGTCGAATCTGATCCCGATCCAGCCGCCGTCGTTTACAGACGGCTCCGTCAGCAGCGCGCACGAGACAAACTACCCGAACTTCTACAACCCCCGCCAGAACGGGGTCGCCAAGAAGTTCTGGAGAAGAATCGCCACCACCACTTAAAGCTAATCAACAAGGAAATCAACAAGGAGGTGAACGACTTCAACTCGGTGAACCTCGACGACCCGACGAAGCGCTACAGCCACTGCACCAGCTCCGACGGCAACACGCACTGGAGCATCGAGATCCAGATCCAAGCGAATCCAGAATCCGGGAAGGATGGTAACGTTGGTGGACGTCAGCAGGGACCGGCGAAGGATCTGGAAAAGACCCCGAACGAGCTCCCGCTGAACATCCAGAACCCGCCGTCAACACCGCAGCCTGTCATGTTCCCCACCTTGCCCTTTGACAGGAACAAAGTCCCGCCCGTGGGGGGGCCCACGTCCCCCGAGACAATCACAGCCAGTCCATCTTGCAGCTTCATCTCACCAACTGGTTCCCAGACTTTGCCACACTGTCACTCACCAGGTACCTCTTCATTGGGGTCGTACCAACATTTAAGCGCATTCACCCCCGTGCAACCAAAACGATATAACACTTTACCGAAAATCGGTAAGCAAGAACACCCCACAAGTCTACCGAACGAGTATATGATACGAGATGGCTCTGTTCCACGATTACGGGACTTTGACGGCCAGAGTGAGACTAGTGCTGATAAAAGTGCCGTTGTAGGCTGTGCGGAAAACCACGTCCTCCAAGGTTACCTCCCCCCAGAGGCAATGGAAGGCAACGCTTATCCGGGTGAAGCTAGTAATAATAACAATAACAACAATAGCAAGGACTCGAACCTGATGGTCCCTGCCTCAGTGCAGATCCTCGAGAACATTACCCAGGATGCAACAGTAGTCAAAAATAATCAAACCGCTCCTTTTCGACCAGTCCCCCACCCCGACAACAACAATAAAAAGCCCCTAACAAGCATTGAATGTAAGGATGACTTGGACGGGGTTGACGGCCCACTACACCACTATCACCATCATCATCATCATCATCATCACCATCATCACAATCCACAAGACTCCCCCTCCCCCACACATCCTCACACAAAATAACCCCAGTACACCACACCCGTGTCAGCACCCCTCAACAGTCACGGCAAATCCCTGCAAATACGAATCGGACGATAATAACGGCCCCAGTGGGAGAGGGGTTGCCAGGGTGGAAACTCAACTGGGGGAGAGTCGCCAGTTCGTGTTCCACGAATCCGATAGCCAGATATTATGTGCCAAACACCCGTCCCCAACGACGGGGCAGTCGTCAACGACAAAGAACCACGACTCTGACCACCCATTCAGATCCGACTCACCACCGGCGCCATCGGACACCGCATGGCAGCAGACACACCCGCCTTTCTAAACAGCACTCTCTCGGCTGGGAGGAGCAGTTCAAGGATCGGCCCCCTAAAGTGCCGTACGCTTATGTGAACCATTCCTACCAGGAGAAGTTATACAGAAGTTGTTAAAGAAACGCCAGGAACAAGGGTGAGATCGGACCGGTCATTGAGGGTAGCGACAGCTCAAACAGGATCGAACCTCTACTGGTTCCCGCGTTCGTTCAGCTCGTACGACCAGAACAATAGTACGCGCGGGAGAAAGGTGGAAAAAATGACGGAGGATGGCAACTCCGGATCAGAGTCTAGTTCCGATTCGGAAAGTTTAGATATCTGGTTACCCCAGGGAGATGGTTGTTGAGCAAATTTAAGAAAGGCAGCTGGTCTTGGACATGCTCTGAGTATGTACTTAGGTTATGCTGCTTTGTTTATTAAAACCAACAGTAGACTAACTGACTTTCTGGAGGAACTTCGAAAATAACAATCAATGACAAAGTAAATAATATATATATAATATATATTATATAATATAATTTGATAATTGAATCATATTACCATGAACAGACAACTCGACAAACACCATTTGCGACATCCGGAGCACTGGACAGCTGTTTCGACCTCCTTTGGTCTCTTCAGCAGTGCAATACTTAAAACCAACAGTAGACTAACTGACTTCAATAGGGCAAATCTAAGGGTACATGTTTTTTTTCCAATAATTCAATGAAAAACATATATATAATATAACAGATGCACATGCAATGCTAGAAAGAAAAAAAAAAGTACAAAGATTTTTTATTTTTTAAAGCTTTCTAGAGACTTACCATGTGCAATGTCCAATTGTGACAGAAGAAGAAGAAGAAGAAGAAACGCTTTTTGTTTGTGTCCCCTCAACATTTATATTCAAATTTTATTTTTCTCACACGCAGAGAGTAGACATAGGACACTAAACAGAATAACCACATGATCTGTGATATAAAGGTATGGAACAAGTATTATATATTGATGGGTGTACTGTTGTTTTGGACAGTTAGTGTAAAAACAGATCTGAGCTCAGATGTTGTTGAATTCAAATCTGAACAGTTAGGGTCATGTGTAAGACTGCGAGATTTGTGTGTGTCGGAATTGAATGCAAACTTTCTGCATTTTTCTGGGGAGGGGCAATTTTGAAAAATCGAGTGTTTTACGAATCGAGTGGAAGGCGTTCATAAAGTAAAAAAACAGAATTACTTTTTAGTGGCAGGCGTTTGCTAACGAAGCAGACGTCATTAACTTCATATTTTGGAAAAAAAAAAAATTTAATAAAAATGAAAGACAAATAAACGAAAAAAAAAAAAAAAAGAAAAAGTACAAAGATTTAAAAAAAAAAAAAAAAAGCTTCTAGAGACTTACCATGTGCAATGTCCAATTGTGACGGAAGGTGAGAGAGAGAGAGAGAGAGAGATAATATAGAAGTGACTATTAAAGTTATGTGATGCAAATATATGATTAGTGAGCCAATTAATAATAAATCATTTGCAAGGAGCCATTTAAACTTTTTTTTGTTTGGTGTGGCACCAGCAGAGTATCATACCTACAATAAAAACCACTCATGAGTGGCCAATGGCCATTCAATGTAGACATGCTGTTGCAAATACAAATGGGGTAAGGGGGGGGCGAAGAAAAGCAAACATCTGCAGCTGCTTGTACTATTGCGGCTGAGGAGTTTTATACTAGTAATCAATTGATTTCACACAGCCAGGTATTTTAATGAGAAAAGGAAAAGAAACAAAAAAATAATCAATCAGTTCCTGCAAGACAGATTCACAAACATCGGTAAACAGTTAACAAATATTGTTCCATTGTAAAAAACTGTGAAAGAAACACTTTTCTAGCTATTTTAACACTCCCCCCCTTTTTTTTTTCTTACAAATATTTTTTTTTATTATTGATTCCTAATTTTTCCAGAGGAGAATGAAAATAATAACATAAAAAAAAAAATCTTTAAACAGTGAAAATAGAAAAGAAATATGAAAATCTTTAATTTGTTGATACATCAATATATCTGTGGAGGCACATGGTCTAATGGTTAGAGTCGTAGGAAATGGACTCGTCCACCCGAGTTCAATTCCTGGATAAAGCTGTTTGCATTTCACATGGCCCTAATACCCTTGGGAAAGGTATGAATCAAATTCTCCCTCCAGCTATGGGCAAATAGCAGGGCAGACTGGGATCTTTAACCTTGGCTAGGTAACCAGTCTAGGAGAAGGAAAACTCTTAATTCAAACCTGTTAAACTCTGCTTAAGAAATTGACCTTGTGTCACATCCTGCTTATGCGGAGGAGTTGGTAAATATATATATATATATATATATATATATATATATATATATATATATAATAAATAAGTAATCCACAGACACGTGTTTCGAGGTTTCACCTTTCATCAGTGGGGCTATACTGTAACAGCTACACCTGGCCGGGTTTGAGACCCGAATGAACTTTTGTTCGCCAATCCTCTTACCCGTGTGGCCAGAGGCAGCTGTCAAATATAGGAGAATATTTAATCGCTACATTTCTAAGTGGAAATGAATTCACTAGAGTCCTCAAACATTTGTAAACAAAGTGAGGGTTAGCTAGACGCCAGAACAGGTAGTCTGGTGGGGATTTCGAAAATAAAATATGATCTAAGTAAATCGAAGTCTTGTGTTATTATCTAAAAACTACCAATGACACAGGGCTTCTGATAAAGAGAAATCCCCAATGGAAGACCAGACATGAAGTCCCCAAGACAAAGTCCAGATGCTAGAAGAAGAACGTAAAATATCAAAGATGAAATGAAGAAAAATAGAAGTAAGAAAGTAAAAAGAAGAGTATACAACACAATAACTAACTAAACACAACTGAATTAGTGCACAAAGCAGTTGATATTTATGGCACTCAGGAGTATTCCATTCATGCTTTTAGGTGGTTCCATACATTGAATCCTGATTGGCTGCTTGGTTTCAGTGGAGTTATGGAGGCCAGATAAATACTCTACCATTCTGTACTAGGCAGGATCCGTATTGAGTTACGACTTGCTTGTTGCCTTGTCTGCCAATTCAATAGTAATTGGAATATTGTTTCTACATAGAGGATGTAGTCAGCAAATTTTAAACCCCATCAACAGAGATTTTGTTTTCATTATTAGACTATAGACATTTTTTAGGTACTTACACATATGTATGTGATAGGTAAAATGGATATGAATCCGACAATATGTGTAGAAAGTTTGTAGAAAAAACAAGATGTTAAAAGTTTTGCTGACAGAAATCTGTTTCGACACCATATGAAGAGGTCTTTATCAAAGCAACATTGTAAACAGAAAGACGAAATAAATATATCATACTTTTGTAGCCGGAACATTTTCCTAAACTTTTTGATATCTATATACACTTTTACTGCAAACTCTTTTGAGTTTTTTTAATGATAAAAATGCTTATAATTTTTAAAAATAAAATTTATTTTATTTTTAACAAAAATATGCATTTTAAAATTTTTTTTGAAAATTCCGGTACTGATCGAGAGCGTTCTGTGCCTCGTGATTAATGATATATTTATTTCGTCTTTCCGTTTACAATGTTGCTTTGATAAAGACCTCTTCATATATAGTTGAAACAGATTTCTGTCAGCAAAACTTTTAACATCTTGTTTTTTCTACAAACTTTCTACACATATTGTCGGATTCATATCCATTTTACCTATCACATACATATGTGTAAGTACCTAAAAAATGTCTCTAGTCTAATGATGAAAACAAAATCTCTGTTGGTATGTGTGTAAATGTGGCTAGCTTTCCCATAATTAATTGTATTTAGAAATCAGAATCCAATCAATAACTAATTCTAATTTCACTTCAAGAAAAGGTCTGAAGAAAGTTCACATTTTTTTCATCATTAGACTGTGGACTTGGTCAATTAAATATGACAAATTGGCTTAAGCCAAAAACTCATCCTGATTTCTTTGATTACTATCAAAGATGTTAAGAAGATGAATGGAAAAATGGAATTCGATAACTTGCTTTTTGAAGCATTGTTATGTAAAGTATATTATTATTTATATTTTTGAAGGCAATTACAATGCATATATCGTATAAAATTCAATAATTATTGCAAATAATTATGACAAGCAAACCCAGCGAATAACGTGCGCAACGTGGAACACCGTACAGCTGTTTCAACTTTATTAAGTCTCATCATAAATATATTTATATAGATGAAATTTATTATATGTTGACACGTGTTTCAATGAGAATTTGTTTACATATACAGCATTCTAATTAAAAATTATTTTAAAAGTAAAATAAAATAAAATTAGAAAATCATATGTAAACAGTGTAGAATAATCATACTAAGTCCAATTACCATCAAATTGGCAAGACAAGACAGCAAGCAGTCGTAACCCAATATGATTCTGGTATGCTGTAAAGACCACTGCAAAGTGGCAGGATTTATGGAGCCTCAGAGGATCCTACAAACCAAGCAGCCAATCAGGACACAGGGAATGGAATCACCCAAATGCATGAGTGGACTGTTCTGAATTGTTGTGAGGTCATTTCCGAACTGAGTTGAGGGAGTTTTGCAGTTGGTGTTCTTGCATAATTAGCTGATGATGAGAGTGTCACTGGGGGATCCTTCGCTAGCTTTAGTATAGTGAGCATGTCACCCATAGTCTTGATGCCCAGTTCCTTAAGCATTTCATGGTCCAGCATATACAAACTGGACCTTGCAATCTCTTCACTAGAAAATGTCTGGGCATAGGTTTTGGCAGAGACAACAGATATGCCTGCCTCAATAAAAAAATTTTCCGATCCAGCTAGGTCAAATCCTGTTCGCATGGCCATATTGACGTCAGTCAGTCAGTCAACAATTGGTTTGAACAATGTGACTGGCCAAGCACAACTGAACCAGTGTCAAGACAACTGGTACTTATGGGAATTCAGAACAGTCTACTCAAACAGGTTGTCATCTTCAGAGAAATAATGTTTTGATTTTTTTTTTAAATAAAAATAAAAACAGGCAATACAAAAAATTCAAAAACAATCACATCATAAAATGGAATGTTTTTAAAAAAAATTCAAAGCGTTTCTTGGTTTGAAAAATAATATGTAATTATTTTTAACCGTTCACGTTCTGAATCTCGAAAAGAAAACTTTTCAATGTTTGAAATGGAGAAGTATAAAAATTATTTGAACAATAATGGACCTCGTTGTTATGTATTTCGGTGAAAGATTTTTGGTCTGAAATTTGAGTTTAGTTTTGTTTGGTTTGTTTTGTTTTACGGCATATCAACCTCAGTGGGTCATTTAATGCTGACAAAGTTTTGAAATAAATTTATTCTTAATGGATAATCAATTTTGTTTACAAACTCATGTTTTTCTTTTTTCCGGGTCAGAGTGGACCAGGGAGCAATGGTGATGAAGGAGTGTTCCACATTCCCCAAACCTCCAAAACTGGAACCTCACCATCAGAGAGTTTAACGTCATTCCCAGGACATGTAGACCTTCAGCCACCGCCTTCTAGCACCCATATAATAAAAAGGGTTGGGGGTTGCCATAAGGGCAATAGGGTTGGGGGCAATCATATAGTTGCTAGGGCTTGACATGATCAGCCGATTGATCAGATGAGTGCCTCTCCAACTGCCCGTCTAGACCAAGAAAGGGACAAAGTGGAGCATTGCAAGCCATGGTCTACTCAGCCACCCAGATTCCATCCTTAAGCATCATGGGTCGCCACCTACGACCAACAGGTGGCCCCATTGGGGGATTCTTACCCCTCTGCAAAGGTGCATTCTAATGCCCCAGACGACAGGGCGGAATAAATTTTGCGTGGATTCTTGGAAATGTCTTTGATTAACTGTCATACCAAGAGGAATCCATCTTTTAATAAATCAATTTTTTTAACTGAAAAGATAATTACTTGGATCTTTACCAAAGTAGCCAGAAAAGTTGAATTAAAGCTAGGAGGTATAAATGATTGGCACACTTAAATCAATGAGACTCACCATCAGACACAGTTTAGTGTCATCATATCCAGGACAGCCATTTTTTTGTTGGGGGTTTCTTACACCCTCTGCAGGGATAAGTAAGTAAAAGTGAGTAAAGCTGGTATCAACTGGACAGTGAGGGAGTATATCCCTTTTTTATTAGCACTAGACAAAGGACAATGTTTTTGCTGAGAAGGGGCGCCACAGCTACCATTAGCTTCCCACTTTACTGCACAGATCAGATAACCCAATCTGCGCTACTCATACACTGAGTTAGCGAAAAACCGGTATTGAACCAGGAACCTTGCAATTCCTAGGCGGGGTGCTCTAAGTCAGTGTATTCTAGACCAAAAATAATGCTTTTGCTGGGGTGGGGCGCCACACCTACCATCAGCTTTCCACTTTACCACACAGATCAAATTACCCAATCTGTGCTACTGAGTTGGTGGGGACCGGTATTGAACCAGGAACCTTGTGATTCTTAGGTGAGAACAGAGAGACAAGAGAGCAGTTGAATGTTTGGTTTGGTTTGTTTTGTTTTGTTTTTACGGCATATCAACCTCGATGGGGCCCTAACAGGTACTACCACTCCGGGTCAGTGTGGACCAGGGAGCAATGGTGATAAAGGAGTACTCCATATTCCCCAAACCTCCAGAACTGGAACCTCACCATCAGATAGAGTTTAACATCATTCCCAGGATATGAATACTCCCACCCACCACCTTCTAGAACATATATGATAAAAGGGTTGGGGCTTGCCATAAGAGCAATAGGATTGGGGCAATCATATAGGTGCTATGGCTTGACAAGACCAGCCGATTGATTGTAGGAGGCCTCTCCAACTGCCCGTCTAGCCTAAGTAAGGCTTTAAGTGGAGTGTTGCATGTCATGGACTGCTCATCCACCAGGATTCTGTCATTACGGGTCGCCACAGACGGCTAACAGTTGGCCTCATTGGGGGAGGGGGTCTTACCCTTCTGTAGAGGTGCAGTCGGTGTATTCTAAAGCCCCAACCGACAGGGGCTGCAGTTGAATGTTAAGAGTCTCTAAGAAACAGAGGGAACTAATATATCTTCTTTGATCTCTATTTTATTTTTTATCTTTTTTTTGGATCAAGTAACCAATAAGCACCCCGGCTGAGACCTAGATTCAAAAGGACATGTTTTGCTTTTCACCGTCAACTTCTGGTTGTTTGTTAACAGACGATTTTTAGACACTTGTTTTTAGTTATTTCATGTTGAAGTTGTTATTTCAGGAGCAATTTTTTTTTTAATTATAAAAGTAAAAACAAATGTCACGTTTTTACATTAAAGACACGTTAAATGCGTCTTTCATTTAAAGTTTTATAATTAAAAAAGAATTGCTATTGAATTAACAACAACATGAAATAAGTAACAAAAACGTGTCTTTAATGTAAAAACGTGTCTTTTGTTTATAGTTTTATAATTAAAATAAAAATGCTACTGAAGTAACAACTTCAACATGAAATAACTAAAAAAATGTATGTCTAAAAATCGTCTGTTAACAAACAACCAGGAGTTGACAGTGAAAAGCAAAACATGTCCTTTTGCATTTAGATCTCAGCCGGGGTGCTTATTGGTTACTTGGTCCCTTTTTTTAATATAAAAGCTAAATCTTACACTATCGGGTTATATTGTGTTCTTTTCCAGACACTGTTATATTATTGTAGGAGGGTAATAAAGAAATAATAATAAAAAAATTGAAAAAAACAAAACAAAGCCCACGGTAGAATAAATTCCTCAATGTTAATTCATTCTGATGGAGGAGTACACAACATGTTATAAGTGAGAGGATTAAATGATCATCTTTGGTTATAATCTGAAGAGATAAAATGTGTGGGAAGTCACCAGACATTGGTTTATAAAAAGGTTAGACACTCAACCTGAATTAAAATTTATTCTTGAGTAGTTTAAAATATCTCTAAAAGTCTGTAGGCTTAAACCAAATTATTTTGCCTTCTTATAAATGGCGGAGAATTGAAAAAGACTAATCTTAGATAATCCTGATTGGATAGATTTTAATCTATACACTTGTTTGTTTTGTATTTCCATTTCATTTGGTTTGCATGCCACATTTTCTTTTTAAACATTCAACGTTTTTTTTTTACTTCTGCTACATTAACGTCATTGATTAATTACTAGCAGGACCTGTGGATATACCATTGTATGATAATTTGATTATTACGTTTTATGTGTTTACTTAATAGCTACAGCAAATAGTTCAATATGTAAAAAAAGTAAAGTCGTCAGGGCGGCCTAAAGTCGGTATCAGCCAATCAGCGAGGGAGTCTATCCCCTTTTCACTAGCACTAGACCAAGGAGATTGTTTTTGGCATCTGAGGTGGGGCGCCACACCTACCATCAGCTCCTTACTTTATCGCAGAGATCCCTGTGCTACTCATACGCTGAGTTGGCGAGGACCGGAATTGAACTAGGAACCATGTGGTTTCTAGCCACATTTTCACGAAACATTTTCTTTTTAAACATTCAATGGTTTTTTTTTTACTTCTGCTACATTAACGTCATTGATTAATAACTAGCAGGACCTGTGGATATACCATTGTATTATAATTTGATTATTACGTTTTATATGTTTACTTAATAGCTACTGCAAAATAGTTCAATATGTAAAAGGTAGAATAAGCTTCAATTAACCCTCTCTCACTCCTTTTTAAAAGAGGGGGTTGTAAAATATTTACTTTGATTTGCCGATAAAAATTTGGAGGGATGTGTGTAAAATATTTACATTAATTTGCCGACAAAAAAGTGACAAACACATGACTATCTAATGTCTAAGTTGGGTTGGAAATTCGTCAGATGCTGGTTCGTTAAAACATAGCATAAATTAAGGCAGGAGGCTGGGATAATATAAGATCAAAATTACCAAAATATATTTCATAATTCACAATTTCAATATTAGAATAAAACAAAAAGGTAACTTCTTTTTTCTTTTTTTCAATTCCTTTTAATTTGGAATGTTTCATTTTTAAAATTGGATAAAATAAAATGGGACAAATAAGAAATCTGTGATTAAGTGACACCAGATAATCTGGATACGGTTTTGCATTGCATCTTGAACAGTTTGGCCTCTCCGACTGCCTGTCTAGCCTAAGTAAGGGTCTAAGTGGAGTGTTATTATGTTATGTTATGGACTGCTCCTCCACCAGGATTCCGTCCTTAAGCATCATGGGTTGCTACCCACATCCAACAGGTGGCTGCATTGGGGGGGGGGGTTACCCCTCTGCAGAGGTGCAGTCGGTGTATTCTAACGCCCCACTGACAGGGCAAAAATTCATATGGACACCCAGGTTCGCTATCATTTTCAGGCACATTCTGGGAACAGCGAATAACCCTGCCATTACCATGTATTGTAGCTAGTATGAAATAATTGATAAACAAAGTTTTAAATAGTTGTTCAATTGTCCAGCTGAGATAAACATGCTGAGGGTTACATGATATTCTGAACTAAGAATGGGAAAGCTTATTACTCATCTAAAAAAAAACATGCAAAAGAAATTATAACTATTGCCAAAATACACAATCGCTAAAATATTTTAAAATATTTTTTGTTCATTGGGTTGTCAGTCAAATATCTGGCCAACAAACACAATAGAAATTTACAGAAAAATACAACTGATGCTCTCCTTTTCAAAAATGCGTATATCATTATACTAGTGATGCTGGGTATACACATGAAAATATTTCTTGTTTTTAACTTTGGTTGTTTTGTTTTATGGCATATCAAACTCAGTGGGTCATTTAATGCCAATAAAAATTTGAAATAAAGTCATTCTTAATGGATACTCAATCTTTTTTATAAACATATTTTTCTATTTAACCCATAGATGGGACCCTAACAGGTACTACCACTCCGGGTCAGAGTGGACCTGGGAGCAATGGTGATGAAGGAGTGCTCCACATTCCCCATACCTCCAGAACTGGAACCTACAGCTTGGAAGAATTGACAATTACTTCAAATACATTTACATCTTTGAATATACAGATGTGACATTCGGTATAAATATATTTTTATAGAATGGAGTAGAATAACATACTAGTTCCAATTACCATTGAATTGGTAAGACAAGGCAGCAAGTAGTCGTAACTGAATACGAACCTATCTTGCTGCAATAGCATTGCAGAATGCCAGGTTATTTATGAAGCCTCAAAACATCATAGCAGCCAATCAAGCAGGGAATGGAATCACCCAAATGCAAGAATGGACTATTCTTGATTTCAATAAATACCAACTGTCTTGGCACTGGTTCAGTTGTGCTTAACTAGTTGCTATTGTTCAAACCAACAGTACACTGACTCACAGGGGGAGACTTCACACACAAATATGAGAGATGCAAGACTGTGGACGCTTTATGAAACGCTTGGAAAAAAAGCTAGATGAGAACTATACAAGGATGCTGCATGCAGTCCTGAACAAATCCTGCAAGCAGTACTGTTAAGATTCTTGTGGCATTTTTAGGCTGCAGGTGAGAGCACTTAACAGTGGAGATCCCTTATGGCATTAAGTTTGATCCATTTTGAGTGAAATCCTTGTGTTCCTCAGTGTTAAGCAGACTCCTTGTGTTTTTCAGTGATTAAACAGAATCCTTGTGCTGTTGATCTGTTTGACCGTGTTAAGCACGAGCAACAGACACCTTTCCGTAAAAGCCATTAAATAGTTAACCGACCACATATTTGAGTGTGTTGATTGGCCAATTGAATCCATGTGGCCACGAAGAGTCTATAAATTTAAGTGGTGAGCTCCAGCACAGCTTATATTACAAAATATTCCAACAGCACATAACAAAAAGCAGCTGTATGGCTACTTCTATCACACAAACCGTCCAAGTAAGTTGAACAAGAACATGCTGGACAAGCAAGGAAGAACTCCTGAGTGATATTCGGCCGACCAGCAAAAACATACATTAATCAGCTCTGATGTTGTGAGGAGTACTTGCCAGGAGTGTTGACTGATAGGGATAGATAGTGAGAGAGAGTCATGGAAATCTATGCTGTCAGAATTGTTATATATACCCGTTCAACATATCGGCTATATAAACAGCGAGAGAGAGAGACAGATGAGGGGATGATGAAGTGTTCTTAGATTTGGTTCTTACTTCTTTTCTGCTTCTTCTACTTCGTCTGCCACCATCTTCTTCAGGGCTGATTCTGTAGGTTGATTTCTTCTTCTGCTTGGGCTGGTGTCTGCTCATTTCTTATGGATTGATTAATATGCAAGACTTTGTTGTTTTCTTTATAGTTTTACAGCCCAAAACCGCGTGGTGAGAAGCGACATCTTGAGAGCTGACGACAGCGTCTTCTCTCAGTGAGTAACTGGTCGCACCTCACTAAAACTTAACTACATATCACACATCCTATTGGCGTGTTTCCAGACGGGGTTAAGTAAAGGTCATCACGTGTCAATTTTGTTAATGGTAATTTTCTACCTAACTCCCTCTGATTTTGAGTTTTCTAACAAACTCTGATTCAAAATTTATACTACACTACTTACAAAATTCATAAGCTACCCATGAATTATGTAACATAATTAGATGATGAGGAAACAACATTTTCTGTTTAAAGTGAAGATAGAAGATATATTTTTAAAATATCTGTTTATTTTCCCTATGTACTCATAGATAATCCTTTTTCCAGCCTGAAAGAAGCTACAAAATGAATNTATTTGCTAGTTGATATAAATTTGTTTTGCGGGTACAGAATTTTATTATAGCTTTAAAAAGACTCCTAAGATCATTTGTATGGAAAAACAAAAATTATGTTGTTTTTTTATACAATAGAAGGGGGGGGGTAAAGGAAAATTTAGGCAACATGTCCCCACGAAATAGAAATGGAATCGTCGGTCCGAACGATGTACTGAGGAATACTTATGCGTTCCTTATAGGCGAGCACCTCAATTAATAACCCCAATTGCGCCAACTCATTCAGTGTGACTGGTTCTCAGTTGAGAGCAAGTCACACTCTTTTACCACCTTCAAAAATTTTAGGGAAACATTATATATTCTGACCAATAAGCCTGCTCTTTGTAAACAAAGAGAGGGCGCAACTTGGTGAATATTATCAATCTTTAGCTTCTCTCCCTCCCCCCTTTTTAGGTGAAAAGAAAAGAAATTGTTCTTTTCTTTCATTTTTATTTTTCCTACTCGTCTCATTTACCTGTTTAATCGATATCCTCGATATTTAGCTCTGTTGAGCGAGGATGAAATAGTCAGCATGCAACGCATCTTTTATTTTCCTTTTACCCCCCGCTTCTATTGCTTTAAAAAGACCTAAAAGATTCATTGTATGGAGGAAAAAAATTGTTTTTTTTTTTTTTGTTTTTTTTACAATAGAAGCGGGGGGTAAAAGGAAAATAAAAATGCGTTGCATGCTGACTAGTTTCAATCCTCGTCAACAGAGCTAAATATCGAGATAATCGATTAAAACAGGTAAATGAGACGATAGGAAAATAAAAATGAAAGAAAAGAACAATTTCTTTTCTTTTTCACCTAAAAGGGGGAGGGAGAGAAGATCTAAAGATTGATAATATTCAAACCAAGTGCGCCCTCTCTTTGTTTACAAAGAGCAGGCTATTGGTCAGATATATATATTTCTAAAATTTTGAGGTGGTAAAAAGAGGTGACTTGCTCTCAAATGAAACCAGTCAACACTGAATGAGTTGGCGCAATTGGGTTATAATGAGGTGCTCGCCTATAGAGAACCATAAGTATTCCTCAGTACATCGTTCGGACCGACGATTCCATTTCTAATCTTCGTGGGACATTGTTGCTTAATTTTCTTTCCCCCCCCTTCTATTAAAAAAAAACAACATAATTTTGTTTTCCATACAATGAATCTTTAGGAGGTCTTTTTAAAGCATTAATAAAATTCTGTACCCCAAAACAAATTTATATCACTAGCAAATATATGCACCCACCGGGTGCAAGTATTTAAGTTTAATATAATAAAATATCATGTTAATTAGAAAGGCTAATGAAACTGAATAAGAATTCAATAAAAAGATTTGGAACAGAGGGGGTACGATTGAAAAATAGAACAACTGAAACTAACTCTTCCATCATTTCCATTACTCCCGTCTTTTCATTGGTAAATTTTCCTAATTTAACTATTTAGTTAAAATAGAGAGTAAAGAATAAATATTAGATATTTCTTCTTGTTAATGGATTCCTTTTTAATATTTATCCCCAAGATTTTGTTCATATTCATTAAGTAAAACCAAACAATTAGAAATTAATAATACTAAGCATATATTTATTAAAATCAATTTTTTAAATCAATATGCAAATTAGCCTTCCAATTCACACTGTAATCCGCTATTTGTTGTTATATAAATACAATTGCATATTATTAGTACGTAGATATGGTCAACAGTCTTTAATTATGTAAAACAATTTTATTAATAATTGAGAGTTTAATAAAAAAAATCATGGAGAATGTGATGTAAATAACAAAGGGATGTTGACTTGTATAGTAATATAGTTTCGGTTACAGACATAAAAACCCACAATCTCCATTAAATAAGAATATATATTATATATATATTATATATATATATTATATATTATTTATATTTTTGCTTGAAGGCATTTACAATGCATATATCGTATAAAATTTGATAATTATAGAAAATAAATATGACAAGTGAATTTCGCAAACGATCATGCGATGCTGGAACAACTTATTCAACAATGCTTCTAAAAAACAAACATCCAAAAATCTTATTTCCTTCACGGGGGCATGGGTCTGGTTTGTTGTTATTTACTCAACGTCCGCGTACCTCATATGGTAGAGGCGTGCTAGTATCATTGACAGGTTAATTTTGCGGGGAGTGTATGATGCGGACTGTTGGCCGACGGTAAAGTCACAGACTTTGCCTGTGGACTACCGGTTTCAATTTCTGTCGGAGGGAAATCGTTAGTATACATCGCTGATGAGACTTAATAAAGTTGAAACAGACTGTACGAGTGTTCTAAGCATCGCATAATCATTTCCAAATTCACTTGTCATGGTTATTTCTATAATTATCGAATTTATACAATATATGCATGTAATTGCCTTCAAGCAAAAATATAAATAATAATATATACTTTATCCAACAATGCTTCTAAAAAACAACATCCAAAAATCTTTTATATATATTATATCATACATACACACATATATATATACACACACAGATATACAGATACATACATACATACATATATACAGATACATATATATATATATATATATATATATATATAATTTAATATACCAAGCGTGTTGGTAAATCCTTGCAGTGAGAAAAAACCCAGCAGAAAGTTTGATTGTAAAAAATATACTACCAAACATCAACCAGGGAGAAAAAAATTTTGAAAAAAGAAAAGACCAAGATAGTCGTACCAACAAAAAATAATCTATTGGTACAGTATTTGCCCAAAAGAAAAAACAATTTATATTATATATATATATATGTATATAAGATATATATATATTCATATAAACGCTAGGAGAATAAGCTAATAAGTAAAAAAGTGCCGATACCTAAGTAAGCCAATAATACAGAAAATCTAATGATTCAGACAAACCTACTATTAGTTTCGCATAAAGCTCTTCAGGGCTTAAGTCAGACTTTAGCCCTGAAAGAGCTTATGCGAAACTAATAGTAGGTTCGTCTGAATCATTAGATTTATCTGTGTTATATATATATATATATATATATATATATTATATATATATATAATATATATATATATATATATAGACTGCCACTTCTTACGATTTGCTAAGAGCACCTGTGAGAGCATGCCAAGTATATATTTTGAAATCCCTATCATATGTTGACAAATGAATTACCAATGTTGCCCCCACACACACATACACCTTTTTATCTGCTCATTGGATTTTGGTTGTCTTGTCTTTTCAGATTTATCCGTGTCCCAAGAAAATGAAACACTCTGTCATCAATTTGAGTATCAGCATCCTTCTTCTCTGTCATCGGTTTTACCATGGGAATCAATCGTGTAGACAACCGTCGGGCGTGTCAAATATCGGCATAGGCATCCCACTATGTTCTCTCTGTTGTTTTTTGGTGTGACAATCACTTCCAAGTAAGTCACATTTTCTTTTAACCCTCATGTATGTATGTGTATATATATATTATATATATATATATATATATATATATATATACACATATGTGTCTCTCTCTCTCTCTCTCTCTCTCTCTCATATATATATATATATATATATATATATATATATACACACACATATGTGGTTTATCTATCTATCTATCTATATATATATATATATATGTGTGTGTGTGTGGTGTGTGTGGTGTGGTTTTGTAAATTATATATATATAATTTATATTATGTGAAAAAATAAATAAAGAAAACAAAAGTATAGAATGGATAAAATAGGATATTTTAATTAATTTGACTTACACGTGTTTTCGGTCAGGAGTTATCCATGTGTACATTATTCAAAACTATTATTATTTTTGAATAACCAATGAATGAAATAATAATAGAAAAAAATGTAGAAATGTTCAGCACACAAAGAAAATTCGACCTTCATCAGAGTGAATCCTTATGTGAAATGAAATTCGTTGGAAAAAGCGGAGAATTTTTTTAGATTTAAAAAAAAAAAGTTCTTTTTTCGAACATTACAAAAATTCTCCGCTTTTTCCAACAAATTTCATTCATCCAAGGATTTACTCTGATGAAGGTCGGATTTTTTTGTGTGCGGAACATTTCTACATTTTTTTCTATTATTAATTATTCATTTTATTGGTTATTTAAAAAATAATAATGTTTGAATAATGTACACTGTATGTGTACAGTGTACTTAAATTATTTTTGTGTGTTTTTTTTTTTATTGTGATGATTTGGTGTTCTATTGGATACTTGGTCCCTTTTTTCTTTACCAAATTAAAAATACTGTAAGATACCTGACTTTATTCAGCATTAAAAGACTCGAAAAAGGTTTGATATGCTGTTAAAACAAAACAACGAAACAAAAATTCTCTCTTGTAAAATTAAGTTTTTAAAAATAGGATCTATGTTTAATAATAATTAAAATGATTTGTATTTGTTTTTTCTTTCAGTAATATGCTGAAAAAATTACGAAAGCAGAGGAGACCACCTTCACCCCCACCCGAAGCCTATGCTTATGCCCCTTCCCCGAAACCAATGTTAAGATTTACCTGCTTCGGTGGGGAGTCCCCCTCATCATTTGTGGAATCACTGCTGCCGTTAATATGGACCATTATGCAGGAATGGAATAGTAAGTTGACTTTATTTTATCTATGTGCATATATAATATATATTTATATATATAGTATATGTATATCTGTGTGTGTGTATATATATATTATAAAGATTTTGAAGGCAATTTACAATGCAATATGTGTTGAATTTATTAACTTTTGTTTTCAAAACTAAATATTTTCGGAAGTAAAATTCCATCTTCAGAGTTATTGAAAGTACTAGGTGATTTTTATAGTACTTATCCCACGGGATATTGTAATCATTGTTGTTTAAGAAGTTGATGAACGCTGTATATTTTGAAACATTTTTTCCGTGATGTTAAATCGGCTCGGCTTCTCCCGCGCGTGGAAAAATGTTCGAAATTCTTTTAATTTTTACTATAAATATAGCCTCGCTCAGGCATAGTGAAATAAGTTTGTTCTTTATAGTATCTTTGAAGCATTGTGTGTATGTGTAATATAAAGATTTTGAAGGCATTTACAATGCAATATGTGTTGAATTTATTTAACTTTTTTTTTTTTTTTTTTCAAAACTAAATATTTTCGGAAAGTAAATTCCATCTTCAGAGTTATTGAAAGTACTAGGTGATTTTTTATAGTACTTATATTATATATATATTAATTGTGTATTTATTATGTATAATATAAATATGTGTGTGCTTTATAATAATGTATATATTTTGTGTGTGTGTATATATATATATATATATATATATATATATATGTTTTATAGATAAATGTGTGTATATGTATATATATATATATTCATACGTATGTTTGTCTCTGTGTTGTGTGTGTGTGTATCAGGCTCAAACATTAATGTTGTCCCGTCCTCCTGGGGATGATAAAAATTACATCCAGGACGATCAATACGTCATCCGGGACAGTTTGCTGGAGACGGTAAAAAATTTTCTAAAAATTAGTACTACATTCCAATATTGGCCGTCCAGTGATTGCCCCAATGCTGACCTCAAAAGAGGCTACAGCACTATTCTCAAAGCCATGTAATGAATAATGGTGGAGGAGATAGTTTAAAAGGACCGAATTATGTATTAATAACCCTACTCAGGGTACTTAAAGTAAAAAAAAGGATTTTTTTAGCTCAAAACACACTAGAAATGGATTTTTTTGTCCAAAATATCCAGAATTATCACTGCTTCAGCTTTTCTTAATGTTTTATACATTGTTATTATGCTACTGATGACTGAAAAGTATAGATGATGCTAATGGAATTAAACAAAATATTTGATTTTGGGACAGTCCAAACCCCATTCAGGACGGTTGATAATTTTTGTTCGGGACGGTCATGAAAAAAGTTAGTGTCGGGCCTAGTGTGTAATATATATATAATACATATATGTGTATATTTTAATTAGAATCCATTTTATATATATATATATATATATATATATATATGTGTATATGTGTTATATTTTAATTAGAATCCATTCCTTATATATATATATATATAATATATATATATATTTGCACGTGTGAGTTGTGCATATATATATTAATATACTTAATGCAAATTTCTCTGTATACTAATACAAATGTTTTCTTGGCTATTTCAGTTGCTATTTATCCTGGGACCCAGGTTGAGCCTTCTACGGTCCAGTGGCCCTTCTCGTTTGGTCAATCTCATCTACTTTTGCGAATCTCGTGTGTGTCATTCGAGGCTCCTCCACCAACCCAAATTATTCTGAAGAAACCGAGGAACTGCATGTGAACGAAATAGAACTCTCACCTAACCAGGACCATCTTCACCATCATCACCACCATGCAAGTTTCCGGCCCCGTACCCGGCCTTCACGCCACCCACCCGGCATCACCGTAGCACAGGAGGTGGCGGTTAGTACAGTTAGTGGCGGCCACCCCCACCCGACACTCGCTCGATTCACTCGGATGACAGCAACATCTCGAGCACATCGAGCATTCTGGACGAGGAGAGACGTCCGTTCACGCAGCTTCGGGCGCTGGTCACTTTCCTCTTCATGTTTATTGTCACTGGATGTGCGCAGCGTTTGCCATCGCGCAGCCGTTTCGTTTCATCATCCCAAGCAGGGACTCATCTTCAGCTATCTGTACGGCCTGGCCAGCATTGTCCTTGGTGGATTCCTTGTCGTTACTTCTGTCTCCTACGCGACGACTCACGCGCATTGCTGGCGCCGTTTCTTCTGCTGCGAAAAAGTGGAGGACGTGTTCAGGTTGCTCCGACCAACCTGAATCACCTGACTCACGTCAACGGGCACGTGCGGTCGGGAAGCAGCGTAGACGGAGAGTCGCTGACCGGCAAAGTTTATAACATAGAGCGGCAGAATAAGATGAAGGTCGTTCGACACCACCCGTGAAGCAGTCGAATCTGATCCCGATCCAGCCGCCGTCGTTTACAGACGGCTCCGTCAGCAGCGCGCACGAGACAAACTACCCGAACTTCTACAACCCCCGCCAGAACGGGTCGCCCAAGAAGTTCTGGAGAAGAATCGCCACCACCACTTAAGCTATCAACAAGGAAATCAACAAGGAGGTGAACCGACTTCAACTCGGTGAACCTCGACGACCCGACGAAGCGCTACAGCCACTGCACCAGCTCCGACGGCAAACACGCACTGGAGCATCGAGATCCAGATCCAAGCGAATCCAGAATCCGGAAGGATGGTAACGTTGGTGGACGTCAGCAGGGACCGGCGAAGGATCTGGAAAAGACCCCGAACGAGCTCCCGCTGAACATCCAGAACCCGCCGTCAACACCGCAGCCTGTTATGTTCCCCACCTTGCCCTTTGACAGGAACAAAGTCCCGCCCGTGGGGGGGCCCACGTCCCCCGAGACAATCACAGCCAGTCCATCTTGCAGCTTCATCTCACCAACTGGTTCCCAGACTTTGCCACACTGTCACTCACCAGGTACCTCTTCATTGGGGTCGTACCAACATTTAAGCGCATTCACCCCCGTGCAACCAAAACGATATAACACTTTACCGAAAATCGGTAAGCAAGAACACCCCACAAGTCTACCGAACGAGTATATGATACGAGATGGCTCTGTTCCACGATTACGGGACTTTGACGGCCAGAGTGAGACTAGTGCTGATAAAAGTGCCGTTGTAGGCTGTGCGGAAAACCACGTCCTCCAAGGTTTACCTCCCCCCAGAGGCAATGGAAGGCAACGCTTATCCGGGTGAAGCTAGTAATAATAACAATAACAACAATAGCAAGGACTCGAACCTGATGGTCCCTGCCTCAGTGCAGATCCTCGAGAACATTACCCAGGATGCAACAGTAGTCAAAAATAATCAACCGCTCCTTTTCGACCAGTCCCCCACCCCGACAACAACAATAAAAAGCCCCTAACAAGCATTGAATGTAAGGATGACTTGGACGGGTTGACGGCCCACTACACCACTATCACCATCATCATCATCATCATCATCACCATCATCACAATCCACAAGACTCCCCCTCCCCACACATCCTCACACAAATAACCCCAGTACACCACACCCGTTGTCAGCACCCCTCAACAGTCACGGCAGTAATCCCTGCAAATACGAATCGGACGATAATAACGCCCCAGTGGCGGAGGGGTTGCCAGGGTGGAACTCAACTGGGGGAGAGTCGCCAGTTCGTGTTCACGAATCCGATAGCCAGATATTATGTGCCAAACAACCCGTCCCCAACGACGGGGCAGTCTCGTCAACGACAAAGAACCACGACTCTGACCACCATTCAGATCCGACTCACCACCGGCGCCATCGGACACCGCATGGCAAGCAGACACAACCCGCCTTTCTAAACAGCACTCTCTCGGCTGGGAGGAGCAGTTCAAGGATCGGCCCCCTAAAGTGCCGTACGCTTATGTGAACCATTCCTACCAGGAGAAAGTTATACAGAAGTTGTTAAAGAAACGCCAAGGAACAAGGGTGAGATCGGACCGGTCATTGAGGGTAGCGGACAAGCTCAACAGGATCGAACCTCTACTGGTTCCCGCGTTCGTTCAGCTCGTACGACCAGAACAATAGTACGCCGGGAGAAAGGTGGAGAAAATGACGGAGGATGGCAACTCCGGATCAGAGTCTAGTTCCGATTCGGAAAGTTTAGATATCTGGTTACCCCAGGGAGATGGTTGTTGAGCAAATTAAGAAGGAAACAAGTGTATAATATTGATAATAATAATAACAATGATAATGATTAATAATAATGTTGGCGACAAAAAAGAAAGAAAAAATTATTTAAAAAAAGAAAAAAAAAAGGAATTTTTGGGGAGGCATGGGTTGTATATTATGTTAAACAAAACAATTATGATATGTTTGTTTTTTTTTTTTGTTTTTTTAACCAAAAAAAAAAAATAAGAAACCAAAGTCGTACCCTTCACCTTGTAAGCTGAACTTTTTATGTTTTTTATATAAACATAAAACATATATTTTAAAAAAAAAAAAAAAAGAGAGAGAGAGAAAGAAGAAAAACAGAACAATAACAGAGAAATCACATCTCTGATTTTAAGACGAAAAAAAATGAAAAAAAAGTATCTATCTCTGCCATTTGTTGGTCCTTGTGAGTGTGTATATTTGTGTGGATGACATTTTTTTAAATTTTTTTATTTTCATTTTTTTTTTTTTTTTTTTTTTTTTAAATAGTGAAATAATTTTTTAAAATCAACTGTTGGGATTCTTTGGGGTTGGGAGCAAAAATAACTTCTATTTTTAAAAAACTTCAATCAATGACTAATTATCTATTATTTGATAAATAATATATTATAATATATATATATATATATATAAGTAACCATATAAATAAGTAATGAAAAATTTAAAACCTCTTCACAGGCAGATAATTCTTTTTAAAACCTAGTAAAACAAAATTTTTTTAGAAAATACGCACCCTCCGTTGGTCGCAAGTGTTAATTTTTGATGTAATAAAATGTTATATTGAATAAGACTAACAAAACTAAATAAGTTTTTTGTTTTTAATCTTCAATCAGAACTTAATTATCAATTCATTTCAAATAATAAGTATCGTATGTAATAAGTAATAATGAAAGTTTAAATCCTTTCACAGCAGATAATTCTTTTTCTTCTTTTTAGGTGTGAATGAATTATTATAAGATGTGAGCGAATATATATTATTCATAAATGATATATAAGTAATAATTAAATTCCTTTCCACCTGCAGGTATTTGTCGAAGAGTAAATTTCTTTTTTGTGTTGAGGTAATTTAAAACAAAAGAAAGTTTGTTTTTGTTTTTTTTTAGGTTTTTTTAAATATGAAATAATTTTAAAATCAAATGTTTGGATTCTTTTGGGATGGGAGCAAAAGTAAAATTCTTGTTTTAAAGATTTCAATCAATGACTAATTATCTATTATTCAAATATAATATAAAAGTAATATATTAATATAAATACTCTTATATAATAAGTAATGAAAAGTTTAAAAACTTTCACAGGCATTTTATTTTTAATCATTGTATAGTTAGCAATTATTTAAGAAAATTTGTAAAATTAGAACGTATGTTTCAAACCGCAAGTATTTAGTTTTTATGTAATAAATAAAAATATCAAATTAAAGATTATATAGATAAAACTAATCATATATGATAAGTAAATCATTCTACAGGCAGATCATTTTTTAAAAATCCTTGTTGAGTGAACAAATTATTTTCAGGAATTTTTGCAAAATAGAAGGTATGTTCAAATAAGACAATTAACCATACTAGCAAAATATGCACACACACCCCTCACTGGGCGCAAGTATTAAAGTTTTAATGTAATCAAATATTGTATCAAATTAAAAAGACTATAAAAATACAACTAATCATATAAGTTAAAATGCTTTCCACAGGCACAATTTTTAATCCTTGAACAAATTATTTTCAGGAATTTTGCTAAATAAAAGATATGTTCAAATAAGTTTATAATCATCTAGCAAAACATATTCACTCTCTGTTGTCAAAAGTGTTTAAATTTTGATGTAATAAAATCTTATATTGAATAAGACTAACAAAACAAATAAGTAAGTTTTTGTTTTAAAAAACTTCAATCAATAACTATTTATATATCATTTCATTTAATAATATATTTAATTATTTAATTAATGACTAAGTAATCATATATAATAAGTAATGAAAAGTTTAAATTCCTTTCACAGGCAGAAAAATTTGTAAAATAGAAGATATATTCAAATAAGTAAATTAATCATACTAGCAAAAATATGCATACACACCCTTCGCTGGGCGCAAGAATCTAAGTTTTATGTAATAAATTTGAATTTGGGTTAAATCGAAGTTAACGGGCCTAAAATCCACCATTTTATTTTAAAACTTTTACATTTTTCAGTCAGTTTAACTTTGAATCACGTACCTTTGAGGTGTAACACAGATTTCTCAAAGATATGTGGTTCAAAGTTAACTGAAAAAAATGTAAGTAAATACATTAGTAATATATTAATGAAAAAATTTAACATACAAATACATTTCAAACTCTCCAATCTCTCTCTCTCCCTCCACACTCAATGAGAAACTAACATATATTAACAAAGCAGCAATCAAGATTATACATAGAGAAGGGGAAGTGACAGGCAGAATGTGGAGTAAGAGAGGGGTCAGTTTTAGATTAATTGCAAAATTACGACGAATCAGAACCAATTAAAATGGATTTTTTTTTTTCAAACATAACTCCATCCTGAAAGTAAGGAATAATCAGTTGGGAGACAAAATTAGAATTGTCTCCCTTTTTACTTTGAGGGGGATTTTCCCCATTCAAATGTCTGTTTATAATATATCACCACGCCCACCTCTAGTCAAAGATTCCAGTCAAATAGATTCTAGCTTTTACTGTTTTAGCCTTATTCTAACAACTACCATGTATGATCACATATCGTGCAACTCTCTGAGACCAAAATTCATGTACTCTTATGATTTTCAGACTGTTGTCCTCATCTTTTTCATGATAAATATAAATTTAAAAAATGGATATATACCTTGTTTAGAATTTAAATTATTTTGACATATTGTGTCTTCAGTCAATTTTTGTTTTTGTTTTTATATTCACACTTTAAAAACAAAAAAAAACAACAAAGACCGAACTGATGAGACAATATGTTTAAATTAACTTGCGTGAGGGCAGGGTTGCACCATACGCTAGATACGGCCTAGGCCAACTATTACACAAGTTTGAATCTCGTGTTTAGTGACCCCCCTACCCCACTAATGTAAGCTAAGATTTAGGGGTGGAGAGCAGTTCATGACTTGCAATATTCCACTTTGGCCCTATCTTGGGTAGATGGGCGGTCAGAGAGGCACCCTCCGATCAATCGGCTGTCACGTCAAAGCCCTAGCACCTATATGATTTTCCCAATCCTATTGCCCTTATGGCAACCCCAGCCCTTTTGATCATATTGGGTGCTAGAAGGTGGTGACTGAGGGTCTACATGTCCTGGAATGACGTAAACTCTATCTGATGGTGGAGGTTCCAGTTTTGGGGTTTAGGGGAATGTGGAGCACCCCTTCATCACCATTGCTCCCTGGTTCACTCTGACCTGGAGTGGTAGTACCTGTAGGGTCCTAGTAAATAGAAAAAACATGAGTTTGTAAACAAAATTATTACATTAAGAAATGTATTATTCACAACTTTGTCAGCATTAATGACCCACTGAGGTTGATATGCCGTAAAACAAACCAAAACCAACACCAAACTAAGATTTAGGTTTCATAAAGTCATATGATATGTTGTATATATGGTTGTAAGATGAGAGATAAATTATTAACGACAATGTTTTCCTCACAGAAATTCAGAACATTACACTATTTTTATCTATTTGTGAATTGTGACAAAACTATATATATTATATATATATATTGATAGACAAATATGTGACTCCATTGGGTATAACCCATTGAGCTTTGGTAGAATAATTGGGATTAGGGAAAAAGTGACTTGAAAATCAAACTAAATCACAAAAATAAATGAATTAAATACAACCGGAGAATTTAAAAAAAAAAAAAAAAAAAAAATCATTTTGTAAAAATTTTTTAAGAGAAGGGAAAATTTGACCTAATTTAATTATTTAAGAGCCTAAGAGTATCACCATGAAACATTAACATACAAATACATTTCATCAACTCTTAATATATCTCTCTCATCACTCTTCACTGGGAAACTAAACATATCTAACGAGGAGGTAATCAAGAATAACAAGAGAGGGGGGGAAGTGACAGGTAGAATGTGGTAGTAAGAGACGGAGTCAGTTTTTTACTATTGCAAATTCGACTAATTCGAACCAATTAGAATGGAATTTTCTTCAACATAACTCAATCTAAAAAGTAAGGAATAGTTTAGTATAACTTTCATGTTATTAAACTAAACAATAAAAAAGCATTTAGGGAAACAAAAAATTGATTCGCTCAGCTTTAGTATAATGATATATATTAATGATGGAATTCGCTTCCGGTTTTTGTCTGACAAAAATTAGCCGTCACTGCCTTACGTCACTTAACCAAAATCATCTATAACATAGAATAAATTACACTGAAAATTTGAACATGCAACATTAGACAGTTCCTCATTTGTTTTTTAAAACAAGTTTTAATAAATACCATGACTGGTATCATATATCTATATACAGTTTGTTTTTTATTTTCAATACATATTTAAAAGTTTACATTTCATATTGTTTATTTTTTAATGATTTGATCATTTTTACGTACTTAGGTACATTATCGCTGACATTGGAATTTTTTAACTCTCACCCCTCAGGCAATATGTTTCAAAAATCTATTTCTTTCACATCGCCCGGAGGGTGTTAGGGCCGGGTTAGCTCAGTCGGTAAAGCGTTCGAGCCTAGAAACCACAGGTTCCTAGTCATATTCCGTCCTCGCCAACTCAGCTTAGAGTAGCACAGGGATCTCTGCGATAAAGTAAGGAGCTGATGGAGGTGTGTGCGCCCACACTCAGATGCCAAAACAATCTCCTTGGTCTAGTGCTAGTGAAAAGGGGATAGACTCCCTCGCTGATGGCTGATACCGACTTTAGGCCCCCTGACGACTTTACTTATACTTTTACTAGTATATATAGATTGTGGAATAATTTGGGAATTAAAGTGTTGCGAAGTAAAAAACAAATTCTAATTTTGTGTGTTATTTCCTAAATCTAGGGTTTGTTCAAAAAGTTCTAAGCTTCGTGACTTATAAAAATAAAAAAAAAAAAACAATTCAGAATGCTTTTAAGACGTATTATATCTACTATAACTACTAGGTGTATACGAGCAACCAAAATAAATCTTTTCTCGGAGTTCGGATAATTTAAGACAATTTGACTTATTTGTTGGTTATCTCCCTGGTAAAGAAGATTTGTTGATTTACCTCCTTTGTAAGGAAATTAGACAAACGCTTGAAACAGTGTAGAACAATGATAGCCTATATGTAGATAGATAGATAGACAGATTTAGGACAGACTAAGATAAGTTAGGAATAAATTTAAATAGATATGAAAATTGAAGACTGATAATTATTATATTATATATTATATATTGAAATAGAAGTGGAATCCGACGGTATGTTGAAAAGAGAATAAAGGAAAAAGTAATAGGATTATTTTAATTATTTAACTTAACCGAAACACATTATAAGGTAAAATTAATAAGGATAATCCTATTTTATCCCATTCAATACTTTCTTTCCTTTAGTCTCTTTATATATTATATAGATTAATAGTATATTGCCTGAAAGTTTTAAAAAGTTGGTTAGCAGCTCTCCTTTCTCTCTAAACCTTTTTTATGGGAAAGTTTTGAAATTGTAAAATTGTCCACTTATTTTGCGTCTTTTATTTATTTATTATTTTTTTTCCTAAGGAAATTACACATTTAAAAAAAATTCTATGAATTCTAAATTGTTAACAATGAAATAAATAACATTAAAAAGTTGTACATCTTCAAGTGCAGAGAGAGAGAGAAAAACGGCAAAAATGCGCCATTTTTTTTTTTTTTTTTTTTTTTTTTTTCAGTTTCACAATTATATTTTTCTGATTCTTTAAACATTTTTTTTTTTTTTTCAAAAAAATCTAGATTTATTTATTTCATATATATATATTCAATTCAGGCAACTGATTAATGCCTTTCAAATGTGATAACATCAAAAAAATTGTTTAAAAAACTTGAAAAACAATTAAGGATTTTATAATTATTAACAAATTTTGTTTCAATAAAAAATGCTGCCAAATATACCTATTTCATTTATATATAATATATATATATATATATTATATTATATATGAAGAAAAAGTGGAAGTAAATCCGACAATATGTAATATTATAAAATTGAAAAAAAAACGCAAGTTCATTATATATAGTTATATATTATATTATAATATATGAATTTAACATTTTTAGAAAAAAAACAAATGATGTTAATAGTTTTGCTTAACAGAATCTCGTTTCTTTTAAAGAGTGGTCTTCATCAAGAGAGTATATATATATATATATATATTATATATATATGCGCGAGTTTTTATATCCATTCATTATATATATAATGTGTGTGTATGTGAAAGAGAAAGGAATTATTTAAAAAAGATATTGAATTTAAGCTAAAGAATAATTTCTTGAAGTCCTGTGGATAGCTTGAAGTAGGGATTTTATGGGTTAAAAATGAATAAAATATATAAAATACATTTTTATATTTTTTGTTTTTTTTTTTTTCATTTTTTTTATTAAAAAAAATTTTTTTTAAATTTGCACATTTTTAAAGGAACCATGTAAAAAGAAAAACAACAAAAAAAAAATCCAGCTTTTCTGCCACCAGAGCAGGGAAGATAAAGAAGAAAAAAAAACCCAAAACAAAAAAAAAAACAATTATTTTATAAAATCTCCTGATTTGCAGGATATTTCAATCTAATATTATATGTAAAAAAAAAAACTTAAGTCAAAAAAAAAAATTTGTAACTGAAATAAAAAAAAAAAAAAAAAAAAAAAAAAAAAAATTTACATTCTGTGGTGCTGAGATTGTGATGTTCGGGAGAGTGTATTTATTAATATACTACAAAAAAAAAAATATATAAAAAATTACGATGGATTTCTTGAATGGGATAAATAATAGTGTTTAAAAAAAAAAAGTTGGTTGCTTATGAACTTTCTTCAACCAAAAATCGGGTTCGGTAATTTTTATTACCTTTTTTTTAAAAACAAAAAAAGTATTGAGCAATTGATAGGTTTGAAAAGGCTTTTTAATGAGGAAATTATATCATTTTTAGAATATTTTTTTGTTCAGTAAATTATTAGTACCTTGAAAAGAAATAGTATATGTGTGTTTGGAAAAATGCCTTTATTAGAAATCAACTATATCGTTAAGAATTTTTCTTATTTTTAATAATGAAATTATTGTTACAGTGCCAGGTGCAACCACAACTCATCAAAGTCTTATGTCAGGTACACAGAATAATGTTGTGTCAGGAACATGAACAGGTTTACAAGTAGTATATGCATGTATGTGTGTGCGTTATGTATGTGTGTGCGTGTGTGCATATGTATGTGGAGAGAGTGGCATCAGGTATAGTGTCGGCGGACTATAGGAAGCATGATGGCTTTGAAAGCTCAGTGCTTGCCAACATTAGTTGAATAATTTCAGAACACTTTTTTTACCATATTATTAGTTAGGCGTGAATTCTCAAGCAGATATACTAGATTCATATGTTTATAATGAAGAGAACAAAGGAAAAGTATCACTTTCAATCAAATTCTTAATGATATAGTTGCATTTCACAATAAGTATTCGCCAAACCATTTTTATTTGTATGTACATGAATATACAATTTTGTGGGCCAATTCTTTAGGCTTCAAGCAAAGCGTGTCCAGTGGAAATCCTTGCGTAAGAATCTTTTTGGTTGTTCTTGGTGCTCCTTCAGTATTGCAAGTCCTTCATCAATGATTACAAATGCACGGATCTCAGATATTAAGTGCTTAAGTAGTCAACAACCACATATTATGGGCTGTGATTGGTCTGAGGAAAAACCATGTGACCTTGCCTAGTTCTAAAATTTAAGGTGCGTGTATTGTAGCACACCTTTATATTGTTGGAATATTTTTACATATATGTGTAGGTACGTACACTATATATATATATATATATGTATGTATGTGTAGTTTACGTACACTGAATGTTGCACTGGGATGAAGTCGTAGTGTTGACATTTGAACGTTTCAGTTATAATAGAAGCCTTCTTCAGGGACAATATGAAACAAGTAAAGTTAAAAGATTTTGTTGATAAAAAGATTGATGGATGTTTGAATGAATGAGTTGAGTTTTGGAAAAATATGTAGAAAAGGTTCAGATAACCTGTTATTTTTTTTCATATTGTCCTGAAAGAAGGTTTCTATATAAACCGTAAACGTTTGAAACATCGATACTACGACCAACAATAAACATTCCATCCATTGCTAACATCCTGTGTTTGTCTATATTTCTCCACATACAGTCTGGTTGATTTCCTCATTTTATTCCATATATATATAATATATATTAGCTCGGGAACTCAGTGTTATGAGTAGCACAGGGGTCTGTGCGGTCAAGTAAGGAGTTGAGCGTAGGTGAGGTTTGCTCCCCTCAGACGCAAAAAAACAATCTCCTTGGTCTAGTTGCTGTGAAAAGGGGGATAGACTCCTCTCGCTGATACCGACTTTAGGCACATAAACAACTTTACTTGTGTGTGTATAGATATATATATAATATATATATTTACACAGGGTTGTTCCCAGAAGCCAGTTTTGAAAAATAAACACCTTTAGTTATTTCAAAAACATTTAATAGCGTCAATCACTATCTTCTCAATTTGAGCATCTATTATAATTACTAGCAATATATATGCACCTCGGGTTGCAAAGTATTTAAGTTTTAATGTAATAAATATTTAATTAAATTAGAAAGGCTAAAGAAACTAAATAAGAATTCAGATAAAAAGATTTGAAACAGATGAGTATAATTCGAAATGAACAACTGAACTTACTCTTCATCACTCTCGGTCTTTCATTGTTATTTTTCCGAATTTAATTATTTAGTTTAAATTAGGAGTAAAGATAAAATGGCAGTTATTTTTTCTTGTTATGGATTTCATTTAAGATTCATTGAAGAGATTTTTGGCTTATATCTCATTAAAATAAAACCAACAATTAGAAAATTCAATAACACTGGGCACATATTTATTAAATTCGATTTTTTTTAATATCAATATGACAAATGTAGCTTCCCGTTCACACTGTGAACCGCTATTTTGTTGTACATATAATATAATTGCATGTTGTTAGTATGATAGATATGGTAAACAGTATTAATAATGTAAAACAATTTATTAATAAGTGAGGTTTAAATATAAAATAAATCATGGAGGAATGGACGGCGATAACTAAGGGAATGTGACTTGAGTATGATTTATCTCTCTGTTTTTTTTATGCACCCACCGGGTGCAAGTATTTAAGTTTTAATATAATAAAATATCATGTTAAATTAGAAAGGCTAATGAAACTGAATAAGAATTCAGATAAAAAGATTTGGAACAGAGGGGGTACGATTGAAAAATAGAACAACTGAAACTAACTCTTCCATCATTTTCCATTACTCCCGTCTTTCATTGGTAAATTTTCCTAATTTAACTATTTAGTTAAAATAGGAAGTAAAGAATAATATTAGATATTTCTTCTTGTTAATGGATTCCTTTTAATATTTATCCCCAAGATTTTTGTTCATATTCATTAAGATAAAACCAAACAATTAGAAATTAATAATACTAAGCATATATTTATTAAAATCAATTTTTTAAAATCAATATGCAAATTAGCCTTCCAATTCACACTGTAATCCGCTATTTTGTTGTATATATAAATACAATTGCATATTATTAGTACGTAGATATGGTCAACAGTCTTAATTATGTAAAACAATTTTATTAATAATTGAGGTTTAAATAAAAATAAAATCATGGAGAATGTGATGTAAATAACAAAGGGAATTGTGACTTGTATAGTAATATAGTTTCGGTTACAGACATAAAAACCCACAATCTCCATTATAATAAGATATATATATATATATATATATATATATATATTATATATTATTTATATTTTTGCTTGAAGGCAATTACAATGCATATATCGTATAAAATTTGATAATTATAGAAAATAAATATGACAAGTGAATTTCGCAAACGATCATGCGATGCTGGAACATACTTTATTCAACAATGCTTCTAAAAAACAAACATCCAAAAATCTTATTTCCTTCACGGGGGCATGGGTCTGGTTTGTTGTTATTTACTCAACGTCCGCGTACCTCATATGGTAGAGGCGTGCTAGTATCATTGACAGGTTAATTTTGCGGGGAGTGTATGATGCGGACTGTTGGCCGAACGGTAAAGTCACAGACTTTGCCTGCTGGACTACCGGTTTCAATTTCTGTCGGAGGGAAATCGTTAGTATACATCGCTGATGAGACTTAATAAAGTTGAAACAGACTGTACGATGTTCTAGCATCGCATAATCATTTGCCAAATTCACTTGTCATGGTTATTTTCTATAATTATCGAATTTTATACAATATATGCATTGTAATTGCCTTCAAGCAAAAATATAAATAATAATATATACTTTATCCAACAATGCTTCTAAAAAACAAACATCCAAAAATCTTTTATATATATATATACATACATACACACATATATATATACACACACAGATATACAGATACATACATACATACATATATACAGATACATATATATATATATATATATATATATATATAATTTAATATACCAAGCGTGTTGGTAAATCCTTGCAGTGAGAAAAAACCCAGCAGAAAGTTTGATTGTAAAAATATACTACCAAACATCAACCAGGGAGAAAAAATTTTTGAAAAAAAGAAAAGACCAAGATAGTCGTACCAACAAAAAATAATCTATTGGTACAGTATTTGCCCAAAAGAAAAAACAATTTATATGTATATATATATATATGTATATAAGATATATATATATATTCATATAACCGCTAGGAGAATAAGCTAATAAGTAAAAAGTGCTCGATACCTAAGTAGAGCCAATAATACAGATAAATCTAATGATTCAGACAAACCTACTATTAGTTTCGCATAAAGCTCTTCAGGGCTAAAGTCAGACTTTAGCCCTGAAGAGCTTTATGCGAAACTAATAGTAGGTTCGTCTGAATCATTAGATTTATCTGTGTGTATATATATATATATATATATATATATATATATATATATATATATATATATATATATATATATATATAGACTGCCACTTCTTTACGATTTGCTAAGAGCACCTGTGAGAGCATGCCAAGTATATATTTGAAATCCCTATCATATGTTTGACAAATGAATTACCAATGTTGCCCCCACACACACACATACACCTTTTTATCTGCTCATTGTGATTTTGGTTGTCTTGTCTTTTTCAGATTTATCCGTGTCCCCAAGAAAATGAAACACTCTGTCATCAATTTGAGTATCAGCATCCTTCTTCTCGTCATCGGTTTTACCATGGGAATCAATCGTGTAGACAACCGTCGGGCGTGTCAAATAGTCGGCATAGGCATCCACTATTGTTCTCTCTGTTGTATTTTTTGGGTGACAATCACTTCCAAGTAAGTGCACATTTTCTTTTTACCCTCATGTATGTATGTGTATATATATATATATATATATATATATATATATATATATATATACACATATGTGTCTCTCTCTCTCTCTCTCTCTCTCTCTCATATATATATATATATATATATATATATATATATACACACACATATGTGTCTCTATCTATCTATCTATCTATATATATATATATATATGTGTGTGTGTGTGTGTGTGTGTGTGTGTGTATGTAAATATATATATATATATATATATGTTGAAAAAATAAATAAAGGAAACAAAGTATAGAATGGATAAAATAGGATATTTTAATTAATTTGACTTACACGTGTTTCGGTCAGGAGTTTATCCATGTGTACATTATTCAAACTATTATTATTTTTGAATAACCAAATGAAATGAAATAATAATAGAAAAAATGTAGAAATGTTCAGCACACAAAGAAAATTCGACCTTCATCAGAGTGAATCCTTATGTGAAATGAAATTCGTTGGAAAAAGCGGAGAATTTTTTAGATTTAAAAAAAAAAAGTTCTTTTTCGAACATTACAAAAATTCTCCGCTTTTTCCAACAAATTTCATTTCATCCAAGGATTTACTCTGATGAAGGTCGGATTTTCTTTGTGTGCGGAACATTTCTACATTTTTTTTCTATTATTATTATTTCATTTTATTTGGTTATTTAAAAATAATAATAGTTTGAATAATGTACACTGTATGTGTACAGTGTACTTAAATTATTTTTGTGTGTTTTTTTTTATGTTGATGATTTGGGGTGTCTATTGGATACTTGGTCCCTTTTTTCTTTACCAAATTAAAAGTACTGTAAGATACCTGACTTTATTCAGCATTAAAAGACTCGAAAAGGTTTGATATGCTGTAAAACAAAACAACGAAACAAAAATTCTTTCTCATTGTAAAATTAAGTTTTAAAAATAGGATCTATGTTTAATAATAATTAAAATGATTTTTGTATTTGTTTTTTCTTTCAGTAATATGCTGAAAAAATTTACGAAAGCAGAGAGACCACCTTCACCCCCACCCGAGCCTATGCTAATGCCCCTTCCCCCGAAACCAATGTTAAGATTTTACCTGCTCGGTTGGGGAGTCCCCCTCATCATTTGTGGAATCACTGCTGCCGTTAATATGGACCATTATGCAGGAATGGAATAGTAAGTTGACTTTTATTTTATCTATGTGCATAATATATATATATATATATATATATATATGTATATCTGTGTGTGTGTATATATATATTATAAAGATTTTGAAGGCAATTTACAATGCAATATGTGTTGAATTTATTTAACTTTTGTTTCAAAACTAAATATTTTCGGAAGTAAAATTCCATCTTCAGAGTTATTGAAAGTACTAGGTGATTTTTTTATAGTACTTATCCCACGGTGATATTGTAATCATTTGTTGTTTAAGAAGTTGATGAACGCTGTATATTTGAACATTTTTTCCGTGATGTTAAATCGGCTCGGCTTCTCCCGCGCGTGGAAAATGTTCGAAATTCTTTTAATTTTTACTATAAATATAGCCTCGCTCAGGCATAGTGAAATAAAGTTTGTTTCTTTATAGTATCTTTGAAGCATTGTGTGTATGTGTAATATAAAGATTTTTGAAGGCAATTTACAATGCAATATGTGTTGAATTTATTTAACTTTTTTTTTTTTTTTTTTCAAAACTAAATATTTTCGGAAGTAAAATTCCATCTTCAGAGTTATTGAAAGTACTAGGTGATTTTTTATAGTACTTATATATATATATATATAATGTGTATGTTTATATGTATAATATAAATATGTGTGTGCTTTATAAATAAATGTATATATTTTATGTGTGTGTATATATATATATATATATATATATATATATAATGTTTTATAGATAAATGTGTGTATATGTATATATATATATATTTCATACGTATGTTTGTCTCTGTGTGTGTGTGTGTGTATCAGGGCTCAACATTAATGTTGTCCCGTCCTCCTGGGGATGATAAAAATTACATCCAGGACGATCAATACGTCATCCGGGACAGTTTGCTGGAGACGGTAAAAAATTTTCCTAAAAATTAGTACTACATTCCAATATTGGCCGTCCAGTGATTGCCCCAATGCTGACCTCAAAATGAGGCTACAGCACTATTCTCAAAGCCATGTAATGAATAATGGTGGAGGGAGATAGTTTAAAAGGACCGAATTATGTATTAATAACCCTACTCAGGGTAACTTAAAGTAAAAAAAAGGATTTTTTTAGCTCAAAACACACTAGGAAATGGATTTTTTTGTCCAAATATCCAGAATTATCACTGCTTCAGCTTTTCTTAATGTTTTATTACATGTTATTATGCTACTGATGACTGACAAGTATAGATGATGCTAATGAATTAAACAAAAATATTTTGATTTTGGGACAGTCCAAACCCCATTCAGGACGGTTGATAATTTTTGTTCGGGACGGTCATGAAAAAAGTTAGTGTCGGGGCCTAGTGTGTATATATATATATAATACATATATACGTGTATATTTTAATTAGAATCCATTTTATATATATATATATATATATATATATATATGTGTATATGTGTATATTTTAATTAGAATCCATTTCCTATATATATATATATATATATATATATATATATATATTTGCACGTGTGAGTGTGTGCATATATATATTTAATATACTTAATGCAAATTTCTCTGTATACTAATACAAATGTTTTCTTGGCTATTTCAGTTGCTATTTATCCTGGGACCCAGGTCTTGGAGCCTTCTACGGTCCAGTGGCCCTTCTCGTTGGGATCAATCTCATCTACTTTTTGCGAATCTCGTGTGTCATTCGAGGCTCCTCCACCAACCCAAATTATTCTGAAGAAACCGAGGAACTGCATGTGAACGAAATAGAACTCTCACCTAACCAGGACCATCTTCACCATCATCACCACCATGCAAGTTCCGGCCCCGTACCCGGCCTTCACGCCACCCACCCGCATCACCGTAGCACAGGAGGTGGCGGTAGTACAGTTAGTGGCGGCCACCCCCAACCCGACACTCGCTCGATCCACTCGGATGACAGCAACATCTCGAGCACATCGAGCATTCTGGACGAGGAGAGACGTCCGATCACGCAGCTTCGGGCGCTGGTCACTTTCCTCTTCATGTTTATTGTCACTTGGATGTGCGCAGCGTTTGCCATCGCGCAGCCGTTTCGTCTCATCATCCCCAAGCAGGGACTCATCTTCAGCTATCTGTACGGCCTGGCCAGCATTGTCCTTGGTGGATTCCTTGTCGGTTACTTCTGTCTCCTACGCGACGACTCACGCGCATGCTGGCGCCGTTTCTTCTGCTGCGAAAAAGTGGAGGACGTGTTTCAGGTTGCTCCGACCAACCTGAATCACCTGACTCACGTCAACGGGCACGTGCGGTCGGGAAGCAGCGTAGACGGAGAGTCGCTGACCGGCAAAGTTTATAACATAGAGCGGCAGAATAAGATGAAGGTCGTCGACCACCCCGTGAAGCAGTCGAATCTGATCCCGATCCAGCCGCCGTCGTTTACAGACGGCTCCGTCAGCAGCGCGCACGAGACAAACTACCCGAACTTCTACAACCCCCGCCAGAACGGGGTCGCCAAGAAGTTCTGGGAGAAGAATCGCCACCACCACTTAAAGCTAATCAACAAGGAAATCAACAAGGAGGTGAACGACTTCAACTCGGTGAACCTCGACGACCCGACGAAGCGCTACAGCCACTGCACCAGCTCCGACGGCAACACGCACTGGAGCATCGAGATCCAGATCCAAGCGAATCCAGAATCCGGGAAGGATGGTAACGTTGGTGGACGTCAGCAGGGACCGGCGAAGGATCTGGAAAAGACCCCGAACGAGCTCCCGCTGAACATCCAGAACCCGCCGTCAACACCGCAGCCTGTCATGTTCCCCACCTTGCCCTTTGACAGGAACAAAGTCCCGCCCGTGGGGGGGCCCACGTCCCCCGAGACAATCACAGCCAGTCCATCTTGCAGCTTCATCTCACCAACTGGTTCCCAGACTTTGCCACACTGTCACTCACCAGGTACCTCTTCATTGGGGTCGTACCAACATTTAAGCGCATTCACCCCCGTGCAACCAAAACGATATAACACTTTACCGAAAATCGGTAAGCAAGAACACCCCACAAGTCTACCGAACGAGTATATGATACGAGATGGCTCTGTTCCACGATTACGGGACTTTGACGGCCAGAGTGAGACTAGTGCTGATAAAAGTGCCGTTGTAGGCTGTGCGGAAAACCACGTCCTCCAAGGTTACCTCCCCCCAGAGGCAATGGAAGGCAACGCTTATCCGGGTGAAGCTAGTAATAATAACAATAACAACAATAGCAAGGACTCGAACCTGATGGTCCCTGCCTCAGTGCAGATCCTCGAGAACATTACCCAGGATGCAACAGTAGTCAAAAATAATCAACCAGCTCCTTTTCGACCAGTCCCCCACCCCGACAACAACAATAAAAAGCCCCTAACAAGCATTGAATGTAAGGATGACTTGGACGGGGTTGACGGCCCACTACACCACTATCACCATCATCATCATCATCATCATCACCATCATCACAATCCACAAGACTCCCCCTCCCCCACACATCCTCACACAAATAACCCCAGTACACCACACCCGTTGTCAGCACCCCTCAACAGTCACGGCAGTAATCCCTGCAAATACGAATCGGACGATAATAACGGCCCCAGTGGCGGAGGGGGTTGCCAGGGTGGAACTCAACTGGGGGAGAGTCGCCAGTTCGTGTTCCACGAATCCGATAGCCAGATATTATGTGCCAAACACCCGTCCCCAACGACGGGGCAGTCGTCAACGACAAAGAACCACGACTCTGACCACCATTCAGATCCGACTCACCACCGGCGCCATCGGACACCGCATGGCAGCAGACACACCCGCCTTTCTAAACAGCACTCTCTCGGCTGGGAGGAGCAGTTCAAGGATCGGCCCCCTAAAGTGCCGTACGCTTATGTGAACCATTCCTACCAGGAGAAAGTTATACAGAAGTTGTTAAAGAAACGCCAGGAACAAGGGGGTGAGATCGGACCGGTCATTGAGGGTAGCGACAGCTCAACAGGATCGAACCTCTACTGGTTCCCGCGTTCGTTCAGCTCGTACGACCAGAACAATAGTACGCGCGGGAGAAAGGTGGAGAAAATGACGGAGGATGGCAACTCCGGATCAGAGTCTAGTTCCGATTCGGAAAGTTTAGATATCTGGTTACCCCAGGGAGATGGTTTGTTGAGCAAATTTAAGAAGGAAACAAGTGTATAATATTGATAATAATAATAACAATGATAATGATAATAATAATGCTGGCGACAAAAAAGAAAGAAAAAAATTATTTAAAAAAGAAAAAAAAGGAAATTTTGGGGGAGGCATGGGTTGTATATTATGTTAAACAAAAACAATTATGATATGTTTTTGTTTTTTGTTTTTTTGTTTTTTTTTAAACCAAAAAAAAAAAATAAGAAACCAAAGTCGGTACCCTTCACCTTGTAAGCTGAACTTTTTTGTTTTTATATATAAACATAAACATATATTTAAAAAAAAAAAAAAAGAGAGAGAGAGAAAGAAAGAAAAACAGAACAATAACAGAAATCACATCTCTGATTTTAAAGACGAAAAAAAAAAATGAAAAAGTATCTATCTCTGCCATTTGTTGGTCCTTGTGAGTGTGTATATTTTGTGGATGACATTTTTTTAAATTTTTTTATTTTCATTTTTTTTTTTTTTTTTTTTTTTTTTAAATAGTGAAATAATTTTTAAAATCAACTGTTGGGATTCTTTGGGGATGGGAGCAAAAATAACTTCTAGTTTTTAAAAAACTTCAATCAATGACTAATTATCTATTATTTGATAAATAATATATATATATATATATATATATATATATATAAGTAACCATATATAATAAGTAATGAAAAGTTTAAAACCTTTCACAGGCAGATAATTCTTTTTAAAACCTAGTAAACAAAATTTTTTTAGAAAATACGCACCCTCCGTTGGTCGCAAGTGTTTAATTTTTGATGTAATAAAATGTTATATTGAATAAGACTAACAAAACTAAATAAGTTTTTTGTTTTTAAAATCTTCAATCAAAGAACTAATTATCAATCATTTCAAATATAAGTAATCGTATGTAATAAGTAATAATGAAAAGTTTAAATCCTTTCACAGGCAGATAATTCTTTTTCTTCTTTTTAGTGTGAATGAATTATTATAGAGTGAGCGAATATATATTATTTCATAAATGATATATAAGTAATAATTAAATTCCTTTCACCTGCAGGTATTTGTCGAAGAGTAAATTTCTTTTTTGTGTGAGGTAATTTAAAACAAAAAAAGTTTGTTTTTTTTTTTTTTTTCAGGTTTTTTTAAATAGTGAAATAATTTTAAAATCAAATGTTTGGATTCTTTTGGGATGGGAGCAAAAGTAAATTCTTGTTTTTAAAGACTTCAATCAATGACTAATTATCTATTATTTCAAATATAATATAAAAGTAATATATTAATATAAATACTCTTATATAATAAGTAATGAAAAGTTTAAAAACTTTCACAGGCATTTTATTTTTTAATCATTGTATAGTTAGCAATTTATTTAAGAAAATTTGTAAAATAGAACGTATGTTCAAACCGCAAGTATTTAGTTTTTAATGTAATAAAATAAAATATCAAATTAAAAAGATTATATAGATAAAACTAATCATATATGATAAGTAAAATCATTCTACAGGCAGATCATTTTTTTAAAATCCTTGTTGAGTGAACAAATTATTTTCAGGAATTTTGCAAAATAGAAGGTATGTTCAAATAAGACAATTAACCATACTAGCAAAATATGCACACACACCCCTCACTGGGCGCAAGTATTTAAAGTTTTAATGTAATCAAATATTGTATCAAATTAAAAAGACTATAAAAATACAACTAATCATATAAGTAAAATGCTTCCACAGGCACAATTTTTTTAATCCTTGAACAAATTATTTTCAGGAATTTTGCAAAATAAAAGATATGTTCAAATAAGTTTATTAATCATACTAGCAAACATATTCACTCTCTGTTGGTCACAAGTGTTTAAATTTTGATGTAATAAAATCTTATATTGAATAAGACTAACAAAACCAAATAAGTAAGTTTTTGTTTTAAAAAACTTCAATCAATAACTAATTATATATCATTTCATTAATAATATATTTAATTATTTAATTAATGACTAAGTAATCATATATAATAAGTAATGAAAAGTTTAAATCCTTTCACAGGCAGAAAATTTGTAAAATAGAAGATATATTCAAATAAGTAAATTAATCATACTAGCAAAAATATGCATACACACCCTTCGCTGGGCGCAAGAATCTAAGTTTTTATGTAATAAAATTTTGAATTTGGGTTAAATCGAAGTTAACGGGCCTAAAATCCACCATTTTATTTTAAAACTTTTACATTTTTTCAGGTCAGTTAACTTTGAATCACGTACCTTTGAGGTGTAACACAGATTCTCAAAGATATGTGGTTCAAAGTTAACTGAAAAAATGTAAGTAAATACATAAGTAATATATTAATGAAAAAATTTAACATACAAATACATTTCAAACTCTCCAATCTCTCTCTCTCCCTCCACACTCAATGAGAAACTAACATATATAACAAAGCAGCAATCAAGATATACATAGAGAAGGGGGAAGTGACAGGCAGAATGTGGAGTAAGAGAGGGGTCAGTTTTAGATTTAATTGCAAATTACGACGAATCAGAACCAATTAAAATGGATTTTTTTTTTTCAAACATAACTCCATCCTGAAAGTAAGGAATAATTCAGTTGGGAGACAAAATAGAATTGTCTCCCTTTTTTACTTTGAGGGAGGGATTTTCCCCCATTCAAATGTCTGTTTTATATATATCACCACGCCCACCTCTAGTCAAAGATTCCAGTCAAATAGATTCTAGGCTTTTACTTGTTATAGCCTTTATTCTAACAACTACCATGTATGATCACATATCGTGCAACTCTCTGAGACCAAAATTTCATGTACTCTTATGATTTTTCAGACTGTTGTCCTCATCTTTTCATGATAAATATAAATTTAAAAAATGGATATATACCTTGTTTAGAATTTAAATTTATTTTGACATATTGTGTCTTCAGTCAATTTTTGTTTTTGTTTTTAATATTTCACACTTTAAAAACAAAAAAAACAACAAAGACCGAACTGATGAGACAATATGTTTAAATTAACTTGGTGAGGGGCAGGGTTGCACCATACGCTAGATACGGCCTAGGCCAACTATTTACACAAAGTTTGAATCTCGTGTTTAGTGACCCCCCCTACCCCACTAATGATAAGCTAAGATTTAGGGGTGGATGAGCAGTTCATGACTTGCAATATTCCACTTTGGCCCTATCTTGGGCTAGATGGGCGGTCAGAGAGGCACCCTCCGATCAATCGGCTGGTCACGTCAAGCCCTAGCACCTATATGATTTTCCCAATCCTATTGCCCTTATGGCAACCCCAGCCCTTTTTGATCATATGGGTGCTAGAAGGTGGTGACTGAGGGTCTACATGTCCTGGGAATGACGTTAAACTCTATCTGATGGTGAGGTTCCAGTTTTGGAGGTTAGGGGAATGTGGAGCACCCCTTCATCACCATTGCTCCCTGGTTCACTCTGACCTGGAGTGGTAGTACCTGTTAGGGTCCTAGGGTTAAATAGAAAAACATGAGTTTATAAACAAATTTATTATGCATTAAGAATGTATTTATTTCACAACTTTGTCAGCATTAAATGACCCACTGAGGTTGATATGCCGTAAAACAAACCAAACCAACACCAAACTAAGATTTAGGTTTCATAAAGTCATATGATATGCTTGTATATATGGTGTAAGATGAGAGATAAATTATTAACGACAATGTTTCCTCACAGAAATTCAGGTAACATTACACTATTTTTATCTTATATTTTGTGAATGACAAATATATATATATATATATATATATTAGACAATATGTGACTCATTGGGTAACCCATTGAGCTTTGGGTAGATAATTGGGATTAGGGAAAAGTGACTTTGAAAATCAAACTAAATCACAAAAATAAATGAATAAATACAACCGGAGAATTTAAAAAAAAAAAAAAAAAAATCATTTTGTAAAATTTTTAAGAAAGGGAAAATTTGACCTAATTTAAATTTATTAAGAGCCAAGATGTTCACCCATGAAACATAACATACAAATACATTTCATAACTCTTCAATATATCTCTCTCCACTCTCACTGGGAAACTAACATATATAACGAGGAGGTAATCAAGATATACATAGAGAGGGGGGAAGTGACAGGTAGAATGTGGAGTAAGAGACGGGTCAGTTTTTTTACTTAATTGCAAATTACGACTAATTCGAACCAATTAGAATGGAATTTTCTTCAAACATAACTCAATTCTAAAAGTAAGGAATAGTTTAGTATAACTTTCATGTTATTAAACTAAACAATAAAAAAGCATTTAGGAAACAAAAATTGATTCGCTCAGCTTTAGTATAATGATATATATTAATGATGGAGATTCGCTTCCGGTTTTTGTCTGTAACAAAAATTACGTCACTGCTTACGTCACATTACCCAAAATCATCATAACATAGAATAAATACACTGAAAATTTGAACATGCAACATTAGACAGTCCTCATTGTTTTTTAAAACAAGTTTTAATAAATACATGACTGGTATCATATATCTATATACAGTTTGTTTTTATTTTAATACATATTTAAAGTTTACATTTCATATTGTTTTATTTTTTAATGAATTTGATCATTTTACTTACTTAGGGTACATACTCGCTGACATTGAATTTTTAACTCTCACCCCTCAGGCAATATGTTTCAAAAATCTATTTTTACATCGCCCGGAGGGTGTTAGGGGCCGGGTTAGCTCAGTCGGTAAAGCGTTCGGCTAGAAACCACAAGGTTCCTAGTTCGATACCGGTCCTCGCCAACTCAGCATAGAGTAGCACAGGGATCTGTGCGGTAAAGTAAGGAGCTGATGGTAGGTGTGGCGCTCCACCTCAGACGCCAAAACAATCTCCTTGGTCTAGCGCTATTGAAAAGGGGATAGACTCCCTCGCTGACTGGCTGATACCGACTTTAGGCCGCCCCGACGACTTTACTTTACTTTTACTAGTATATATAAGATTGTGGAATAATTTTGGAAATTAAGTGTTGGAAAGTAAAACAAATTCTAATTTGTGTGTTATTTCCTAATATCTAGGGTTGTTCAAAAAGTTCTAAGCTTCAGCCAAAAGGGAGAGTCACTTATAAAAAAAAAAAAAAAACAATTCAGAATTGCTTTAAGACTATTATATCTACTATTACTAGGTGTATACGAGCAACCAAAATAAATCTTCTCGGAGTTCAGATAATTTAAGACAATTTGACTTATTTGTTGGTTATCTCCCTTGGTAAAGAAGATTTGTTGATTACCTCCCTTTGTAAGGAAAATAGACAAACGCTGAAACAGTGATGAACAATGATAGCCTATATGTAGATAGATAGATAGACAGATAGGAGCAGACTAAGATAAGTAGGAATAAATTTAAATAGATATGAACAGATTGAGACTATATATATATATATATATATTGAAAATAGAAGTGAATCCGACGGTATGTTGAAAAGAGGAATAAAGGAAAAAGTATAGGATTATTTTAATTAATTTAACTTAACCGAAACACATATAAGTTAAATTAATTAAGATAATCCTATTTTATCCATTCAATACTTTCTTTCCTTTATTTCTCTTTATATATATATATAGATAGATAGATATATTGCCTGAAAGTTTTTAAAAGTTGGTAGCAGCTCTCCTTTCTTTAAACTTTTTTTATGAAAGTTTGAAATTGTAAATTGTCACTTATTTTGCGTCTTTTATTTATTTTTTTTTTTTTCCTTAAGAAATTACACATTTAAAAAAAATTCTATGAATTTCTAAATTGTAACAATGAAATAAATAACATTAAAAAGTGTACATCTTCAAGTGAGAGAGAGAGAAAAAAACGGCAAAAATGCGCCATTTTTTATTTTTTATTTATTTTTTTTTTTTTTTTATTTTTTCAGTTTTCACAATTATATTTTTCTGATCTTTAAATCATTTTTTTTTCCCAAATAAATCTAGATTTATTTATTTCATATATATATATTCAATTCAGGCAACTGATTAATGCCTTTCAAAATGATAACATCAAAAAAATTGTTAAAAAACTTGAAAACAATAAGGATTTTATAATTATTAACCAAATTTGTTTCAATAAAAAAAATGCTGCCCAAATATACTTATTTCATTTATATATATATATATATATATATATATATGAATTTAACATTTTTAGAAAAAAACAAATGATGTTAATAGTTTGCTAACAGAATCTGTTTTTTAATAGAGTGGTCTTCATCAAGAGAGTATATATATATATATATAATATATATATATGCGCGAGGTTTTATATCCATCTCATTTATATATATAATGTGTGTGTATGTGAAAGAGAAAGAATTATTAAAAAGATATGAATTTAAGCTAAAGAATAATTCTGAAGTCCTGTGGATAGCTGAAGTAGGGATTTTATGGGGTTAAAATGAATATAAATATATAAAATACATTTTTTATATTTTTTGTTTTTTTCATTTTTTTTATTAAAAAAATTTTTTTAAATTGCACATTTTAAGGAACCATGTAAAAAGAAAAACAACAAAAAAAAAATCCAGCTTTTCTTGCCACAGAGCAGGGAAGATTAAAGAAGAAAAAAAAACAAAACAAAAAAAAAACAATTATTTTTATTAAAAATCTCCTGATTGACAGGATATTCAATCTAATATTATATTGTAAAAAAAAAAACTTAAGTCAAAAAAAAAAATTTTGTAACTGAAAAAAAAAAAAAAAAAAAAAAAAAAAAAAAAATATACATTCTGTGGTGCTGAGATTGTGATGTTCGGGAGAGTGTATTTATAATATACCTACAAAAAAAAATATATAAAAATACGTATGGATTTCTTGAATGGGAATAAATAAAAGTGTTAAAAAAAAAAAAGTTGGTGCTTATGAACTTTCTCAACCAAAGAATCGGTGTTCGGTAAATTTTTATACCTTTTTAAAAACAAAAAAAGTATTGAGCAATTGATAGGTTTGAAAAGAGCTTTTTAATGAGGAAATTATATCATTTAGAATATTTTTTGTTCAGTAAATTATTATACCTTGAAAAGAAATAAGTATATGTGTGTTTGAAAAATGCTTTATTAGAAATCAACTATATCGTTAAGAATTTTTCTTATTTTAATAATGAAATTTATTGTGTACAGTGCTCAGGTGCACCACAACTCATCAAAGTCTTATGTCAGGTACACAGAATAATGTTGTGTCAGGAACATGAACAGTTTACAGTAGTAATATGCATGTATGTGTGTGCGTATGTATGTGTGTGCGTGTGTGCATATGTATGTGGAGAGTGGCATCAGGTATAGTGTCGGCGGACTATAGGAAGCATGGAGGCTTTGAAAGGCTCAGTGCTTGCCAACATTAGTTGAATAATTTCAGAACACTTTGCCATATATTAGTTAGGGTGAATTCATTCAAGCAGATATACTAGATTCATATGTTTATGAATGAGAGAACAAAGAAAGTATCACTTTCAATCAAATTCTTAATGATATAGTTGATTCACAATAAAGTATTTCGCAACCATTTTATTTTGTATGTACATGATATACAATTTTGTGGGCCATTCTTTAGGCTTCAAGCAAGAGCGCTTGTCCAGTGGAAATCCTTGGTAAGGAATCCTTTGGTTGTTCCTTGGTGCTCCTCAGTATTGCAAGTCCTTCATCAATGATTACAAATGCACGGATCTCAGTATAAGTGCTTAAGTAGTCAACCAACCACATATTATGGCTGCTGATTGGTTGAGGAATAAACCATGTGACCTTGCCTAGTCTATAAATTTAGGTGGTGTATTGTAGCACACCTTATATTGTTGGAATATTTTTACATATATGTGTAGGTACGTACACTATATATATATATATATATGTATGTATGTGTAGTTACGTACACTGATGTTGCACTGGATGAAGTCGTAGTGTTGACATTTGAACGTTTCAGTTTATATAGAAGCCTTCTTCAGGACAATATGAAACAAGTAAAGTTAAAAGATTTTTGTTGATAAAAAGATGATGGATGTTTTTGAATGATGAGTTGAGTTTGGAAAATATGTAGAAAAGGTTCATAACTGTTCATATTGTCCTGAAGAAGGTTTCTATATAAACCGAAACGTTTGAAACATCGATACTACGACCAACAATAAACTTCCATCCAATGTAACATCCTGTGTTTGTCTATATTTCTCCACATACAGTCTGGTTGATTTCCTCATTTTATTCCCATATATATATATATATATTAGCTCGGGTTAACTCAGTGTATGAGTAGCACAGGGGTCTGTGCGGTCAAGTAAGGAGTTGATGGTAGGTGAGGTGCTCCCCCTCAGACGCAAAAACAATCTCCTTGGTCTAGTGCTAGTGAAAAGGGGATAGACTCCCTCGCTGATACCGACTTTAGGCCACCATAACAACTTTACTTGTGTGTGTATATATATATATATATATATATATATACACAGGGTGTCCCAGAAGCCAGGTTTTGAAAAATAACACCTTTAGTTATTTCAAAAACATTAATTGCGTCAATCACTATCTCTCAATTTGAGCATCTATTATAATTACTAGCAAATATATGCACCCTCCGGGTGCAAGTATTTAAGTTTTAATGTAATAAAATATTTAATTAAATTAGAAAGGCTAATGAAACTAAATAAGAATTCAGATAAAAAGATTTGAAACAGAGGGAGTATAATCGAAAAATAGAACAACTGAAACTTACTCTTCCATCACTCTCGTCTTTCATTGTTATTTTTCCTAATTTAATTATTTAGTTAAAATAGGAAGTAAAGAATAAAATGACAGTTATTTTTTTTCTTGTTAATGGATTTCATTTAAGATTCATTGAAGAGATTTTTGCTTATATTCATTAAAATAAAACCAAACAATTAGAAATCAATAACACTGGGCACATATTTATTAAATTCGATTTTTTTAATATCAATATGCAAATTAGCCTTCCCGTTCACACTGTGAACCGCTATTTTGTTGTACATATAAATATAATTGCATGTTGTTAGTATGTAGATATGGTTAACAGTATTAATAATGTAAAACAATTTTATTAATAAGTGAGGTTTAAATATAAATAAAATCATGGAGAATGTGACGGCGATAACTAAGGGAATTGTGACTTGAGTAGTGATTTAGTTTCAGTTACAGACAAACAAACACACAATCTCTATTATAATAAGATTCTCAATAACAGCGATTTGAAATCAACAAAGGTGTATTTTTGAAAACCAGGATGGTGTGTAACTTCTGGGACACCCTGTGTGTGTGTGTGTATGTATATGTATATACACACACACACACACACATTATATTCAATCAATTGTTATACTAAAAAAAAAAAAAAAAAAAAAAAAAAAAAAGACCCTTAAGTGATAGATGGATGTGAAAAGTGCTTTATTGTAAATTAACTATATCATTATGAATTTGATCGAAGGTGTTTGTTTCTTTATTCTCTCGCCCCAAGAATTCATAAACATATGAATCTTGTATATCTGCTTGAATAAACGACCCTTAAGCCTAACCCCCTAATTCCACTCTGACCCTGCTAGAGTCCCATCTGTGGGTTAAATAAAACAAAATGAGTTAAAAAAATGTGTTTAAAAAAAATAAACTCAGTACCCATCAAGAATGAATAAAACAAAAACCTTTTGCATAAAATAACCCAACATGGGTTGACATGCCATAAAATTAACCAACCTAAACTGTGTATGGCAAAGTGTTCTGATATTTTCCAACTTCAGTAACGCACTAAGTCTTAGTTTCTTAAAAAGTTGGGCTTGTTTCTTTGTGTGTGAAAACTACCCTTAAATTAAGATCCCAGGGCCTTTTTTTTAACTACAGAATGTTCAAATTGGTATAGTTCAAATTGAGAGCTCAATGTACAATAGTTCGGTATTATATACAGAGCAATATATTTAACAAAGAAAAAGGCTTAAATACCCGTCATATTAACAGTTATACATTTATTTCCACTGATATATATATATATATATATATATAATGTGTGTGCATGTGTGTATGTTTCTCTGTGTGTGTGTGTGTGTGTGTGTATACAAGATTAGTTTTCCATGCTGATAACAGTTAAGTCATTAGCATGTAAAACTGAATCATCAAATGTGTTCAAGTCCTGTCCTAGGTCGCTTGTGTGCGCTAATATCCTTTGGGTGGAGTAGTAGGGGGGTGGGGCACTTAAGAATCCAACTTCATAAACTCTGTTCCATCACCAGATATCTTGACCCCCTTGGAGAAAAAAAAAAAAGGTCTAATCACTGGCATGTCGTGATGGCTGACAGAGAAGAGAGTAGCATTAGGAGGTCATAAGCACTCCCTTATACCTGCCCAGCTAAACTAACAGTAAAAAGCTGTTACACCCATTGTCGACCTTGACAGGATCTAGTATATATATATATATATATATATATATATATATATATATATAAATAAAATGGAGATTCACTTACAGTGTCACTACTTAGGTCACATTACCCAAAATCGTCATAACATAGAATAAAATTTATTCTATGTTATTTTGAGTGTATTTATTCAATAAATACACTCAAAATTTGAACATGCAACATTAGACAGTCCTCATTGTTTTTTAAAACAAGTTTTAATAAATACATGACTGGTATTATATATCTATATATAGTTTGTTTTATTTTAATACATATTTAAAGTTTACATTTCAAATTGTTTTATTTTTTAAATCCTTTAATGAATTTGATGATTTTACTTACTTAGGGTACAAACTCGCTGACATTGAAATTTTTTACTCCCACCCCTCAGGCAATATGTTTCAAAAATTTATTTTTACATCGCCCGGAGAGTTTACATTTCAAATTGTTTTATTTTTTAATCCTTTAATGAATTTGATGATTTTACTTACTTAGGGTACAAACTCACTGACATTGAATTTTTTACTCTCACCCCTCAGGCAATGTTTCAAAAATCTATTTTTACATCGCCCGGTGGGCGTTTTTTTAAAATTTTATACTAGTAAAGATAATAAAGATAAACCTAATAAGTAAAGAGTGCTCAATACCTACACTTTAGTATATCCTAGTGGTGTTTGTATGAATGAATATATATATATATATATATATATATATATATATATATATAAATTGTTTTTTCTTTTGGCTAAATAGTGTATCAATTAATTATTTTTGGTTGGTATGATTATCTAGGTCTTTTCTTTTTTTCCAAAAAATTTTTTCTCCCCAGGTGATGTTTGGTAGTATATTTTTACAATCAAACTATTTGCCAGGTTTTTTCTCACCAACAAGTTTGTATATTATATATATATATATATATATATATATATATATATATATATATATATATATATATAATTTTTTAAAAGCGAATGTTATAAAATATTCCAACTGCAGTTTCTTGCCGTAGCAATTCTTCAGGGAATTCCCTGAAGAATTGCTACAGCAAGAAACTGCAGTAGGAATATTTTATAACATTCGCTTTTATAAAAACGTACATTTAACTCTTTTTATTGAGCACTTTTTAAATCGATTTTTATTAACCCAAAGTAAATTTATTTGCTTCGTGGATTAGCAAAGATCTGTATATAATATATATATATATATATATATATATATATATATATATATATATGAGAGAGAGTCTTCCTGACTAGACTAAGTAAATTGGTAGGCAGTTGAATAGGCGTGGATATAGGTAAAAACTAGAGATGTTAAGATTTTAAGGAAGTCTTAGATGTTCTGATTGATTGAGTTACCTCCCTTGATTCAAACAAAAATTTTCTATAAATAACAAAAAAAAAAATCACACTGTTCATACTGAAAATTATAGGATTCTTATAAATGGGGTGCTCGTTTCTCCAGGTGTGAAAACGACTTAAATTAAAATCCCAGGTAACCCTGTTTTGGATTTTAAAAACAAACTCTGGCACAAGTCAATTTGTTTCTTTGTCAACAAGTTTATTACATCCTTTGATCATTGCATAATCGTAGTAAACACAGATAGAGATAGAGGGATGTTTATAATAACACAATCGGCATACTGAAGCACATAAGCATATCACGTTCAGCCGGTGAGCCAGGTTATCGAAATTGGAAAACAAAAGAAAAGTCGGCTGATTTTCAGACCTTAAATTAAAATCCCGTGTAACCCTGTTTTGAATTTTAAAAACAAACCCAGGCACAAGTCAATTTGTTTTTGTTTTTTTTTATTCTTCTTGTCCTTCCCCCCTCCACCTTGTTCATTTCTTTCTTTCTTTTCCTCACACTTTCCTCTTTGTATCTTTCTTAGACTATTTTATTAATTGTTGTCCCCCTCTTCATCCCCCTCTCCCCTCTTCCTTCCTCTCTCCTTCATGTTTGTTTATTTTTCATATTTTTTCTTTCTCTCTCTCTCTCTTTCCATCGCCCCTCCTTCTTCTATCCCATTCTATTTTATTCTTGTTTGTTTATTTATTTATTTTTTTTTTATTATGATTTTTTTGGGGAATGGCATCATAGGAAGTGGAATTGGATACCTGAGTTCAAATCCTGAATGAGGCTGTTTGAATTATCGATAGCACTTGGAAAAGTTATGAATCCAAGTATTCTCTGTCCAGCTATGGGTAAATAGTAGGACAGACTAGACCGTTTAACCTTTGTATGGCAACCAATCTAAGAGAAGGGAAACTCTGAATTCAAACCAGTTGTAAACCTGGAGAGGAATGGATTCCACCAGGCTGTTCATGTCCAAGACATGCTTAGATTAACAAAAAGTTTATATACCATTTCTACACTATTTATTCTACTTTTATCTATCCAATGTCATATTTCTCTATTTTCTTTAAACCATTCTAAACTATCTAGGGTATCAGAAACTCCTAGAGTTTTTAATACCTTAAATAATTTAGAACCAAAGACAATAGAGAAATATCACTATTTTGTTTGGTGAAATTGCCCTGAGAGTGACCAGGTCACCAGTGGTCTCAGACATGGGATGGGGGTTGGCAATTTTTTATAACTTTGAAATGAATTTGGGAATTATGAAAATCAATTGCGTGATCCAAGAAAAGACATCCATGAAATACAAATAATTGTTTGTACGGAAAGTAAGGACATGCGTGCATAAAATTGTCTTTGAATTAAGAGTGTGGGGATTTAAAATAACTAAAAAGTTCTGAGCGTCTGGACGCTATCGTTCAGATTTAACGGGCAGATTAATTAAAGTCTTGATCTATACTTAAAAAAAATAAAAAATAAAAAAAACTTCACTGATGCATCCTTACCGTATCTCCGCTACTTGGGTGGGGATGTATTGTGGGGATTTAAAATAAATAAAAAGTTCTGAGCATCTGGACGCTAGCGTTCAGACTTAAAGGGCAGATTAATAAAAGTCTTGATCTATACTTCAAAACAGTTGTGTCTTGTTATTTCTTTTCATCACTTCATTTTCGTTATTCCCTATAAGAGAAAGCAGAAGAATTATCGTTGAACTTTTAAAACATAAGCTTAAATGTTAATGCAATACTTAAATGCAACGATAAATTTTGAGTTCTCCTGTAGTTTATTGTTGCCTATTGCATGCGACAGTAATATGCCATGCAAAAAGAAATCTCCACCAAAAGGGAACCTGATTGTAATCAAACGAACCAAGGCTGCAGTGAGGAAAAGAAAGTCTCGTGCTACTGAAAACCCAGATCAAAAAACGACCAGGAGAACTTCCAATGCCTATCTTACGTTTTCTTAGAGAGCAAAAGATCTGGTCCAAGACTACTTCCTGAAGAATTGCTATGGCAAAAAACTGCAGTTGGAATATTTTATAACATTCGCTTTTAAAAAAACATATTTAGCTCTTTTTATTGAGCGTTTGGCTAGAAACCACAAGGTTCCTAGTTTGATACCAACTCGCCAACTCAGTGTATGAGTAGCACAGGGATCTGTGCGGTAAAGTAAGGAGCTGATGGTAGGTGTGGCACTCCACCTCAGACGCTGAAACAATCTCCTTGGTCAAGCGCTAGTGAAAAGGGGATAGACTCCCTCGCTGATTGGCTGATACAGACTTTAGGCCGCCCCGACGACTTTACTTACTTTATTGAGCACTACTTGTGAAACGTTATTAAGAGTAGTCGGAAGAACATTACGTGAGCTGTCTACTTACAAACTCAGTTTATTTGATCATTGCGTAGTAGTAGTAGTAAGCACGCAGAGAGATAGAGGGATGTTTATAATAACACCATCGGCATACTGAAGCATGTAAGCATATCACATTCGGCCAGGTTATCAAATTTGGAAGACTAAAGAAAAGTCGGCTGATTTTCAGCTAAGCTAAGTCAACATCACATTCTTTCTCAAATCTCTTTCTCCTCCTCCATTAAAATCTCCCACTTTCTCCTCCTCCATTAAAATCTCCCACTTTCTCCCCTCTTCTTTAGAATTCCCGGTTTCCCTCATTTATGATTATTATTAATCAGCTGATTATTTTTCTTACGTCATTCACCTACTCATTCATTTCTGTATATTATTTCCTCCCAAATATCTAACATCAGAATTTTCTGGTTGGAATTTAACCAAACAATTCACAAAACAATCAAAATGCATTCCAACCAGATTTTCCTTTCAAAATATTTTTCCAAAATAATTCTTTCTCTCTTCTTCGCCCCATAATTAATTTTACTAAAACTGTTTTGCGACCCTTAATTACCTAATTTAAATATTCTAAATGATATAATTGCCTCATAATAAAGCATTGTTTAAACCTATCTATTCCTTAATGGTTTTATTTTTTTTAAGGTATAACATTTGATGAACACTGCCTTTACAGTTGAGAAAATTCACAGCGCCGCCAAAAAAATTTTGGCAGCAAAATGTAAGAAAAAAAAGTTTTTAAAAAATTGCTATAAAAAACAGAAAAAAGAATTTTAAAACTCAATACAAGAAACTGCTGCCCTAAAAAAAATTTGTCTTGACAAAAAAAAAAAAGAAAACAAAAATAATAAACGATGGAGAAAATTTATAAAAAATCTTTTCTTCTTTAGTTTTAAAAAAAAAAGTCATTTTTTTCTTTTTTTTTTTTTTAAATATTAATTTTAAAGAAATTTTAAAATTTCTTTCAATTTTTGCGATATTTTTTTTCTGAAATTTATAAAAAAAAAAAAAATATCTGATTATTTTCAAAAAAGAAGAAAAAAAACAAAATCCTTGTTGCTTCCATTATCAAAATGTTTTTATATAGCCAAAAAAAAAAAAAAAAAAAAAAAATATTAAAAGCGATATAGAGATTTTTCTACCTTCCTGTCCCAAAAATGTTTGCTACCATGTGCCACATGAATTCATACTCTAAATGTAACAATATTATGAGACAGGTTACCATGAAATAAGAAATCTCTTTATTCAATAATAATAATGATGTGATAATAATAATCCCAAAACTTTTGCTGAAACATTTTTTTTTCGTTTTTTTTTGTTTTTTTTTTTAATTTTTAAAAAAAATTTCATTTTCTGTTATTTTTTTAAATTTTCATTTTAATTGAACATTTTTGTTATTTTAATTTTTTTTTTTTTTTGTTCAAAAAGAAAAAGAAATATTTTTTTATTTCTTTTTTTCCTGTAAACCAAGTAAATTATGCTTATGCATGAGGATACATTAATAAAAGAATTTTTTTCTCTCCAGAAAATCTTTTCTGTCTATTGTTCTTCATTTCTCAGAATGAAAAACCTTTGACTTGCAGCACCAACAGGTTCATCTGAACAGCTTCAATCCTTTTCTTTTTGCCACAGTATGTGTTACATTTTACACACACACACACAATATATATTATATATCTAGCAAAATATATGCACCCTCCGGGTGCAAGTAATTAAGTTTTAATGTAATAATATATTATATTAAATTAGAAAGGCGATTAAACTAAATAAAGAATTGCAGATAAAAAAGATTTATAACAAGAGGGAGTATATCGAAAAAAATAGAAACAACTGAGAAACTTACTCTTCCCATCACTCTCGTCTTTCATTGTTTTATTTTTCTAATTTTAAGTATTTTAGTTAAAAGAGGAAGTTAAAAGAATACAAAAATGAGTTTTATTTTTCCTTTGTTTTTAGGTGAATTTTTCATTTAGGTTAATTGAAGAAGGAATTTTTTTATTGGGCGCCTTTTATTTTGATTTCCATTTTCCTTAAAACATTAATAAAAAAATAAAAAAAAAACCCAAAAAAACAAATTAGGAAAAATTTACCCCCCCCAATTTCAACATTGCTTTACCTAAAAAGCGCGCAACCCACCTATTTATTAAAAATTTTCGATTTTTTTATATATCCAATTATGCAACCCAAACTTCTAAAGCCCTTCCCCATTTTCCCCACCCACCCTGTTTAAAAAAAACCGTTATTTTCCTTAGGTTTTATTGTTACTATATAAATGTACAATTGCCATTTGTTGATTACTATATAGATAGTGGTAAACAGTATGATAATGTAAAACACCATTTTATTAAATACATTGAGAGATTTAATAAATAAAGTCAATCTCTCTCTT
>JALAJA010000067.1:254163-256663 GCA_023376005.1 Doryteuthis pealeii
AAAATGCACAGCTCTCAGTATCAGTGATTAAGTAGTCAACTAGCCACACATTATGGCTGCTGATTTGTTGAGGAATAAACCACGTGACCTTGCCTAGTCTATAAATTTAGGTGGTGTATTGTAGCACACCTTATATTGTTGGAATATTTTTACATATATGTGTAGGTACATACACTATATGTATATATATATTATATATATATATAATATATATATATACACACACGTGCAGGTATGTACCTATATATATATATATATATATTATATATATATATATATATATATATATATATATATATATATATATATATATATATTTATACACATATTTTGGGGAGAATATGTGCTTAATTGAAGTCATACCTAATATTGAAAGTTAATTAATTAATTAATTAATTTTCAAAATTAGGTACAACTTCAATTAAGCACATATTCTCCCCAAAATTGTCGGCTGAAAAAAAAAAAGCCATATCAAAACACATCGTTTGTGTATTTATGTGTAGGTACGTACACTATATATATATGGAGAAATGTAGACAAACAAAGGATGTAGTGCACTGGATGAAGTCGTAGTGTTGACATTTGAACGTTTTGGTTTATATAGAAGCCTTCTTCAGGGCAATAGGAAACAAGTAAAGGTGAAAGATTTTTGTTGATAAAAAGATGATGGATGTTTTTGAATGATGAGTTGAGTTTGGAAAATATATAGAAAAGGTTCATATTGTCCTGAAGAAGGTTTCTATATAAACCGAAACATTTGAAACATCGCTACTACGACCAACAATAAACTTCCATCCAATGTAACATCCTGTGTTTGTCTATATTTCTCCACATACAGTCTGGTTGATTTCCTCATTTTATTCCCATATATATATATATATATATATATTAGCTCGGGTTAACTCAGTGTATGAGTAGCACAGGGGTCTGTGCGGTCAAGTAAGGAGCTGATGGTAGGTGAGGTGCTCCCCCTCAGACGCAAAAACAATCTCCTTGGTCTAGTGCTAGTGAAAAGGGGATAGACTCCCTCGCTGATACCGACTTTAGGCCACCATAACAACTTTACTTGTGTGTGTATATATATATATATATATATATATATATATACAGGGTGTCCCAGAAGTTGTGTATTATCCAGGTTTTGAAAAACAACACCTTTAGTTATTTCAAAAACATATTCATTGATAGAATATTAATTGCGTCAATCACTATCTCTCAATTTGAGCATTTATTATAATTACTAGCAAATATATGCACCCTCCGGGTGCAAGTATTTAAGTTTTAATGTAATAATATATTTAATTAAATTAGAAAGGCTAATGAAACTAAATAAGAATTCAGATAAAAAGATTTGAAACAGAGGGAGTATAATAAAAAATAGAACAACTGAAACTTACTCTTCCATCACTCTCGTCTTTCATTGTTATTTTTCCTAATTTAATTATTTAGTTAAAATAGGAAGTAAAGAATAAAATGACAGTTATTTTTTTCTTGTTAATGGATTTCATTTAAGATTCATTGAAAAGATTTTTGCTTATATTCATTAAAATAAAACCAAACAATTAGAAATCAATAACACTGGGCACATATTTATTAAATTCGATTTTTTTAATATCAATATGCAAATTAGCCTTCCCGTTCACACTGTAAACTGCTATTTTGTACATATAAATATAATTGCATGTTGTTAGTATGTAGATATGGTCAACAGTGGCTTCGGCCTCTGGACCATTGACATAATTAATGGCGTCGATCCCAGGGGGCCATCCCCCCAGGCAACACCTGCCCCCTTGATTTAAAGGGGCAGGGCTGGGTTTATTGCCCAGTGCCTGAGGCGCCCCCCTTGAGGGGGAATGCCGACGGGATCGACGCAATTTTTTCACCTGCCACTCCATGAGCTTCGGTTTGTGGGTGGTCCCACGTTAATAGGGACTTTGTGCCTGACCCGTACAAGTGGGGTACGCGGTAAATACCATGTAGATATGGTTAACAGTATTAATAATGTAAAACAATTTTATTAATAATTGAGGTTAAAATAAAAATAAAATCATTGAGAATGTGACGGCGATAACTAAGGGAATTGTGACTTGAGTAGTGATTTAGTTTCAGTTACAGACAGACAAACACACAATCTCTATTATAATAAGATTCTCAATAACAGCGATTTGAAATCAACAAAGGTGTATTTTGGAAAACCAGGATGGTGTGTAACTTCTGGGACACCCTGTGTGTGAGTGTGTGTGTGTGTGTATGTATATACACACACATTATATTCAATCAATTGTTTATACTAAAAAAAAAAAAAAAAAAAAAAAAAAGACCCTTAAGTGATAGATGGGTGTGAAAAGTGCTTTATTGTAAATTAACTATATCATTATGAATTTGATCGAAGGTGTTTGTTTCTTTATTCTCTCGCCCCAAGAATTCATAAACATATGAATCTCGTATATCTGCTTGAATAAACGACCCTTAAGCCTAACCCCCTAATTCCACTCTGACC
>JALAJA010000067.1:259163-274163 GCA_023376005.1 Doryteuthis pealeii
TGGGTAAATAGTAGGACAGACTAGACCGTTTAACCTTTGTATGGCAACCAGTCTAAGAGAAGGGAAACTCTGAATTCAAACCAGTTGTAAACCTGGAGAGGAATGGATTCCACCAGGCTGTTCATGTCCAAGACTTAGATTAACAAAAAGTTTATCTACCATTTCTACACTATTTATTCTACTTTTATCTTTCCAATGTCATATTTCTCTATTTTCTTTAAACCATTCTAAACTACCTAGGGTATCAGAAACTCCTAGAGTTTTTAATACCTTAAATAATTTAGAACCAAAGACAATAGAGAAATATCACTATTTTGTTTGGTGAAATTGCCCTGAGAGTGACCAGGTCACCAGTGGTCTCAGACATGGGATGGGGGTTGGCAATTTTTTATAACTTTGAAATGTATTTGGGAATTATGAAAATTAATTGCGTGATCCAAAGAAAGACATACACGAATTAGAAATAATTGTTTGTACGGAAAGTAAGGACATGCATGCATAAAATTGTCTTTAAATTAAGAGTGGGGGGATTTAAAATAAATAAAAAGTTCTAAGCGTCTGGACGCTAGCATTCAGATTTAACGGGCAGATTAATAAAAGTCTTGATCTATACTTAAAAAAAAAACCATCACTGATGCATCCTTACCGTATCTCCGCTACTTGGGAGGGGATGTATTGTGGGGATTTAAAATAAATAAAAAGTTCTGAGCATCTGGACGCTAGCATTCAGACTTAACGGGCAGATTAATAAAAGTCTTTATCTATACTTAAAAAAAAATAAAAAATAAAAAAAACTTCACTGATGCATCCTTACCGTAGCTCCGCTACTTGGGTGGGGATTTAAAATAAATAAAAAGTTCTGAGCGTCTGGACGCTAGCATTCAGACTTAACGGGCAGATTAATAAAAGTCTTGATCTATACTTCAAAACAGTTGTGTCTTGTTATTTCTCTTCATCACTTCATTTCGTAATTCCCTATAAGAGAAAGCAGAAGAATTATCGTTGAACTTTTAAAACATAAGCTTAAATGTTAATGCAATACTTAAATGCAACGATAAATTTTAAGTTCTTCTGTAGTTTATTGTTGCCTATTGCATGCGACAGTAGTATGCCATGCAAAAAGAAATCTCCACCAAAAGGGAACCTGATTGTAATCAAACGAACCAAGAGCTGCAGCGAGGAAAAGAAAGTCTTGTGCTACTAAAAACCCAGATCAAAAAACGACCAGGAGAACTTCCAATGCCTATCTTACGTTTTCTTAGAGAGCAAAAGATCTGGTCCAAGACTACTTGTGAAACGTTATTAAGAGTAGTCGGAAGAACATTACATGAGCCGTCTACTTACAAACTCAGTTTATTTGATCATTCCCTGAAGAATTGCTTTTAATGGCAAGAAACTGCAGTTGGAATAATTTATAACATTCGCTTTTAAAAAATGTATATTTAGCTCTTTTTATTGAGCGTTCGGCTAGAAACCACAAGGTTCCTAGTTCGATACCGGTCCTCGCCAACTCAGCGTATGAGTAGCACAGGGATCTGTGCGGTAAAGTAAGGAGCTGATGGTAGGTGTGGCACTCCACCTCAGACGCTGAAACAATCTCCTTGGTCTAGCGCTAGTGAAAAGGGTATAGACTCCCTCGCTGATTGGCTGATACAGACTTTAGGCCGCCCTGACGACTTTACTTACTTTATTGAGCACTACTTGTGAAACGTTATTAAGAGTAGTCGGAAGAACATTACGTGAGCCGTCTACTTACAAACTCAGTTTATTTGATCATTGCGTAGTAGTAGTAGTAAGCACGCAGAGAGATAGAGGGATGTTTATAATAACACCATTGGCATACTGAAGCATGTAAGCATATCACATTCGGCCGGTGAGCCAGGTTATCAAATTTGGAAGACAAAAGAAAAGTCGGATGATTTTCAGCTAAGCTAAGTCAACATCACATTCTTTCTCAAATCTCTTTCTCCCCCTCCATTAAAATCTCCCACTTTCTCCCCCTCCATTAAAATCTCCCACTTTCTCCTCCTCCATTAAAATCTCCCACTTTCTCCCCTCTTCTTTAGAATTCCCGGTTTCCCTCATTTATGATTATTATTAATCAGCTAATTATTTTTCTTACGTCATTCACCTACTCATTCATTTCTGTATATTATTTCCTCCCAAATATCTAACATCAGAATTTTCTGGTTGGAATTTAACCAAACAATTCACAAACAATCAAAATGCATTCCAACCAGATTTTTCCTTTCAAAATATTTTTCCAAAATAATTCTTTCTCTCTTCTTCATCCATAATTTACTTTCACTAAAACTGTTTTGCGACCCTTAATTACCTAAATTTAAATATTCTAAATGATATAATTGCCTCATTATAAAGCATTGTTTAAACCTATCTATTCCTTAATGGTTTTATTTTTTTAAGGTATAACAATTTGATGAACACTGCCTCTACGGTTGAGAAAATTCACGAGCGCCAAAAAATTTTGGCAGCAAAATGTAAGAAAAAAAAGTTTTTAAAAATATGTATAAAAAAACAGAAAAAAGAATTTTAAAACTCAATACAAGAAACTGCTGCCTAAAAAAAATTTGTCTTGACAAAAAAAAAAAGAACAAAAATAATAAACGATGGAGAAAATTTATAAAAAAATTTTCTTTAGTTTTAAAAAAAAAAGTCATTTTTTTTTTTTTTTTTTTTAAATATTATTTAAGAAATTTTAAAATTTTCTTTCAATTTTTGCGATATTTTTTTTTTAATTTATAAAAAAAAAAAATATCTGATTATTTTCAAAAAAGAAGAAAAAAAAAATCTTTTTTCATTTATCAAAAATGTTTTTATAGCAAAAAAAAAAAAAAAAAAAAAATATTAAAAGCGATATAGAGATTTTTCTACCTTCTGTCCCAAAATGTTTGCTACATGTGCACATTAATTTCATACTCTAAATGTAACAATTATTATGAGACAGGTTACCATGAAATAAGAAATCTCTTTATTCAATAATAATAATGATGATAATAATAATCCCAAACTTTTGCTGAAACATTTTTTCGTTTTTTTTTGTTTTTTTTTTAATTTTAAAAAAAAATTCATTTTCTGTTATTTTTTTAAATTTTCATTTTTAAATTGATACATTTTTGTTATTTTTAATTTTTTTTTTTTTTTTTGTTCAAAAAGAAAAAGAAATATTTTTTTAATTTCTTTTTTTCCTGTAAACCAAGTAAATTATGCTTATGCATGAGGATACATTTAATAAAAGAATTTTTTTTCTCTCCCAGAAAATCTTTTCTGTCTATTGTTCTTCATTTCTCAGAATAAAAACCTTTGACTTGCAGCACCAACAGGTCATCTGAACAGCTTCAATCCTTTTCTTTTTGCCAGTATGTGTACATTTTACACACACACACACATATATATTATATATACTAGCAAATATATGCACCCTCCGGGTGCAAGTATTTAAGTTTTAATGTAATAATATATTATATTAAATTAGAAAGGCCGATTAAACTAAATAAGAATGCAGATAAAAAGATTTATAACAGAGGGAGTATAATCGAAAAATAGAACAACTGAAACTTACTCTTCCATCACTCTCGTCTTTCATTGTTATTTTTTCTAATTTAAGTATTTAGTTAAAAGAGGAAGTAAAGAATAAAATGAGTTATTTTTCCTTGTTAGTGAATTTCATTTAAGGTTAATTGAAGAGATTTTTGCTTATATTCATTAAAATAAAACCAAACAATTAGAAATCAATAATACTAAGCACATATTTATTAAATTCGATTTTTTAATATCAATATGCAAATTAGCCTTCCCATTCACACTGTAAACCGTTATTTTATCGTATATATAAATACAATTGCATGTTATTACTATATAGATATGGTAAACAGTATTGATAATGTAAAACAATTTTATTAATAATTGAGGTTTAAATAAAAATAAAGTCATGGAGAATGTGAGGTAAATAACAAAGGGAATTGTGACTTGTATAGTAATATAGTTTCGGTTACAGACAGACAAACACACAATCTCCATTATAATTATATATATATATATATATATATACACACACACATGAGGAAGAATGAATAAAGAAAAGAAAGGATAATAAAAGATGAATTTAATCAATATCACTTACACATGTGTTTCGGTCAGTTCATCTGTGTGAAAATATTCCGCACACAGAAGATTCGACCTTCATCAGAGTGAAATTTTATTTTGAATAAAATAAAATTTCACTTTGATGAAGGTTGAATCTTCTCTGTGTGCGAAATATTTTCACACAGATGAACTGACCGAAACACATGTGTAAGTGATATTGATTAAATTCATCTTTTATTATCCATTCTATTTCTTTCTTTTCTTTATTCATTCTTCCTCATATTGTCGGATTCATTTCTAATTTCCATTTTTTTACATATATATATATATATATATATATTATATATATTACTTACTCGATTGTATTAAATGCAAGAAGCAATACATTGGGAAAACTGAGTGGGCATTTTACTTTAGGCTTAATAACTACAGATACCGAATAAAAAATACAGACTACAGCAAGCTCATCCCAGTCGAGCAACACTTCCGACTCAATGACCATGACTTTGAAAGAGATGCCAAATTTACCCTCATTGAAAGAATCCAAAGAGATATGGACACCAAATCTGTAATCGAAAACCACAAGTACAGATGGATAAAAAAGATAAAAAGCTTTCATCCGTTAGGCTTTAATCAGAAAACAGACCCATCATTTTAACGAGCAATAAAACTGTCACCTAAATAAACAAACACTGACCACCACACATCAAACAAGCCACTTTTGACCCAATTAAAAATCTAGAAGTCACTCGCACAGTACCGAGATACATACACACACTCACATTCACACACATATATGTAAACACTCATACATTTATATGTATACACATATAGTCATATACACAACTCCCAAGAACCCTCCCTCACATATATAAGAGCATTAAAAACATAACCCACCTCAAAGACGTGTTTTCACGGAACAAATGGACATGCTACTACTAACACACTCGTCTACCCGGATTTTAATAGCATGTCAAACCCTCAAAAACACTTCGATTTTTATAGTTCTTCTATAATGCTCCCTTTCAAAAAATCTATAAACAATTTCTTCAAATAAGAAATTTTCTCGTGACTATTACCTAAGGTCGAAACTAGTTGAGAATAAACAACACACAAGAAGTATTCCTGATTGTCTTAATACTTTTTGTTCATACTATATATATATATATATATATATATATATATATAGTTAGGCAGCATTTCTTCTTTAACACTTAACGTCCTATACCACCTCATTCCACCCGTCCAGAAGTCATTCATTTTCCTAATCTACCCCAAATGACAGCCTTTCTTTAAATGTCATATTAAATATATTTAGAAGTCTTTAATTTAAGGGAAAAAAACAGGTAACTTTTAATGAAACAGCCATTCTTACCCATTTTTGATAAATGGTTATAGGAATTGGGCTCTGGACTTAGAAAAATCTCAACAGGATGTTAAGAACAATGCAACCATTTTTTGTCTGCAAATTTTGTTCCCTGTCTTTTTATATTGCCGGATTGTTCTAATAATATCTGGTGAAAATTGGCTGATGTATTTGCCATAGGTAATTTTCCAAGTACTTCCAAGTGTTAATAATAACAACAACAACAATTAGAATGAAATAAAATAACAGAAATAACAGCTCAACAAGTGAAACTATTAAGACTGTTATTATGAAGGAAAGGTACAAGGCAATTATAAGAGTTTATAATTGGGTTAACAGTTTATTGGGTTAGTAATAATATGTTAGATTATACAATTGTGTAAATGTCTTTAAGAGTTGCCAGAGGATTTCTCCTGGCGGAGATATATTTTTAGGTAATACAAAGGGTTTCAAGTAGTTCACTTATCTTAGTTGTATTGGTCTTAGTAATGTCTCGAAGTTGTCCGGTAAGGTCGCTGTGGTTCTGTTGTCTGGTAAGGTCGCTGCGGTTCTGTTGTCCGGTAAGGTCACTGTGGTTCTGTTATGTCTGCTTGTGTCAGCTAGTTCTGTTCCCTTTGCCTGTCGGGCCTGTTCTGTGGAATTTTAGGGGTCTGTTCCTGGCGTCTGATTACAGGAACTAATAGGGGCAGATAACCCAATTTCCAATAATAAACACAACCCTTCTATAAATAGAATAGCGGAATGGAACAACCCATTGTTGTATGGTTTATGAACTACCCCTGAAGATGGCCCACGATAGGGCGGAAAGTACTTGGAAAATTACCAATGGCAAATATATCAGCCAATTTTTGCCAGATATAATTACCTCAATCCAGCAATTTGAAAGGACAAGGAACAAAAATTGCAGACAAAAAATGGCTGCATTGTTCAATAATAGTAGTATCATTGCTACTGTATGGCTACACCACTAACGAAGCGCCTAAATAATAAGCTAGATGGGAGTTGCACAAGAATGATGCATGTGTAAGGTTCAAAGGTTATGACAAAGTCATAACTCGTTGAAACGCAAACAAACTCTGACACAGGTTGAGGGACAAAACATTTTATATAACAGCACATGAATAAACACAGGATACATAAATTACATAGAAGTGTACATGAAACATACATACGTATACAATAGTAATATGAACATAAAAGCAACAGACATGAGACTAAGAATAGTCCATGCTGGGAAATCACTTACAGTAATGTAAGGGGGGGGAGCCAAACCCCCAACAAGAAAGGGGTAGTCATAAGACTACCTCATTGTGTCTCGTAAGTCGATCAGCAGGCAAAGAGGAAGAGAAATTCAAAACAGCCGCTTAAATACACGAGAAACCCCTAGTGGGAACCAGCGACATTAAATGGGCAGACAACTCCCCAGGCAAATACGAAAATAACCCCCACACATGCAATCTTAAACAAACCGGAAATAACACCCCACAAAAAAGCAACTGTTTGGCCACTTACCCCCTATCACACAAACTAGAGAAGCAGGGATGAATTCATGTGTGGATACTGGATGCTGCACAGAGGATCTCCCCGGAACAATATATGATAGCGATGATTGGTGAGCAATAATACTATTCTTTGAAAGTGAGAGATGCAATATCAAGTGTAAGTGGTTCTCAATATGGAAATACATTAATTGGTAATCTGCATATTAGCTACATAAATGGAGGCGCGTGGGCTAGTGGTTAGAGTCGTGGAAAATGGGCACGTCGATTCGAGTTCAATTCCTAGGCGAAGCTGTTGGCATTTCACATAGCGCTAATACCCTTGGGAAAAGTATGAATCCATATATTCTCCCTCCAGCTATGGGTTAAATAGTAGGGCAGACTAGGCCCTTCAGCCTTGGGTAGGTAACCAGTCTAGGAGAGGGATAACTCTGAATTCAAAATTCCTGAGGTCGGTCGTTGATTGGGTTTTTTTGATTCTTTCCTATCGACTGTGCCAAAAAGTGTGGATGGTCCAACACAAGCCTTCACCACTAAAAACAAATCACTGTGTGGGTGTTCATTGTACGAACCCTCATGCGTCGAAAAATCGACAAGAGAGTCCATAAAAAATTTTTTTTTAAATAGAGTAACCTCCCCTTGTATATTTCACTTTTGCCGTTTATTTTGGTTGGCCATTTTTATTTCACCATAAATCTACACTGAAAATACGAATTTGTTCAAATCAATACAACTGCATGTTTTAACACGAAAATATCATAAAATATGTTCTTAATTGTGCTTGCGCATTATTTCAAATGAACTTAATTGTTATTAAGAACACATTTTATGATATTTTCATGTTTAAAAAATGCAGTATTTTCAGTGTAAATTTACGGTGAAAGGAAAATGGCCAACCAAAACAAATGGCTTCCTCAAAATGAAACATACAAGGGAAGGTTACTCTCATTTATGTAGCTAATGTTCAGATTACCCGCCAACACGACAGCTGTGATTTGCCCATAAGGACACACTATTCACTTTCCGCTGGAGTCCTACAAGGAGATACATTTTTGTTAACTCATTTTCTTCTATTTAATCCACAGATGTGACCCTAACAGGTACTACCACTCCGGGTCAGAGTAGATCCAGGAGTAAGTACTAAAAGTAAAGTCATCGGTGGCCTAAAGTCGGTATCAGCCGGACACGAGGAAGTCTATCCCCTTTTCACTAGCACTAGACCAAGGAGATTGTTTTTGCATCTTAGGTGGAGTGCCACACCTACCATCAGCTCCTCACTTCCCTGTGCTACTCAGTCACTGAGTTGGCAAGGGCCGGTATCAAATCAAGAACCTTGCAATTCCTAGGCGAGTGCTCTACCAACTGAGCTAAACCGACCCTAGTAATGGTGAAGAAGGGGTACTCCACATCCCCAGAGCTTCAGAATTGGAACTTCACCATTAGATGCAGTTTAACGTCATACCCAGGACACGATAGATAGATAGATAGAAATAAAGAAAATGTTATAGATAGATATGAATGGGTAGGATCAGCAGATAAAAAACAGACTGGAAGAGAATAGAAATAAATAAAAGAAAAAGAACCCACACCAAGTCAGGGTGGACCTCTGCAGAGGTGTAAGACTCCCCCAATGGGGCCACCTGTTGGCCGTGGGTGGCGACCCGTGATGCTTAAGGATAGAACCCAGGTGGATGAGCAGTTCATGACCTGCAATACTCCACTTTGGCCCTATCTTGGGCTAGACGGACAGTCGGAGAGGCACCCTCCGATCAATCGGCTGGTCATGTCAAGCCCTAGCACCTATATGATCTTCCCAACCCTATTGCCCTTATGGCAAGGCCCAACCCCTTTTTATCATATGGGTGCTAGAAGGCGGTGGCTGAGGGTCTACATGTCCTGGGAATGACGTTAAACTCTATTTGATGGTGAGGTTCCAGTTTTGGAGGTTTGGGGAATGTGGAGCACCCCTTCATTACCATTGCTCCCTGGTCCACTTTGACCTGGAGTGGTAGTACCTGTTAGGGTCCCATCTATGGGTTAAATAGAAAACAAGAGTTTATAAACAAAATTGTATTATCCATTAAAAATGAAATTATTTCAAAACTTTGTTAGCATTAAACATTTTTTTTACCAATAGAAGTATTCGGCATAAAATAACCCAAGGGGTTGACATGCCATAAAACCCAACCAACCAAACCATATAATGATATACATTCAATATATTTATGTATTATATATCACTAGCATAAGTATACATCCCCTGGGTACAAGCATTTAAATCTAAATATCATCATCATCATGTCGCGCATGCAGCACGGGTATACATGACAATCTTTCACCAACCTTCCCTATCATTCATTGCACTTGGGAGCTCCTCTGCGGAGCAGCCAGCATCTTTGAATAGCTGGTCAATGTAGGAAATCTAAATATAATAAAATATATTAAATTATAAAGACTAACAAAACTAAATAAAAACTGATATAAAATTATCATACTTATCTTAAATTTATTTTAATCGATTTCTATATAAAATTATATGAGTATAGATAAAAGGATATGAACACACCACAAAATGCTGTTAAAGTGAAAAGATGTTATATCATATTCATAGCTAATATTGAACAATATTTCGATTAATAAAAATCATCTTCAGAGCTTGTTTATACTCCAGACTTATCAATAGCGGAGACGAAAATAATATGAATTTAAAACGAAAACATTGATGTTGCAAAAAAATACTCATCCTGCTTGAAAAAGAGAATTTGTTTATCATCAAGTTTGGAATATGTCTTCTTTTTTCAAAAACTGTTACAATAAGAGATACATAACTGTCGCTGACCGAGAAAAGCATTGGCGGACGTGCTTATATTTGAAACTTCTGTATAACTTTTTTGCAACATCAATGTTTTCGTTTTGAATTCATATTATTTTCGTCTACGCTATTGATAAGGCTGGAGTATAAACAAGCTCTGAAGATGATTTTTATAAATCGAAATATTGTTCAATATTAGCTATGAATATGATATAAAATATTTTCACTTTAACAGCATTTTGTGGTGTTTTCATATCCTTTTAATAAAAATAAATAATAATAAAATAATTAATAAAAAATCAATAAAAAAAGAATAACAAATAAACTCACAGTGAGACTTGAAGGCACTACTCGCTTGATTCCGAAGCCACTTAATTCTATTCAACATTTGCTTTAACATGTAATCTACGAGAGCATGTAACTCATTACTAATGTTGCATACTGGGGTTTTCACCGTACCAAATCGATATATGTTGTATACTCTTTCTTACTTCTTTACTTCTAGTCGTCTTTTCTTCTGGCTGGCTTTGCTATTTGAAGAATAAGTTCCAATTACCGTCGATCTGGGAAAACAAGGCAGCAAGCGATTGTAACTTAAATACCAATCGAAATGTACAAGGTCCACTGCCAAAATGACAAAGTATATATAAGACTCACAATGTCATTCAAATCAAGCAGTCAAGCAACCAATCAGAACTCAAGGAATGGAATGACCCAAATCACCCAGATTCATGAATGGATCATTCTTGATTCCTATTTATACCAACTGTCTTGGACACTGCTTGAGTTCTACTTAGCTGCTGTTATTAAAACCAACAGTAGACTGACTGACTTCAATACTATTCTGATCATCTATCATCTTGGTCTGGTCTAGCGTCTGGTGTTGACTTTCTTGGGGACTTCGGGTCTGGTTTCTGTTAGGGATTTCTCCTTATCAGAAGCCCTGTGTCATTGTTAGTTTTTAGATAAACACAAGACTTCGATTTTCTTTTAATGTTACTTTATTCGGTAAATCCCCAACCCAAACATAACATAGCGCGCGTATGCAGAGTTACAGTTTTAGATAGAGCGTCATGGCCGACTGCTCTGCCTGACGTCTTACTGCAAACTGAAAAAGGTCCCACGTGACTTCACATATTTGGTGGGCTTCTGTAATTTTCCATAGAAGGACCCGGCCATGGTATGAAAGGGTTCATCCCCTCAGAATTACAGGGGATTGACAATAATCTTATACAACCGCATAGATTATGTAACACTAATAATGGTTTACGGAGCTTCGTTTACGAAAATAAATAAAAAAAATACAAATGTACTGATGATTATTTAACTTTTTGAATTTCAATTTGATTGTTTTAATTATTATGTATTAATACTAAAAGGACCTGTGGATTTACCACATTATAATAATAATTTAACTATTACATAATATTTACTTAACAATTATTAATAGTTCAATATTCAAAATAAATAATAATCTCTCTCTCATATATATATATATATCTGTAAGTGAAGACAGCCTAATGGTTACGGTGCCGGACTGACACCCAACTGATCGGATTTCAATTCCGGCTGTAGGTAGCTTACAAAATGTCTAGCCACACTGAGGAGACTTGATAAGTCGAAACACGTGTCTGTGGATGACCCTATATATATATATATATATATATATATATATATATGAAATAAAAGGAACTTAATCCGACAGTGTGAATTTGATATATTGAAAAAACAAAAGATGTTTATAAATGCTTGGGATCATCAGGAGAGAATGTGCACCGTTTCGGGGCCTTCCTCTCAATGGTTTTAACTGCACATGGGCCCCCCCACCTCACTGATGTGAGGTCCCTAGGAATATCTGTATCGACCGTATGTAATAGATCGGTCTTCAACAAAAGTAAGACGGGATGAAATGAACGTTAGAAGAAGAATGCGCAAACAGAACGCTGTTAGTCAAAAGTTGGAATTTTTCAAAAAATGCGTTGTCTGTATTAAAAATAAAATGAATTTTATTTAAAAAATAAAATTAATTTTATTTAAAAAATAAAATTAATTTTATTTTTAATTTTTAAAAATCAGAAGCATTACAGTTTATAATAAGACTCAAAAGAGCCTGATGTAAAATTGTTTTAAAAAAGTGTATAATTGTATAAAAAGTGTATATAAAGATATCAAAATTGTTCATAATACACTCCAACTATTAAATAAGTAACCAATAAGTGTTGGTAAATCCGTGGTGTTTATGGATAATTATCTTCAGAGGAGTAAACATCCATATGTATAGTTTTTTCGTAGACAAGTAGTTGTTTTTTCAATATATCAAATTCATATATATATATATATATATATATGAAATGGTGACTTACTAAGTTAAGCTGAATAAAAGAAGAATACTTACCTGGAGAGTGATGTAAAATAACTACACAAGGATGTCTTGGACAAATCCTGGAAACAGCACCCTACAAAAAAAAGCAGCTGTATGGCCACTTATCTCCTATCACACAAACAAAAACATGCAGAACACTGCTGGAGAAGCAAGGATGAAATAAGTGACATTCTCTGTTTGGTTTGGTTTGTTTTACAGCATATCAAACCTCGGTGGGTCATTTAATGCCGACAAAGTTGTGAAATAAATTCATTCTTAATACAACTTTGCTTATAAACTCAGGTTTTTCTATTCGACCCATAGATGGGACCCTAACAGGTACTACCACTCCAGGTCAGAGTGGACCAGGGAGCAATGGTGATGAAGGGGTGCTCCACATTCCCCAAAACTCCAGAACTGGAACCTCACCATCAGATAGAGTTTAGCATCATTCCTAGGACATGTAGACCCGCAGCCACCGCCTTCTAGTACCCATATGATAAAAAGGTGTTGGGGCTTGCCATAAGGGCAATAGGGTTGGGAAAATCATATAGGTGCTAGGGCTTGACGTGACCAGCCGATTGATCGGAGGGGGCCTCTCCGACCGCCCATCTAGCCCAAGATAGGGCCAAAGTGGAGTATTGCATGTCATGAACTGCTCATCCACCTGGGCTCTATCCTTAAGCATCACGGGTCGCCACGCACGGCCAACAGGTGGCCCCATTGGGGGAGTCTTACCCCTCTGCAGAGGTACAGTCGGTGCATTCTAATGCCTCAGCCGACAGGGCGGGTTGCATACTGGGGTTTTCATCGTACCAAATCGATATATGTTGTATACTCTTTCTTACTTCTTTACTTCTAGTCGTCTTTTCTTCTGGCTGGCTTTGCTATTTGAAGAATAAGTTCCAATTACCGTCGAACTGGGAAAACAAGGCAGCAAGCGATTGTAACTTAAATACAAACTCGAATGCTACAAAGTCCACTGCAAAATGACAAAGTATATATAAGACTCCACAATGTCATTCAAACCAAGCAGTCAAGCAACCAATCAGAACTCAACGAATGGAATGACCCAAATCACCCAGATTCATGAATGGATCATTCTTGATTCCTATTTATACCAGCTGTCTTGGACACTGCTTGAGTTCTACTTAGCTGCTGTTATTAAAACCAACAGTAGACTAACTGACTTCAATACTATTCTGATCGTCTATCATCTTGGTCTGGTCTAGCGTCTGGTGTTGACTTTCTTGGGGACTTCGGGTCTGGTTTCTGTTAGGGATTTCTCCTTATCAGAAGCCCGGTGACATTGTTAGTTTTTAGATAAACACAAGACTTCGATTTTCTTTTAATGTTACTTTATTCGGTAAATCCCCAACCCAGACATAACATAATGCGCGTATGCAGAGTTACAGTTTTAGAGCGTCATGGCCGACTGCTCTGTCTGACGTTTAACTGCAAACTGGGGACTCTGAAAAAGGTCCCACGTGACTTCACATATTTGGTGGGCTTCTGTAATTTTCCATAGAAGGACCCGGCCAAGGTATGAAAGGGTTCATCCCCTCAGAATTTCAGGGGATTGACAATAATCTTATGCAACTGCATAGATTATGTAACACTAATAATGGTTTACGGAGCTTCGTTTAAGAAAATAAATAATAAAATACAAATGTACTGATGATTATTTAACTTTTTGAATTTCAATTTGATTGTTTTAATTATTATGTATTAATACTAAAAGGACCTGTGGATTTACCACATTATGATAATAATTTAACTATTACATAATATTTACTTAACAATTATTAATAGTTCAATATTCAAATAATAATAATCTCTCTCTCTCATATATATATATATATATTAATATATATTATATATATATATAAAAAAAAAAAAAAAAAAAAAACATAAGCACGTCATTTCTGAAATCAGTCTCTGACGATAAAGCTTCGCTTTGAAATCGATTAGACATATAAACATCTTTTTGTCTTTATTTTTTACGCATTGTATTGCCTTCGAATTTTATTTTTTTATATTTATATATTATATAATATATATATATATATATATATATATATATATATATATATATATATATGTAAGAAATGTGAGAGGTTAATACGACAATATGTGGAGAAAAGTAGACAAACACGGGATGTTATGGAAACTTGATGTTTATTGTCGACGATGCAATGTTTTCGGTCTCTTATTAGACATCTTCAGGACTTGAATGTAGTTCTTACTCCAATGATGGAAATTCTCAAAACGCTGAAAACGGAAGGTCGTCAGTAGGGGAGGTGTGATTGGGGGTGGTTAGTGGATTCTTCTTCTCTCTGACTAACCACCCCTACTGACGACCTTCCGTTTTCAGCATTTTTGAGAATTTCCATCATTGGAGTAAGAACTACATCCAAGTCCTGAAGATGGTCTAATAAGAGACCGAAACATTGCATCGTCGACAATAAATATCAAGTTTCCATAACATCCCGTGTTTGTCTACTTTTCTCCACATATATATATATGAAATGGTGACTTACTAAGTTAAGCTGAATAAAAGAAGAATACTTACCTGGGGAGTGATGTAAAATAACTACACAAGGATGTTGCATGCCGTCTTGGACAAATCCTGGAAATAGCACCCTACAAAAAAAGGCAGCTGTATGGCCACTTGTCTCCTATCATACAAACAAAAACATGCAGAACACTGCTGGAGAAGCAAGGATGAAATAAGTGACATTCTCTGTTTGGTTTGGTTTAGTTTGGTTTGTTTTACGGCATATCAACCTCAGTGGATCATTTAATGCCGACAACGTTGTGAAATAAATTAATTCTTAATGCATAAGACAATTTTGTT
>JALAJA010000067.1:279163-281663 GCA_023376005.1 Doryteuthis pealeii
ATTTGCAGACCATTGTTAGTGAGTTTGATTCACATTGGGTGTCCCATACTTCTGGCCTTGTACCACATCTAAGCTTAGCAAAAAAAACAATATACATATCTGTATATATAATAATGATAAATTTGCTCTACTTACATATTGAGCACTTTATATATATATGTGTGTGTGTGTGTGTGTGTGTGTGTGTGTGTGTGTATGTATATATATATATATATCAGTCATCCACAGACACGTGTTTCGAAGTTTACTTCTCATCAGTGCGGCTCGACTTTTTAACAGCTACCTCTAGCCGGGATTATATATATATATATATATATATATATATATATATATATATAGTGTGATTCAAGGATGTCTGCAAAAATGATCTCAGGTGCTTTGGCATTGTCCCTTCCAGCTGGGAAAATTTGGCTCAAGACCGCCCTCGGTGGCGGCAGAATCTCCATAGAGGCCTGTACACGTCAGAATTCATCCTGATACAACATCATGAAGCTAAGAGGTCCATAAGAAAGCAACGGCAACAAAGCATCGGAACATCATCATCTACAGGGACAACCTACAAATGCAAAATCTGTGGTCGAGAATGTTTCTCAAACATAGGACTTCATAGTCACAGGAGGCGCTGCAACTTCAGGGGCACACAAAAACTTTTATCATAGTCTTTCGAGACTGAATTGCCAATGAATGAGATTATATATATATATATATATATATATATATATATATATATATATATAGTGTTGCTTTTATTTTGTTCAATTAAATTTGATTTTCAACTTTGCAAAATCATTAATCATGCCGGTTTTTTTCTTTAAAAATGAATACCTCAAAATTTAATCTGTACTCCTGTTCCCCACCTATGAGTAAAATAGTAGGGCACATTGGGCTCTTTAGCCTTGATAAGGCAACCAGTCTAGGAGAAGGAAGTATGAAGTATATATGGAATGTGTGCATGGGTGTATATATATATATATATATATATATATATATATAAGTCATCGGGGCGGCCTGAAGTCAGTATCAGCCAGTCAGCGAGGGAGTCTATTCCATTTTCACTAGCGCTAAACCAAGGAGATTGTTTTGGCGTCTGAGGTGGAGCACCACACCTACCAATATGCTCCTTACTTTACCGCACAGATCCCTGTGCTACTCATACGCTGAGTTGGCGAGGACCGTCATCAAAATTATATATATATATATATATAATATATATATATATATATATATATATATATATATATATATATATATATATATATATATATATATATATATGTTGTTCTGGTTCCAACGGGAGAAAATTAAATATTTTATAAAAAAGAAGGTCCGCAAAATTGATTATGTTTTTAGAAAAAATTTTATTATTTTTATCTTACATTAAGATAAAAATAAAATTTTTTCTAAAAACAAAATCAATTTTGCGGACCTTCTTTTTTATATATATATATTATGAAATAAAAAAATGTCCCTCTTTTCAAATGTCACTCTCAAATCTCCAATGAATATTCTTTATTCTCTAACCGTAACTGTCACCAAATATCATTGTTTTCTCCAGATGTGGAGTGTTTCTCAAATTATTTTTTTTTTTTAAATTCTTTTTTCGAACACTTCAAAATTCTTAGTATTTTGACCGTTTTAATTTGAAATATCAAACATTCTACTCAGATGAAGGCCGTTATTCTTTGTATGCTGAACTATTTTATAATTTTCTATTATTATTATTTTATTTTATATTTAAAATAATAATAAATAGAATATATGTGTACATGTACAAACTCCTGACCGAAACACGTGTTGGTAACTGAAATTAAATCAATTTTATCCATTCAACATTTTCTTTCCTTTATTTATTTATCCTTTCAACATATCACTGGTTTCATTTCCATTTTCAACTTACATCTATATATATATATATATATAATATATATATATATATATATATATATATATATATATATATATATATTACCGTCGGTTTCAAGTCATTGTTTACGAGAAATATACGCGGTGAAATAAAGCAAGAATGCAGTTTATAACAAATATTTATTTAGATGTCACTTCCAATGCAATTTATCTGAAGAAAGGCATATGATGTCTTCAAACTGATGGTAATAAATCTGCCAGTAATGTATAGAATATAATATATATATATATATATATATATATATATATAATATACCAAACTTGTTGGTAAATCCTCGCAGTGAGAAAAAACCCAGCAAATAGTTTGATTGTAAAAATATACTACCAAACATCAACCGGGAAGAAATAAATTTTTGGAAAAAAGAAAAGACCAAGATAATCGTACCAACAAAAAAATAATCTATTAGTACAATATTTTGGCCAAAAGAAAAAAACAATTTATATGCATATATATATATATATATATATATATAAGATATATATATTCATACAAACAGGAGACTAAAGCTAAGGAGTTAGATCTTAGCCCTGAAGAGCATTAAGCGAAACTTATTAGATTTATCTTATATATATATAT
>JALAJA010000067.1:286663-325320 GCA_023376005.1 Doryteuthis pealeii
AATGGTGATGAAGGGGTGCTCCACATTCCCCAAACCTCCAGAACTGGAACCTCATCATCAGATAGAGTTTAACGTCATTCCCAGGACATGTAGACCCGCAGCCACCGCCTTCTAGCATCCATATGATAAAAAGTGGTTGGGGTTTGCCATGAAGGCAATAGGGTTGGGAAAATCATATAGGTGCTAGGGCTTGACGTGACCAGCCGATTGACCGCCCGTCGAGCCCACGATAGGGCCAAAGTGGAGTATTGCAAGTCATGAACTGTTCATCCACCTGGGCTCTATCCTTAAGCATCACGGGTCGCCACCCACGGCCAACAGGTGGCCCCATTGGGGGAGTCTTACCCCTCTGCAGAGGTGCAGTCGGTGCATTGTAATGCCCCAGCCGACAGGGCGGACATTAGTATATAAATTTCATACACCAAATGTAACAACTATTATGGGACAGAGGAAGCCATTAGCTGCCCCAGTATAATTGGTATATTTGTATATAATTTTTATACACTAAACGCAACCGCTATTGTGGGACAAACGCAGTTGCTATCAAACATACCTCCAGTCCTGTAATACAAAAAACCTATGCGCTCGTAAATATATCTCTTGTATCCAACACACTGTAACTATTATACACACCTCCACAAATACATCTTTTGTATATTGACACATGGTATCTATTAAACACACTCGTGTCTGCAATACAAAAAAACATATGCATCCATGAATACACCTCTTGCATATAAAACACAGAATACAGCTTTCGTATACAACATGCAGTGTCTATTAACACACACCTTTGTGTGTGTAATGCAAAAATATGTGCATCCGTAAATACACCTTTCGTATACAACATGCAGTGTCTGTTACAAATACCTTGTGTGTGTAATGCAAAAATACCGTGAATCCATAAATACACCTTTTGTAAACAACACATGGTATCTATTACACCCACCTCTGTATCTGTAAAGCAAAAAACATATGCATCCATGAATACGCCTCTTATATATGATGTGCTGTATATATTTCTTATACCTCTGCAAATACACCTTCAGTATACAACATGCAGTGTCTATTAAACTCACACCACCATGTGTATAATGCTTTAAAAAAAAAAACAACATATGTATCCGTAAATACACCTTATGTCTATGTATTGCAGTGCCTATTACAAATACCCCTTGCCTGTAATGCAAAGATATGTACATCCATAAATGCACCTTTTGAATACAACACAAGGTATCTATTACACACCTCCACAAATACACCTTTTGTATATGATGCACAGTATTTATTACACCTCTGTGCCTGCAATGCAAAAACATACATGTCCATGAATACACCCAATATATAGACACTATATCTATTACACATCTCCATACCTTTAATACACACCTGCGTGCATGTAATGCAAAAATATATGTATCCATAAATACACATTTTGTATATGACACACAGTATCTATTACACACACCTCTGTGTATGTAATCCATAAATACATGTATCCAGAAATACACATTTTGTATACAACACATGGTATCTATTACACCCACCTCTGTGTCTGTAAAGCAAAAAAAAAACATATGCATCCATGAATACACCTCTTGCATGATATGATGTATCTATTACTCACACCTCTGTAAATACACCTTTAATATACAACACGCGGTGTAATGCAAAAACAAAATATGCATCCGTAGATACACTTTTTGTATATGATATGCAGTGTCTATTACAAATACCTTGTGCCTGTAATGCAAAAATATATGCATCCATAAATACACCTTTTGTATATGACACAAGGTATCTATTACACACATGTATTACTGCAATGCAATAACATACATGTCCATGAATACACCCAATGTATATGACACACTATATCTATTACACACATCTCCATACCTTTAATACACACCTGCGTGCGTGTAATGCAAAGATATATGCATCCATAAATACACATTTTGTATATGACACACAGTATCTATTACACACACCTCTGTGTATGTAATCCATAAATACATGTATCCAGATATGCATCTTTTGTATACAACACATGGTATCTATTACACACAGCTATGATGGGCATAATGCAAAAAATATATGCATCCATGAATACACCTCTTGCATATGATATACTGTATCTGTTACTCATACCTCCGCAAATACACCATTAGTATACAACACGCGGTATGTAATGCAAAAAAAAAAAAACAAACATATGCATCCGTAAATATACCTTTTGTATATGACATCCAGTATCTGTTACAAATACCTTGTGTGTGTAATTCAAAAATTCATACATCCATAAATACACCTTTTGTATACAACACATGGTATACACCTCCACAAATACACCTGTATCTATTACACCTCTGTAACTGCAATACAAAAACATACATGTCCATGAATACACCTATTGTATATGACATGTTATATCTATTACACACATTACCTTTAATACACACCTCTGTGTATGTAATGCAAAAATATGTGCATCCATAAATACACCTGTTGTATATGACACATTATCTATTACGCACACCTGTAATACAAAAATATGTGCATCCATAAATACACCTTTTGTATACAACATGCAGTGTCTATTAACACACACCTTTGTATCTGTAATGCAAAAATATGTGCATCCGTAAATACACCTTTTGTATACAACATCCAGTGTCTGTTACAAATACCTTGTGTGTGTAATGCAAAAATACACACATCCATAAATACACCTTTTGTATACAACACATGGTATCTATTACACCCACCTCTGTGTCTGTAAAGCAAAAAAAAAACATGCATCCATGAATACACCTCTTGCATGATATACTGTATCTATTAGTCATACCTCTGTAAATACACCTTTAATATACAACACACAGTATTTATTACACACACACACACACCTTCGTGCATGTAATGCAAAAAAAATATATATGCATACACCTTTTTTAAATTAACACACTTAAAGTAGATGTTCCTTGGGGGTTCATTGAAATCTGAAGAATACATTCCTCAATAGATCGTGATGACGTATGTGTTTATCCCGGATTTCCAAAAATTCTGGTTTCCCCTGCCACAGCCAGGTCGAGTTCGGACAATGCTTTTTTTTTTTTTCTTCTTCATCGGTCATCAAAAGAGATAGCAAGAATTACAATCAAGTGAAACGATCGGTACAAAATCATCAACATTGTCCATTCTTCTGTGAGGATGCACAGAGGGAGAAGGGTCATGCAAAGGTCCCCATATCCATTCGCTTTGGGGCAGGGAGAAAGACGGGTTGAGGTGATGGGTGTTCAAGGGTTTTTTTGTTTTTTGTTTCTTTTTGAGGATAATTTTTTTAAAAATGTCGTCTTCTGCACACCAACATGAAAAAATATGGGGGTGTGAAGAGGCTCCACATGGATTTGAGATGGTCAATCCTCGGCGTATTCCTCGTGTGGGGTTAAATTGCAACAGGGTACAAAAAGGGTTAAGAGGCAGAGATTGTCTATTGGTGAAAAGTTGAAGTGAATTTTGTTTTATAATCAATAGACTTGACTCAAAAGTCAATTTTACAGGGCAGCGAAGGAGAGAGAGATATGAAATATGAGAGTTTCTTTCAATGTTTGGGAGAGAAAAAGGTACATTCACAAACTCATATTTACAAGAGAGAGAATAGAAGGGGTGCAGGAGAGAGAGAAAGAAAGAAAATATGAGAGAGAGAGAGAGAGAGAGAGAGAGAGAGAGAGAGAGAGAGAGAGAGAGAGAGAGAGAGAAAATATGAGAGAGAGAGAGAGAGAGAGAGAGAAAATATAAGAGAGGAGAAGAGAGAAAGAGAGAAGAAAGAAAATAGAAGGTTGCAGGAGAGAGAGAGAAAATCGGAGAGAGAGAAAATCGGAGAGAGAGAAAATCGGAGAGAGAGAGAGAGAGAGAGAGAGAGAGAGAGACGGACTTTCAATATGGTTTTGAATCCTTTGTAGCACCCCCCCACAAAATCTCTTTCAGGAATGTTTGCCAAGACAAATACACACTTAAACATCCAAGATGTTTCCTTTGGGTAATCTTACCAGTATAAAATCAGGGGGGCAAACGAAGGGGAGGGGGGGTGTCAGACATGAAACTAGCCATTCTACACCCTCCCCACCCAAAAAATCAACTACTTGCCACTGAAACCATAACAACATTCCTTCAATTCAATCACACCAAATAACTGGATTTTCATTTTTATTTTTTTTGGAAGTGCCCATTGATAGTTTGCTGGTGAAAGTCTAACCCCGCCCCCCTACCGTAAGGTAAATGAACTAAAATCTGGAGAGGTGGGGGGTTAAAGAGACCTTGGGGAAGATCAGCAAGAAATTGGCTTTCGGGTGATTTTATTTATTTATTTCTAATAATATTGGCTCTTATTCATATTTAACACGATCATCTATTTTTAAGAGGGGAGACAACTTTTGATTTTTCATAATTATCTCCCTTTATTTAATTTAAAAAAAAAAAACAATTAAATAATAGATCTAGTTTGAATACTCCTCCCACCCCAATAAAAAAAAAAATCCGCAGGGGGGTGGGGGCAAAAAGAGAAGTTTTCAAATTTCAAAAGAGGATACCCTAAGCTTTCAAAAAAATACCAAATTTAACTTGGCAACAATTTTTTGTTCACCGGTCCACCTCATAACACTGTCATCTATCTTATCAGGGGAAGCAACTCTTGGTTTTCCATAGTGACCTCCCTTTATTAAATTATTTTTCTTTAACAAGAATCAAGGAGTTTGGGTGGTTGGTTGAGTTAGGTACAAACTCATTCAAATTTACTAAATAATAAAAATAATAAGAGATTTTTAAGACAGGCTCGTAGACCATCCTTAGTGAGTTTGATTCTCACTGGGTGGTTCATACTTCTGGTCTTGGATCAAACTACTAAGTTTATTTAGCAAACGACTATATGGACACCTCGTATTGGTATAATGGGTCAACAAGCTGACTATTGTTAGTGAGTTTGATTCTCACCGGGTGAACCACGCTACTGGCCTTGTGCCAAACTAGACACCTTAGTAAAGAACAAGCTTCAAGTTGGTGTAAAGCTTAACAAGCCAGGCTAGCTGACTATTGTTAGTGACTTCGATTCTCACTGGGTGCCCCATACTTCTAGCCTTGCTTAGTAAATTACATCAATTCTCATTGGGTGCTCCATACTTCTGGCCTTGTGCCAACCTAAGCTCCACTTGATAACAACTTGGGTGCCTTATGAGGTTAGCTAGACTGACCGACCATTATTAAGGAGTTCAATTCTCATAGGGTGCTCCATACTTCTAGCCTTGTGCCAACCTAAGATAAATAGGTATCTATCTTGCATCGCACGTATATGTGGGTGTGACACAAGTTCTTTTTTATGTGGCACCACCCATGTGCCTAAACTCATGGGATGGTAGGTGCAAAAAATGTGTTGATTCCATCAGCATTCCCACTCAGGCAATGGGCAATAAATTCAGCCCTAACCCTTTAAATTGAGGAGGCAGGTGTTGCCTGGGAGGATAGCCCCCCTGGGATCTATGCTGTTAACTTAACCAGTCCAGAGCCGAAGCCACTGGAGCCCTGACAAAATCAGCTAAGTATAGCTAAAGGATTACTACTGGTAATTGTTGTGACCTCATAAATAAAGCCAATTCATTTCCGGTCATCAGCACACAAATACTTGACATACGCACATATATACATACACTGATAGGCGCCAAATTTCCAAAATAAAATTCGGTTTTTATCTTGTTATCAAAGAGTGTTAACTGGTTTTATTCTCACTTAAACTCACAGTTACCCTTGTTAAGTTTCTGACCGCCATACTTGGCCAGTTGAAAAGGACTTAAAGTAAGTAAGACCTGAACTATAGAATCCTTTGGTAAGTGAATAAGTTCTAAGTTTTGGAATCCTATGTAGTGCCAAAAGGTCCAGTGATATAATCCAATGTTCCGTCGTCCACGAAGTTTCAAAGCAGGTGTAAGTAGCTACGATCAGAACAGCCGATATAAATACAATATCAGCAGCAGAGCACTGCCAGTGGTTGGCCAATTGGTTGGTCACATGGTTCTCGGTGAGTCTATAAGTAAGAGTGGGCATTTACCACACGCCTTATATGTCAAAATTCTCAACAACCCTTTTTATAAGCTGGGTTATAAAAAGGCTTAACCATAAAAGTAATCTGCAGTTTAAGTGACTAAATTCCTCCTATAAAATTGTGTGAGTATTATTTGAAATATAAAATGAAATATATGAACTTATATAAACCATATATACAGAAAGACAGGATTTTGCATTAGGCAATCCACAAGGGTTTGATATGCCATTAAATAAAATAACCAACTTTTATTCTTGACTAGAAGCAGCTACCCGGCGTTGCCTGGGTAGTGGAGAGGTAAAAAAAAAAAAAAAAAAAAGAAAAAAAAAAAGTTAGTCTCGCAGATCCATTATTACTGAATCACGAGTTGGATCATCACAGGATGCCCCATTAAAATCCCTATGTGTAAAAAAAGACCTTGCGTTGATCCAGCCACTCTGAAAAGAAAAATTAATATCTACTATTTAAAATATTAAATAAAAAAAAATCTAGGCTGTTATCATTTAAATTTCATTTTTAAAAATTATCTTCACTAATATAAATCAAACCTTCGTTATTTTTGCTCAAAAACCAAGATCTTGTGATAGTGAATGTGTATATATATTTACTTTGTCATTTTTTATTTTCATAGTTTCCTCCGGACATACATATACACAAACTGCCCTTTATATATGTATAGATAACTCTTGGTGACCCCCCAACCCATTTATACGGTTTGGTTTGTTTGTTTTGTTTTACGGCATATCAACCTCAGTGGGTCATTTAATGCCGATAAATTTTCGAAACAAATCAATTCCTTAATGGATAATACAATTCTTTTATAAATACATTTTACTATTTAACCCATAGATGGGACCCTAACAGGTACTACCACTCCGGTCAGATGGACCAGGGAGCAATGGTGATGAAGGGATGCTCCACATTCCCAAACCTCCAAAACTGGAACCTCACCATCAGATAGAGTTTAACGTCATTCCCAGGACATGTAGACCCTCAGTCACCGCCTTCTAGCACCCATATGATAAAAAGGGATTGGGGCTTGCCATAAGGGCCAATTTATACGGGTAGTATGAGTATGAGTTTTCATTTATTTTATTTTTAGTAATGGATCAGCGAGACTAGCTTGTTAACCATTACATCACAACGGGACAGTTCAACTCTATGCAGATTAATAATTACAACTGTTAAAATAAAACTTTTTTAAAATGTTTTTTTTTGGGGGGGGGTAATTTAAAAATTTTTTTTATTAATACTCAGTAGTAGATACTATCTGAACCCCTCCCCCCAAACAATTGAAATAAAAAATATAATTCCTTTAGAAATAACTACAACAAGCTAGTTCAAGTGCTGCTTGGGGTGGGGTGGGGGTTTGGAGGCACACTAGGTTACATACACATGAATACATCCCTGCCAGAAATATTGATTTATGCATTGATATCAATAATTGTCTTGTACACACATATAGTCCTGTCTATTCTTTGTCTGGTGACTGGACGCTAGTAACGGCCTTCCTGTGAAGGTGAGTATGATGTTTATTCTACAATAACAATCTATTAAGAAACTTTATTCAGGACCCATAAATTTTCTGGGGACTCATTCAAAGCAAAAAGCAAATATGTGCATCCCAGGATGCACTAAATCAAAAAGTTATCAGCATCACTAAAAGTGTATTTGGTTACACCGTCTTTTTTTTTTTGTCTGGTGACTGGACGCTAGTCTATTCTACACAGGTTGACTTTTGGCAAAGTGTCATTCATATCAATGTCTTCCTAATATGACAGATACTAAAAAAAAAAAACACGGATCCATTGGCTGATGGACGAATCCCGAAAGACATCCTCTATGGAGAGCTTTTGTCTGGTAAGAGACAGATTGGTTGGTCAGCCCCAGCTTCGATTCAAGGATGTCTGCAAGAAGGATCTCAGATGCTTTGGTATTACCCCTTTCAGCTGAGAAAATTTGGTTCAGGACCACCCTCGGTGGCGGCAGACTCTCTGAAGAGGATTGCTCATGTCAGAAGTCACCCTGACGCAATACCATGAAGCTAAGAGGTACAGAAGAAACAAAGCACCGGCACATCAACATCTTCAGGGACAGCCTTCAAATGCGACATCTGTGGTTGAGAATGTTTTTCAAACATCAGACTTCACAGTCACAAGAGCGTTGTAACTTCAGGGGCACAAAAACTATATTATGGTTTTTCGAGACTGAAATGCCAATAATTCCTTAACTATTCCATGTGCCCCCTATAAAAAAAATGACATACCCCTTTCTACAAACCTAAGGGGGTTCTAGTATTACATAATTTATGAGCAGTCATAAATTATGAACGTACCTGTAGTTAGAATTTTGAATAGGGTTCCAAGTCTAAAATCTTCATGGAAAGTTACCTGACAGTTGTGATGGTTAATAACCTTGACCCCCATGAAGGCACGCGATTGGGTACAATGGGGATAAGTTTTAGTTTAGTTAGTCAGATGCGAGACACCACCCTATCAGAGAGGATGCCTCTTAGGGTTCGCAACTCACCCGCAGCGGAATCATGGGCTGGGTTGTACAATAAAGCTTTATTATCATAAAACAACAAAGTTTTGTTCTATTATTAAAAGTAATGACCAGCCCAGCACAAAGAATCAACAAAGAAGAACCAACATATATATATATATATATATATATATATATATATATATATAATAACCCTTAATAAACCCATTAGATCAATGGGAATAACATGGCAGCCAAACAAGTTAGACGATCGAGACCAAGAACCAAAATTCGGTTTGGTTTGTTTAACGGCATATCAACCTGTGTGGGTCATTTAATGCTGACTAAGTTTTGGGTTCATAGCGGTAGTTTGTTTAGGAAATGTAAAATCTTGGATGGTCCTTATTTTCATGAAAATTTTTTCAAATTATTTTCTTGGTAGTATTTTGTTCGCACTAGATCAAAGTCTACACACTCTAACAGTATATGTTTCACTGTAAATCTCTCTTGGTATGTAGTGCATATTGGGGATTCTGTAACCTCTTCTAAATGTATTCTAAATGCTAGATCAAAGTCTACACACTCTAGCAGTATATGTTCACTGTAAATCTCTCTTGGTATGTAGTGCATATTGGGGATTCTGTAACCTCTTCTAAATGTATAGATTTTAACTATTGTTCAATTACTCATATTTTTGGAGTACAATCCGACTTCTTTAAGGAAATGTAAAATATTAGATGCTGTTATTTTCATGAAAAGTTTTTTTAAAATTATTTTCTTGGTAGTATTCTGTTCGCATTAGATCAAAGTCTACACACTCTAGCAGTATATGTTTCACTGCAAATCTCTCTTGGTATGTAGTGCATATTGGGGATTCTGTACCCTCTAGTAAATGAACCAGAAACAGAAGATAAAAAAGTAACTATCATCTATCTCTCTCTCTCCCCCCATTTATATACCTGATGTTGAACAAGTATATAACAGTAGAGCCCAGTTGATAACATTTTTACTGAAGAAGTCATTTTTTTCTTTATTTTCTTACAGGTATATGAAAGATAGAAAAGTAATAAATAAGAAGGTTCTGGCTGACCACTCCTAGCTCCCCATCTGAGAATAGATGTATATTGTGGTGACCTGAAAATGACCCCAATATCATCAGGTGCAGATTGAGGAAGAGTAGGTGTCATCAAGAACACCTGGAAGGAAGATGGAGTGTAAATACTGTCCCTTAATGGATGGCATAAATATAGGCCCCTCCCCTCCGTATGCTGGGGGCCCAGACACTCACTCACTCAGAAAGAGCAGCAAGATGCTTTCCACTAAAGAAAGATGTTCTACCCAGGGTTAGAATTAGCATTTAATTTCCTCTCATCCAGACAACTTCCCAGAAAAAAACGGATGTGTCCTTCATCGCCCCCCCCAATATACATTCCGTTTCTTTGAACCACACACAAGAGGATCCCCAGGGGACACAACATCTGGTTATGTTTGGTTTCTTTGTTTAATGGCATACCAACCTTCATGGAGTTATTTAATGCCAAAGCCATCCTTATAGAAGAACAGCAGTGGTACTATTTAATCCATAACTGAGGGGTTGAGGGGGTTTCATACCTTTCCCAAGGGTATTAGACTAAAAGTGCATGTAATAATGCTACTGGAAATCGAACTTGCTTACTACTATGTCACAGTCCAGCATGTTAGCCACTACGCCATGGAGAGTCCCCTATATTGTAGAAGAAAAGCAATGGTACTATTTAACTTGTAGCTGGGGGAGGTGAGGCTCTTCATAATTTACCCAAGTGTATTAGACTGAAAGTGAATGTAATAACGCGACTGCAGTTTGAACTCACTTACTATGATGTTGCAGTCTAGCATGTTAAACATTACGCCACAAGGATTCCCTCCATGAAACATCTGGATAAATATTTATTCACGCTAAAAAACAGGCTTGAAAATATCAGATATTACTTTAAAACGAGAAAGAAAGGAGAAAGAAAGAAAAGAAAAAGAGAAAGAAAGAAAGAAAAAGAAAAAAGAAAGAAAGAAAGAAAAAGAGAAAGAAAGAAGAAAGAAAAAAGAGAAAGAAAGAAAAGAAAAAGAAAAAGAGAAAAAGAAAGAAAGAAAAAGAGAAAAGAGAAAGAAAAAGAGAAAGAGAAAGAAGAAAGAAAGAAAGAAAGAAAGAAAGAAAGAAAGAAAAGAAAGAAAAGAAGAAAGAGAAAGAAAGAAAGAAAGAAAAAGAGAAAAAGAGAAAGAAAGAAAGAAAGAGAAAGAGAAAGAAGAGAAAAGAGAAAGAGAAAGAAAAAGAAAGAAGAGAAAGAAGAAGAGAAAAGAAAAAGAAAGAAAAAGAAGAAAGAAAAGAAAGAAAGAAAGAAAGAAAGAAAGAAAAAGAGAAAGAGAAAGAAGAAAAAGAAAGAAAGAGAAAGAAAGAAAAAGAAAGAGAAAGAAAGAAAGAAAGAAAGAAAAGAAAGAAGAAAAAGAAAGAAAAAGAAAAAAGAGAAAAGAAAGAAAGAAAAAGAAAGAAAGAAAAGAAAGAAAGAAAGAAAGAAAGAAAGAAAAAAGAGAAAGAAAGAAAGAAAGAAAGAAAGAAAGAGAAAGTTTAATGCCGATAAAGTTTTGAATTAAATTCATTCTTAATGGATAATTCAATTTTTTTTTAAATACATTTTTCTATTTAACCCATAGATGGGAAAGAAAGAGAGAGAAAGAAAGAGAGAGAGAGAAAGAAAAAAAAAGAAAAGAAAAAAGACAGAGAGAAAGAAAAAAAAAAGAAAAGAAAAAAAAGAGAAAAGAAAAAAATGGAAAAGAAAAAAGTCAAACAGTTATTAGTATGAAAGACTTGCCTAAAGCCTAGATGCCAGCTCATAGGCTCAAACTCGGCATCAATTATATCAACACAAATCCACTGAAAGAAATTAAATTTCATATTAGTCCAGAAAAAAATTTCTGTTGATGGGACGGTATAGGCCCAGGAAGCACGGGTTATTTCTCTGGCATGTGCCCCCATAAAAGTCAACTTCAGTCACCTGCCCTTGTACCCTGTTGCCATAAAAACAAATCACTTTCAAGTACCCTGTGTTGTAGAAAGAAACAACCCTTTAACACAAAGAGCTATCATATTTACAATATTTGAAAAACAGACAACTTGCATAAATGGATTGACAACCCTTGAATTTTACCCCCCCGGGGATTTCCAGCTTTTTGAATGAACCAAATTAAAAAGCTCTCGATTTATTTGGTTCATAACATTTTAAACAAACAGGAAAACAAAACCCCGCAGACATCCCCCCACCCTCCTCCCCAGCTTTGGAATAAATAAAATAACAATAGATAAAAACAAACAATAGAATTAGTCACTCTCACTTCGACCGTCCTCAAAAAAACATTATATTACTTTCTTGCTACATTTTAGTATATAAATTATTTTGCAAATGTAGCAACACTTACGGGACAAAATAAAGTACAAAGAACTATCTGTCCCAAAATAAATGCTACATTTTGTGAATGAAATTCATATGCAAATGTAGTAACAATTATGGGACAAAAAGGAAGCATAGAATACTTACTGTCCCAAAATAAATGCTACAATCTGTTAATGAAATCCATATATAATGTACCAACTATTGTAAAAAGGAAGCATAAAATACTAACTGTCCCAAAATAAATGCTACATTTTGTGAATGAAATCCATATGGAAATGTAGCAACAATTATGGGACAATAGGAAACAGAATATTTACTATCTGTCCCCAAATAAATGCTACAATTTGTGAATGAAATTCATATACAAATGTACCAACTATTATGGGACAAAGATAGCAATCAAGAATTCTATGAATGAAAAGAAAAAATAAATAAATGAATAAATAAATAAAATTTCTAGAAAACAAATTGTAACTAAAAAAAAGAAGATTATTTCACTTTTGGGGTGAGGGTGGGGAATTAACCTTAAAAAGACAAAACAAAAAAAAATTAAATTTTTTTAAATTAAAAAAAAAAAAAAAAAAAAAAAAAAGAAAAAAGGAAAAGAAAAGAAAAAAACAATAAAAACAGAACAAAATAAAATTAGCATTATTCAGACAATTGTCCCCATCTTCATTGTTATTTGTACAACGTTTCGGCCAATATACCCTCCGGCCTTCTTCAGGTATTTCTTGTCGGACTCTGGAACCTTCTTGGACTCGGGAACATTCTTTTCGAACTCAAGAACTTTCAGGCAGTTAGGTTAAAAGACAGTTCTAAGTGACAGTTATCTCTGGAACCTGAGTTCAATCCTGAGTGAAAGCAGTTAGAAAAATAATTAATTAACACAACTCCTACCCAAGCTATGGTTAGCGGAATGAGAACAGGATACCCCCGTGGAATAAATAAAGGGTTAGGTTCAAAGTTCCGTGATGGCTCCCGAATATGACAAGAAGGTTCCCTAGTCCGACAAGAAATACCTGAAGAAGGCCGGAGAGTATATCGGCCGAAACGTTGTACAAATAACAATGAAGATGGGGACAATAGTCCGAATAACACTAATAATACTAAAATAAAATTAATAACACAAAAAACATTTTGAAAATAAAAAAATTCTAGGAAATTTTTTTAATAATAATAATAATCATAATAATAATAATGTTAGCAATATTAGAAGAAAGGGGGGTAAATCACCCAACGTTGCTGTAATTATTTTTCTTCTTTTTTTTTTTGTTGTTGTTTTGTTTGTTTGTTTCTTGTTTTCCAAAATCGTTGGAGGGCAGAGAGGAGGAAGAGGAAAATGATCAATAAAAAATAGCACCAATTGATGGTTGGAGAGAGGTAAAACAACTGGACATTATAGCTGATCAAAAATGCCGGCCCAACAACCATTCACAGGGGTCTCTTTTTTAATTTGTTTTTTTTTTAAATTTTTTTTATTGGGGGGGTGGGGGGTTGCTGCTGACCAATTTTGATGGACCAACCTGGGAATTTTTAAATTTCTTGCCGATGAATGAATAGCAGAGAAGAGAATCTGGTCACCATTGACTATTCAGTCTTTGCTTTGATATAAATCTGAAAAATTAAAAAGAAATGAAAAAGAATATATTAATCTGAAATATGAAAAAAGAAAAAAAAAGAAAGAAAAAAAAAAAAGAAAATATGAAAAAAAAAAAAAAAAAAAAAAAAAAAAAAAAAAAAAAAAAAGAAAAGAAAGAAGAAAAAATGAAAGAAAAAAGAAAGAATGAAAGAAAATGAAAGAATAAAAGAAAAAAGAAAGAATGAGAGAAAAATGAAAATGAAAAGAGAAAAAATGAAAAGAGAAATGAAAATGATGAAAAAGAAAAAAGAAGCAAAAGAAAAAAAAAGAAAAAAGAAAAAAGGAAAAAATTGATACATAAAATACAAAAATGGGAAAAAGGAGAAAAAAATGGCTAACCAAGGGAAGTAATTATAAATGTATGTGAAGAGTTACTCCCCTTGGTTAAGAGCAAGCAAATGACTTGACACCAAATAGACACGTTTCAATTTTACGGATACCCGGTATAAGATATTCCATGTTTTTTTTTCTCTGAGTGTGTGTTGTGTGTGTGTGTGTGTGCGCGGATGCAGGTAGCTTATTCCATGCCTCGGCAACTCTAAGCATGAAAAACACACAATTATCGCACAGACGGACAATTTGATATTTTTAAAAAGTAAAAAATTGATCAACCCTAATAGCCATTGCGCCTAGTGTCCATATTTTCTTTTAGTGTGTGTGCGTGTGTGTGTGTAGGGCTATGTGTATGCGTGTATGGTTTGGTTTGTTTTGTTTTACGGCATATCAACCTCAGTGGGTCATTTAATGCCGATAAAGTTTTGAAATAAATCAATTCTTAATGGATAATACAATTTTTTTTATAAATACATTTTTCTATTTAACCCATAGATGGGACCCTAACAGAGTGGCCAGGGAGCAATGATGAAGGGGTGCTCCACATTCTCCAAAACTGGAACCTCACCATCAGATAGAGTTTAACATCATTCCCAGGACATGTAGACCCGCAGCCAGCGCCTTCTAGCACCCATATGATAAAAAGGGGTTGGGGCTTGCCATAAGGGCAATAGGGTTGGGAAAATCATATAGGTGCTAGGGCTTGACGTGACCAGCCGATTGATCGGAGGGGGGCCTCTCCGACCGCCCATCTAGCCCAAGATAGGACCAAAGTGGAGTATTGCAGGTCATGAACTGCTCATCCACCTGGGTTCTGTTCTTAAGAATCACGGGTCGCCATCCACGGCCAACAGGTGGCCCCATTGGGGGAGTCTTACCCCTCTGCAGAGGTGCAGTCGGTGCATTCTAACGCCCCAGCCGACAGGGCGGGTATGCGTGTATGGCTATGCGTGTATGGCTGGCTGTGTGTGGGGTACTTACTTCACTTAATATAGCCCAGCTATCACTTTTGGTTTGACAGTGGAGTCGAAGAACTTTGATGGGTCCCATCACTTCTTTTATTTGTCCTTCCGCCACTCCATCTGATGTAAATTTGCTGACCACATAGTAGCCAAGCCCAGCAGTCGGGTAAGGCTCAGTATTCTCCAGATGCTTATGGGATGAAGGAAATACCTCAACTGTCGTCTCAGTCAGTTTATCCCCAGGATGCTCTAAATTACCGCTGCGGAATAAGAACCTACAAAGAAGGAAAAAAAAAAAAAACAAACACATTAGAGAGAATATCACCGCAACAACTATTAATAAAAAAATGACAGAGTTTGGTTATCTTCAAGACATGCACTCCCGAATTTTTCAGCCATTTAAATTTTTTTTTTCTTTTTAAATTACAGTTTCCCTAAAATAGGGTGTAGTCAAGAGGTAAGAAAGAAGTGAATTAATAAGAGAGAGAGATCACAAGAGAGCAAGAGAGAGAGCGCGAGAGAGAGAGAGAGAGAGAGAGAGTGCGAGAGAGAGAGAGTGCGAGAGAGAGAGAGAGAGTGCGAGAGAGAGAGAGAGAGAGGAGAGAGAGAGAGAGAGAGAGAGTGCAAGAGAGAGAGAGAAAGAGCAGAGAGAGAGAGAGAGAGAGAGAGAGAGAGAGCAGAGAGAGAGAGCGAGAGAGAGAGAGAGAGAGAGAGCAAGATGGTTTCCCTAAAAAGGATGTAGTCAAGAGGGAAGAAAGAATTGAATTAATAAAAGGAAGAATTCCTTAAAAGAGGAAGAACCACTTACTTTTCCAGTACAACTGGTGGTGTGAATTCAAATTTAATGATGTCATTTGGCCGAGGGCTAATCCCCCAAAAGAATGTCTCACCCAGGTAGGCTTTCAGCAGAGTATACTGTTGGTAAGTCTTCAGCGTTGTGCTAACATGAGCCTTCGGATTGACGTGGGCACGATACAATCCTTGCTTACCAAAATATTTATCCTGGAAAAATAAAAAATAAAAAATGAAAGAAAGGACAAGATGAAGGCAGCAGAAAAAAAAAATACAAATCAGTTATCGTAAAAATTCTATTTAAAAAAATTTTTTTTAATTATCATTTATTAACTATGTCTCAATGAAAATCTGAGTTAGTTTTTCCTTAAAACAGCCTGTGTTGTTAGTGTGTTTAAAATCCTGCAATATGTCTTATATCTTATTATAATGGAGATTGTGTGTTTTTCTGTCTGTAACCGAAACTATATCACTACTCAAGTCATAATTCCCTTTAGTTATTGACATCACATTCTCAATGATTTTATTTTTTATTTAAACCTCAATTATTATTAAAATTGTTTTATATTATTAATACTGTTAACCAAATCTACATGATATTTACCGCGTACCCCACTTGTACAGGTCAGGCACAAAGTCCCTATTAACGTGGGACCACCCACAAACCGAAGCTCATGGGGTGGCGGATGAAAAATTGCGTCGATCCCGTCGGCATTCCCCCTCAAGGGGGGCGCCTCAGGCGCTGGGCAATAAACCCAGCCTTGCCCCTTTAAATCGAGGGGGCAGGTGTTGCCTGGGGGGGATGGCCCCCTGGGATCGACGCCATTAATTATATCAATGGTCCAGAGGCCGAAGCCACTGTTGACCATATCTACATACTAACAACATGCAATTATATTTATATATACAACAAAATAGCGGTTTACAGTGTGAACGGGAAGGCTAATTTGCATATTGATATTAAAAATGTGATTTTAATAAATATGTGCTTAATATTATTGATTTCTAATTGTTTGGTTTTATTTTAATGAATATAAGCAAAAATCTCTTCAATAGATCTTAAATGAAATCTATTAATTATAAAGAATAACTGTCATTTTATTCTTTACTTCCTCTTTTAACTAAATACTTAAATTAGAAAAAATAACAATGAAAGACGAGAGTGATGGAAGAGTAAGTTTCAGTTGTTCTATTTTTCGATTATACACCCCTCTGTTTCAAATCATTTTATCTGAATTCTTATATAGTTTCATTAGCCTTTCTAATTTAATATATTATATTACATTAAAACTTAAATACTTGCACCCGGAGGGTGCATATATTTGCTAGTATATATAATGGAGATGGTATGTTTTTCTGTCTGTAACCAAAACTATATTACTACTCAAGTCACAATTCCCTTAGTTATTGACATGACATTCTCAATGATTTTATTTTAATTTTAAACTATTGTTAATAAATATAACCATACCTACATACTAACAACATGTAATTATATTTATATATACAACAAAATAGCAGTTTACACTGTGAACGGGAAGGCTAATTTGCATATTAATATTAAAAAATCGAATTTAATAAATATGTGCTCAGTGTTATTCATTTCTAACTGTTTGGTTTTATTTTAATGAATATAAGCAAAAATCTCTTCAATAAATATTAAATGAAATCCATTAACAAGAAAAAAATAACTGTCATTTTATTCTTTACTTCCTCTTTAAACTTAATACTTAAATTAGAAAAAATAACAATGAAAGACGAGAGTGATGGAAGAGTAAGTTTCAGTCATTCTATCTTTCAATTATACTCCCTATGTTTAAAATATTTTTATCTGCATTCTTATTTAGTTTCATTAGCCTTTCTAATTTAATACAATATTTTATTACATTAAAACTTAAGTACTTGCACCTGGAGGGTGCATATATTTGCTAGTATCTATTAATGGAGATTCGCTTCCGGTTTTTGTCTGTAACAAGAATTACATCACTGCTTACATCACATTACCCAAAATCGTCATAACATAGAATAAATACACTCAAAATTTGAACATGCAGCATTAGACAGTTCTCATTGTTTTTTTTTAAACAAGTTTTAATAAATACATGACTGGTATTATATATCTATATATAGTTTGTTTTATTTTAATACATATTTAAAGTTTACATTTCAAATTGTTTTATTTTTTTAATCCTTTAATGAATTTGATGATTTTACTTACTTAGGGTACAAACTCTCTGACATTGAATTTTTTTACTCCCACCCCTCAGGCAATATGTATCAAAAATCTATTTTTACATCGCCCAGAGGGTGTTTTTTATTTTGTACTAGTATCACTAAGAAATAAAGGCTTACATAATATATGGCTTAATATATAGGGCTGGCTTAGCTCAGTTGGAAGAGTGTCCGGCTGGGAAGCGCAAGTTTCCTGGATTGATTCCAGCCCTCACCAACTCGGCGTATGAGATGCCAAAACAATCTCCTTGGTATAGCACTAGTGAAAAGGGGATAGATTCCCTCAGTCTGGCTGATACCGACTTTAGGCTACTCCAACGACTTACTACATAATATGACATTAATTTACATACTGGTTTTAACAAAACTGACTTTGATAAATAATTACTTGGTGTTATTGTTTGTTTTGTTTTACGGCATATCAACCTCAGTGGGTCATTTAACGCCGACAAAGTTCTGAAATAAATCCATTCTTAATGGATAATCAGTTTTGTTTATAAACTCATGTTTTTCTATTTAACCCATAGATGAGACCCTAACAGGTACTACCACTCCGGGTCAGAGTGGACCAGGCAGCAATGGTGATGAAGGGGTGCTCCACATTGCTCAATACTTCAAAACTGGAACCTCACCATCAGAGTTTAACGTCATACCCAGGACATGTAGACCCTCATCCACTGCATTCTAGCAAAAAGGGCTGGGGTTGCCATAAGGGCAATAAGGTTGGGGCAATCATATAGGTGCTAAGACTTGACGTAACCAGCTGATTGGCCCTTTCTTGGGCTAAACGATCAAAGCTGAGTTTTGCAAGTCATGGACTGCTCATCCACCTGGGTTCTATCCTTAAGCATTACGGGTCGCCACCCACGGCCAACAGGTGGCCCCATTGGAGGAGTCTTACCCCTCTCCAGAGGTGCAGTCAGTGCATTCTAACGCCCCAGCCGACAGGGTGTTGGTATCATTGATCTCTAATATTATTTCAATCTCCAACATTAAAATCAATCCTATGAATGATTTTATATAGAAACCAATTAAAATAAGTGTAATCTTTTTATATGTGTTCTTATTTAATTTTGTTAGTCTTTCTTAAAATAAGTAATCTTTTTATATGCATTCTTATTTTGTAGTCTTTCTTAAAATAAGTAATCTTTTATATGCATTCTTATTTTGTTAGTCTTTCTTAAAATAAGTAATATTTTTATATGCATTCTTATTTTGTTAGTCTTTCTTAAAATAAGTAATATTTTTATATGCATTCTTATTTATTTTGTTAGTCTTTCTTAAATAAGTAATATTTTTATATGCATTCTTATTTGTTAGTTTTCTTAAAATAAGTAATATTTTTATATGCATTCTTATTTAATTTTGTTAGTCTTTCTTAAAATAAGTAATATTTTTATATGCATTCTTATTTTGTTAGTCTTTCTTAAAATAAGTAATATTTTTATATGCATTCTTATTTTGTTAGTCTTTCTTAAAATAAGTAATCTTTTTATATGCATTCTTATTTTGTTAGTTTACGTTAAAACTTAAATACTTACGCCCGGCAGAGGACATATATTCTTGCTAGTTTATTGAATGACCCTCATGTTCATGTGTATTTATTTGATTTTTAAATTCAAGATATTCAAATCTATATTGAAATGAAAAAGTTGAATTTACCTTCAGTTTTTGAACCTTTCCCTTTAGTGATGACTGCATGCCGATATGTTGAAAAAGAGAAGGCTTGTAACGTCTCCGTACTTCATCTTTCATTCGAAAACAATGTTTCTGAAATTGGCAAACAACAAAGAAATGAATAAATGTAAAAAAAAAAAATGTAAAGAAATAAAAAATAAAAATAGATGTTAAAAAACAAAAACAAAAAAAAATGTAATAAAAAAAATGTAAAAAAATGAATGAAAAAAAAATATAGAGGTATTTTGAACATTAGCTACATAAATGAGAGTAACCTTCCCTTGTTTCTTTCACTTTGAGGAAGCCGTGCGTTTTGTTTTGTTTTGTAAAAACAGATTTTTTTGACAAATTGGGTATGCCCATACTTTTTTTTTTTTAACGCACCTGTGGAAGATTCTAAACATATGTTGAGAGGATGGGGAACACGTGGAGACTGTTTGAAAATATATTAAAGGTATTCCTATAAAGGTGTTAACATTTTTAAATCAATTTAAAAAAAAAAAAGATGTTAATATTTCTATGAGAGTACCTGTATATTAGAAAAAGTTTAGGTATACCCAATGTCGAAAACTCCGTTTTTACAAAACAAAACACACAACCTCAGAGTGAAAGAAACAAGGGGAGGTTACTCTTATTTATGTAGCTAATGTTCAGATTACCTATTTTTTTAATATTCTTATTTTTATTTTTTTTTTGTTTTTTACATTCATTTTTTTTTAATTACATTTATTTATTTTTTACATTTTTTTTTTTTTTGGTTACTATCATTTATGTAGCTAATGTTCAGATTACCACTAAATGCTTGTAAAATCCAAATCTTGACTTACGTTATCTTTTTCCGGATTGCAGACCTTAACCGTTAAATAATGATCTAACAGCCAATCAATCGGTTTGTCCGTGTGAAACATCAGAAAAAATTCAACTAGAATTGGCAGTTCATTTGATTTGAACAATTTTCCTGTAAATATATAAAGGATAGTGTTGTAAAAAGACACATTGACACTCACATGGGACATCTGGATGGGAATAACAAAAAAATTAAAAAAAGAAAGGAACAAATGAATATAAGAAAATTTTTTTTTTCTTTTTAGATAAAAAGCAAATGAAAATATATAATACTGTATATATGGTGGTATATAAGGAATAGTGTTGTAAAAAGACACATTGACACTCACATGGGACATTTGGATGGAGGATAACAAAAAATAGAAAAAAGAAAGGAACAAATATATATAAGAAATTTTTTTTTCTTTTTAGATAAAAAGCTAAAGAAAATATATAATACTGTATATTAAAAATGTTGTTCTGGCTCCAACGGGAGAAAATTTAATATTTTATAAAAAAGAAGGTCCGCAAAATGTATTATGTTCTAAGAAAAAATTTTTAAATTCTTTTTATCTTACATATGCGACACGTGTTTCTGATCTGTTGTCTTCTTCAGGCATTGAGTTATTATTTTGGCAGAATATGTCCGATATTTGATAGGTTGTGTGTGTTTCTGCAACTTTTCTATTATAATGGCTGAATTGTTAGCTCAGTCGGTAGAGCGTTTGGCTAGAAACAACAAGGTTCCTAGTTTGATACCGTTCCTCGCCAACTCAGCGTATGAGTAGCACAGAGATCTGTGCGGTAAAGTAAGGAGCTGATGGTAGGTGTGGTGCTCCGCCTCAGATGCTAAAACAATCTCCTTGGTCTAGCGCTATTGAAAAGGGGTAGACTTTACCAAAAAAAAAAAAAAAAGGAACAAATGAATATAAGAAAAATTTTTTTTCTTTTTAGATAAGAAGCAAAAGAAAATATATAGGAAAGGCATGGGCCGCTATAAGTAAATTATCGGTCATATGGAAATCCAATCTCACAGACAAGTTAAAGAGACAGTTCTTCCAGGCCGTTGTCGTATCAGTACTGCTGTATGGCTGCACCACCTGGACCCTAACGAAGCGACTAGAGAATAAACTAGATGGGAGCTGCACAAGAATGCTGCGGGTGATCCTGAACAAGACGTGGAAACAACACCCCACGAGAAAGCAGCTGTACGGCCACCTGCCACATATCACCCAAACCATCCGAGTAAGACGGACAAGACACACGGGACATTGCTGGAGAAGCAAGGACGAACTCATAAGCGACGTCCTACTGTGGAAGCTAGCACATGGGCATGCCAGTGTGGGCCGACCAACAAAGACATACATTGACTAGCTCTGTATGGATACAGGATGCTGCATAGAGGACCTTCCGAGAATGATGAGCAATAGGGATGGATGGAGAGAGATTGTCATGGATATCCGCGCTGAAAGCGCGACATGATGATGATGATGATGTATATATGGTATATAAGGAATAGTGTTGTAAAAAGACACACTGACACCAACATGGGACATTTAGGTGTGGATAAAGAAAGAAGGGAACTAATGGAGAAACATTTTTTAAATAAAAAGACAGAAAATAAAATTATTTAGAAAGTATGAAAATATAATAAAGCAAAGATAAAAATTGAAAAAGAAAAGAAATAAAAAAAGGTTTACCAAGACATTTACTAAGGGTGGGGGTGGGGGTAAAAGAAGAGGGAGATGCTTGAAAGGGAGTGGGGAGCGGAGTAGAGAGAGAGAAGAGAAAAGTTGATTGGATGTATGGAGAGGAGAGAGAGAAAAGGGAGGGAAAAAAAAACAAAAAAACAAAAAACCTTCAGCAAATAAAATAAAAAATAAAAATAGATCAATAACATTAAAAAAGTTTTTTAAAAAATGTAAAAAAAAAAAAAAAAAAGGGAAAAAAAAAGTTTTTAAAAAAGGAAAAAAAAAGAAAAAGAAAGAAAGTACGATCAATATTCATCAACCACTCAATACTGTAGTTCTTTATACAATGTTACACTATCATATATTGAAAAAAAAAAAAAAAATAAAATAAAAATAAATAAATAAATTGTGGGGGTGGGATCGTAAAGAAGGGAAAGAATTTTGCCGAACGCCTTAATTGTTAAATATTTTCTAAGGGTTAAGGTTTTTTTTTTTTTTTTATAAGGTTTTTTTCTTTCTTCTATTTCAGCTTAAGAGCTACACCTGCTCCAGGGGGATGGGGGACTCCTTAGCTTTTCCAATGGGTTTTTACTTAAATCACAAAAAAATAAATAAATAAAAAAAATGCACATTTAAATTTTTTTTTTATAAACTCATTTAAAAGCAGCCAAAGGCATCTCTTAACCTTGATTTCAAATCAACTGCTTCTTGGAGAATTCATATTATAATGAGCAGAATACCCATAAAAAATGACAGTTATTTACCGACATCTCACCGTTAGGGTAGGTTGATTTTCCACTTGTTAAAAAATAACAAATTCTCCCAAACACTGAAAATTGTATGTTGCTATAATAAATACTGTTACCAAAAACTCAATCTCTTAACAAAATTTAATTGAATACCTTTGAAACTTACCAATGAAACCTAGAGTAGAAAACTCGAGCACAAGCCACTCTGAATATTTTTGTTGTTGCGTGAAGGTTTTCATTATTGACAAATAGCCTGGTTTCGATATCACATCATCTTCAAGCTAAAGAAAGAAAATTATCAAAATTTAACAAAATTCACAATGATAATAATGAAATTTATTGTGCACCACAACTCATCAAAGTCTCATGTCTAGTACATAGAATAATGTACTAGTGTCAGGAACATGAATAGCGTACAGTAATAATATACCTGTGCGTGTGTGCATACGTGTGTGGATGGGGGTATCAGGTATAGTGTTAGTGGATTACAGGAAGCATGGAGGCTTTGAAAGATGCAGTGTTTTGGCAGCCTACAACGGATGCAGGCAGTTTATTTCATGCCTCGGCAACTCTGAGCGTGAAAAAATGTTTCCGAAAGTCATGTGAGATATGCTGTTATCAGACTTTGTAGGCATGCCCACGTGTGTGTTAGAAACATGGAGATCAAAAAGGTGCTCAAGAGTTGCTGTTGTTAAGGTGATTAATGACCTTATGAGCGTTTACCAGGTCAGTTTCAACGAATCCATTCCCAGGGCAGCAAGATGTTCAGAATATGGCAGATGCCTGATGGAGGGTATTCGTTTGGTTGCACGTCTCTGTACGGTTTACTAGGAGGTTAACCTCTTCTTAAAAGTACTCTGGGTCGATCCCAAATATTTATTTTATTATATAGCTGATCAATTTGTATACTTGCCTTGCAAAACATACATTTTTCTATTAAAATTTTATGGAAGATCTTTGTTTTTAGTCAAATTACCTACATTAATTTTGCTAACATTTCTGGCAACACTAGGTATACTAATGTTATAATATATATATATATATATATATATATATATATATATATATATATATATATATATAGTGATGCTGATAGCTTTTTGATTTAGTGCATCCTGGGACACACATATTTGCTTATAAACCTACCCTGTGTAATTCATTTCTATTGAAATGTATTTACAGTTAGCTTCAATTGGTCAGAGAAGAAAAAAGAAAAACACTGGGACACATGGATATGATTTTACTGCGTCCTTCTAGATTTTTGTGCATCAGGGATGGGGGACATGTACCTATCAGAATTTGTGTGTGTGTGTGTGTGTGTGTGTGTGTGTGTGTGTGTGTGTAGATATATATAGATAGATAGAGACAATAAGAATACTATTTTTTTTTTTAAATAGGGAAAACGATTGATATAAAATGGGTATGCCACAAATATTATTATAGGATATATACGTGCGTGTGTGTGTGTGTGTATATATATATATATATATATATATATATTATTATAATGGAGATTGTGTGTTTTTCTGTCTGTAACTGAAACTATATTACTGATAGAATCACAATTCACATAGTTATTTACATCACATTCTGCAGGATTTGATTTTTATTCAAACCTCAATTATTAATAAAATAGTTTTAAATTATTAATACTGTTGACCATATTATTAACATGCAATCGTATTTATATATACAAAATATAGTGGTTTGCAGTGTGAAGGGAAAGGCTAATTTGCATATTGATATTAAAAATTTGATTTTAATAAATATGTGCTCAGTATTATTGATTTCTAATCGTTTGGTTTTATCTTAATGAATATGAACAAAAATCTCTCGAATAAATACATTACCAATATTAACAGCAATTCTATTCTTTACTTCCGAATTTAACTAAATAGTTAAATTATGAAAATTTAGCACTGAAAGACGGGAGTGAAGAAAAAGCAAGTTTTAGTTGTTCCCCTCTGTTTCAAATCTTTTTATCGGCATCTTATTTAGTTCCATTACCCTTTCTAAGTTAACATAATATTTTATTACATTAAAACTTAAATACTTGCACCCGGAGGGTGCATATATTTGCTAGTATATATAATCAATGGTAATATTATTGATTTACACTCGTAACTTGAAGTTTCATGGTAATCCAATCATCAGATGAGTCCAATGGTTGATTATATATATATATATATATATATATATAGTGTGTGTGTACATATATATATATATATATATATATATATATATATATATATAATAAAATGTGTATATATAGTGTGTGTGTGTATATATACATATATAATGTGTATATATAGTGTGTGTGTGTATATATATATATATATATATACATATATAATGTGTGTATATATATATATTTATTCTAAAGCCCCATCCGACAGGGCTAGTTGTCTTTGTATTGAAAGACTTCAATAATCTTAATATCTAAAAGCACTTACCTGTACATAATAGACACCTTTACTCTTTGCATAGAGCATCAAAAATGAGAAGTCCAAGTTCTGTTTAGTCCGCCATCTACAATATTGAAATATCAAATATTAAAATCTAAAACAAAATTTCATTTCTTAAATTGTGGAGTAACAATCTCTTAACAATAGAGATTAGGTCTCTCCACACACACACACACACACACACACACACACTCTGTGATGACAGACATTTCAAAGCATCAGTGCTGCCTGGTGTGTCTGACTACCATCCATATCCCGGATGTAAGCAGTTGGTCTGAATTGTGGCGTGAAGAACCAGGATGTTGGAAGCTGCGAATTGAGGCACCTAGATGAAGGATGGCCACCTGCTTTATTGACGCAGTACACAACGAAAGGTTGGGAGAAACAGTTCAGATTCTTCACAAGCGAGACACTTATGGAACGTGATTGAAGACTGCTGTAATATTTTTGTAAGTGGCAAGACTTTGTGAAAAACCAGGATGTTGGAAGCTATGAATTCAGGCACCCGGATGAAGGATGGCTGGCTGCTTTATTAGCACAGTACAACAACAAATGTGTACTGTGCTAATGTTGGATTGTTTCGGTATATAAGGTGTGCTGGAAAACACTACTTAAACTAATAGACTCAGTGTGGGCATGTGGATTAAAAGTCAGCCAATCAACAGCTTGAACACGTGGTTGGTTAACTATTTAATCGCCAATCTTGAAAGCCGTTCATTTGCACATATTCGCCACTGACGAACAGATCTGCAACCAAGGACTATATTCAACCGAAGGGACACCAAGGAAGAACAAAAGGATTCTACCCAACACTAAGAGACACCGAGGAACAACCAAAGGATTCTTCACTAAAGATCAGCCTCTGCTTAACACAAGGGATCTCGACTGTAAAGGGCTCTCACTTGAAGCCTAAAATTGGCCACAAAAATCATAATGTCACTATAATCAACTTTTAAACTATGTAAAAAAAAAAAAAAAATAAATAAATAAACAAACAACAACTGAGGTGGTCACTACTAGAATAGGCTCAGTCCTAATTAGTGATCATCCTCCACACATTACTACAATAACCAGCATTAAGTTTTTGTTTTGTGTGACATTGTTTATATGGTTATTTCCTATAACTCCAACCTAAAAAATGGGAACCACTCTGATTGACTGATAAATTATTTATTCATTTATTAATCTACTAGGAAAAAAGAAGTTAGGGTTAGTTTAACTCTTAACATCCTATACCACCTCATTCCACCCGGCTGGAAGTCACACTTGTTTTCTTAATCCACCCCAAACAATAGCCTTTGTTTAAATGTAATATTAAACATATTTAGAAGTCTTTGATTTAAGGGAAATAACAGGTAACTTTAGATGCAAAGGTCATTTCTAGCCATTTTTGATAAATCCTTATAGGAATGGGATCTGAACTTTGTTTAAATGTAATATTAATATATTTAGAAGTCTTTGATTTAAGGGAAATAACAGGCAACTTTAAATAAAAATGCCATTTTTAACCATTTATTGATAAATCCTTATATGAATGGAGTCTGGACTTAAAAAAATCAACAGGATGTTAAGAGTTAATGGAAAAATAATGGGTAGATTAATTAGCAGATAAAATTCATTCAGAGTGGTTCCCCTTTTTTAGGTTGGAGTTATAGGAAATAACTTTGTGGATAGACTTTTCCAGTCGGGAAATTGATTATCGGAATCGGTGATTTATTTATTTTTTAAATTTTTTCCATACATCACACACACATAGACACCCATACATACATGCAACATGCAAGCACACCACTGTCAACATCGTTGTATTGAGCAAGTCTATTGCAATGATTTGTCTACTTACCGAACCCTCTGCTGAGAGTCTCCTAATGTTTCCTTCAAATGATTAAGGTTAGGATAAAATTCAGCAGGAGCAGATATAACCTCAACAAGTCCACTGTCAACACTGCTTTTAAATCTGAAAACACACACAAAATCCATAATTAAAACTTTCCTCTTTGGTATCATAATGATTTAATAGGATATATATATATATATGTATGTGTGTGTGTATATATATATATATTATTATAATCGAGATTGTGTGATTTTCTGTCTGTAACCGAAACTATATTACTACTCAAGTCACAATTCCCTTAGTTATTGACATCACATTCTCCATGATTTTATTTTTATTTTAACCTCAATTATTAATAAAAGTGTTTAACATTATTAATACTGTTAACCATATCTACATACTGACAACATGCAATTATACTTATATATACAACAAAATAGCGGTTTACAGTCTGAACAGGAAGGCTAATTTGCATATTGATATTAAAAATGTGATTTTAATAAATATGTGCTTAGTATTATTGATTTCTAATTGTTTGGTCTTATTTTAATGAATATAAACAAAAATCTCTTCAATGAATCTTAAATGAAATCCATTAATAAGATGAAATAACTGTCATTTTATTCTTTACTTCCTATTTTAACTAAATACTTAAATTAGAAAAAATAACAATGAAAGACGAGAGTGATGGAAGAGTAAGTTTCAGTTGTTCTATTTTTCGATTATACTCCCTCTGTTTCAAATCTTTTATTATACTCCCTCTGTTTCAAATCTTTATTATACTCCTCTGTTTCAAATCTTTTATTATACCCCTCTGTTTCAAATCTTTTTATCTGCATTCTTATTTAGTTTCATTAGCCTTTCTAATTTAATAAAATATTTTATTACATTAAAACTTAAATACTTGCACCCGGAGGGTGCATATATTTGCTAGTATATATATATATATTATATATATATATATATATATATATATATATATATATATGTGTTGTTATGGATCCAAAAGGAGAAAATTAAATATTTTATAAAAAGAAATAAAGAAGGTCCACAAAATGGATTATGTTTTTTTTTTAATCATTATTCTACATTTGAAAATATTTAAAAATATAACAAACACAGGATGTTATGATTAGGGGAAACAATTTTATGTGTCAATACTTAAGCATTTCGGTATATTGTACCATCTTCAGGACACTGTTAAGTAATGTTTTTGTGAGGGACAAAATGAAAGATGTTAAGTATATAGTGAATGTGTGAATACGATGTTATTAACCGTTAATTTTTATATGCGCGTTTGTTTATGAAAGCCAATGACGTGATCAATGCATGTGCAAAAATGGAAGGTTTGCATTGATCACTCATACTCTCCAATCTATCTCTTTACTTTCACAGAGAAAACTAACATATATACGGGGTAGCTAATCAAGATATACATAGAGAGGGGGAAAGTAGAATGTGAAGTAAGTGGCAGATGAGTTTTTGACTTAATTGCAAATTACGACTAATTAGAACCAAATAAAATTGAATTTTTTTCAAACATAACTTAATCCCAAAACTAAGGAATATTTTGGGATGTATTTTGTGTCATTAAAACAAATAGGAAAAAAGCCTATAGCAAACAATCATTGATTCACTCAGCTTTAGTATAATAATAGAATTTTGTTCAGAAATTGTAAACTTACTCTTTATATATTTGCTCACCCACGCTTTCAACATATTTGAGATTCCAGGGCTGAAAGAAAAAGAAAAAAAGAAATTATCAAACAAGACACAAATGGGAAGTGGGTAATTCCATGTCAAATCAAGAAAGGGTCTAAGTGAAGTGTTGCAGGTCTCATCAACCAGGATATCGTCCTTTAGTGTCACAGTTGGACAACTACGGCTAACACTTGGCCCTAGCTCAGTCGGTAGAGCGTTCGGCTAGAAACCACAAGGTTCCTAGTTCAATACCGGTTTTTGCCAACTCAGCGTATGAGTAGCACAGGGATCTGTGTGGTAAAGTAAGGAGCTGATGGTAGGCGTGGCGCTCCACCTCAGACGCCAAAACAATCTCCTTGGTCTAGCGCTATTGAAAAGCGGATAGATTCCTTCGCTGTCTGGCTGATACTGACATTAGGCCGCCCCGACGACTTTACTTACTCACCCTCTACAGAGGTGCAGTCAGCATATTCTACAGCCCCACCAACAGGGAAACTTCGAAATACGAGATGGGTTCCAAACATTAATCTAAGAGGAAGCCCAAGAATATTATTTTTAAAAATACTATTAAAAGTTTACGCCCCTTGGATGCAAGTATTTAAGTTTGGTAATCTTGTACATTAGCTACTTAAATGAGAGTAACCTCCCCTTGTTTTTTTCACTTTGATGAAACCGTGTTTTTTGTTTTATAAAAACACGGCTGGTATCGAACCAGGAACCTTGTGGTTCCTAGTCCAACACTCAACCGACTGAGCTAAAAGTATTCAATTTTCCTCCACAGTAAACGAACATTTAAACATAATAATAATAAAGCTAGAAGTTAAGCAGCAATGAGCCTATGTATACATATAAGTACTCAATTTTCTTCCTTTTCACCAGAGTAAGCAAACATTTAAACAAAATAATAAAGATAGAAATTATATTTTTTTTTTTTACCTCAGCAACAAAAACAATTAATAAGCAGTCTTCACGTTCTTCTTCATTCAGTCCATCAATTAAGGAATGCAGTGTTCGGAGGAGATAGCTGACTTTGTCTCGCTTAATTGTGGGAATGCCAAACACCATTGAAACTGAACAAAAAGAAAGAAAATTAAAAAAATTAATAAATGAAAAATTAATAAATAAAAAAATTATTATTTGGATTATTCAGACTATTATCCTCATCTTCATTGTTATCTGTATAACATCTCGGCCAATATGCCGTCCAGCCTTCCTCGGGCATTTCTTGGACTCAGGAACCCTCTTATCGTAATTGGGAGCCATCATGGAACTTTGAACCTAACCCTTTTGTTATAGGTGATATAACCCATGTACATAAATGGAATGCGCCGCCGACTACCATAAGTAGCAGGAACAATTGTGGCTTGAGACGAAGGTTCCCGAGTCTGAAAAGAAGGTTCCTGAGTCCAAGAAAGTTCCCGAATCCGACAAGAAATACCTGAAGAAAGCCGGAGGGCACATTGGCCGAAACGTTGTACAGATAACAATGAAGATGGGGACAGTAGTCCGAATAATCCAAATAATATTAATTATCAAGCCACATCTCAAAAATTCTGAGAAATAATAAAAAATGAATAAAAATTTTTACAAAATTCTTTAAATCTAATCAATGCAAATTAGTTTTATTTCGATTTTTTGTTTGGACTGTTGTCCTCATCTTTACTATTATATACATAACGTTTTGTCTGATGTGCTCTCTGACCTTCTTCAGGTGTTTCTTGTGAAACTCTGAAGCCTTCATGGATGTTTTGAATTATCTAGATTTAAAAATTCTTTTTTTTACTATTGTCCTCCTCTTCATTGTTATATACATAACGTTTCAGCCAATGGGCCCTCCAACCTTCTGTTGCATAGGCTCAAGCCGTGTAGTAGTAGTTGTTAGCTCGAAGAAACAACATACGAAAGTCGTATAGTCAAAAAGGGGTTCTTTATTTCTTTCTAGGCTCGTGGGTTCTTTTTCAGATATAGAGATATACAGAGAGAGAGACATAGAGATATATATATATATATATATATATATATATATATATATAGATAGAGAGAGATAGATAGAGAGAGATAGATAGAGAGATAGAGAGATATAGATATAGATATATATATATATAGAGAGAGAGATATAGATATAGATATATATATATATATAGAGAGAGATATAGATATAGATATAGATAGAGAGAGATAGAGAGAGATATATATATAGAGAGAGAGAGAGAAGAAAAAAATTAATAATAAAATTAAAGAAAAAAAATCAAATCAAATTAGTTTTATTTTGTAATATTTAGATTGTTTGGACTGCCTCATCTTTACTGTTATATACACAACGTTTCGACCAATGTGCTCTCTGGCCTTCTTCAGGTGTTTCTTGTCAAACTCTAAAACAGAGTTTTTCAACTGGTGTGCCGCAGCACACTAGTGTACCGTGAAGTTTCTGTTGGTGTGCTGTGAGTATTGAGGACAGTTGAACATCCTCTTATATTTTTATTCTATTACTTTAATATTTTTTGTTTTAATTGATTCAAAATATACCTTTAGAAATAAAACGACTGTTTTCTTTTACACTCATAGCACATTTTCACTATTCCTTTACTTTTAAAATTTAAATGATAAAATAATTATATGTTTATATACTGATATCTTATTATAATGGAGATTGTGTGTTTGTCTGTCTGTAACCGAAACTATATTACTATACAAATCACAATTCACTTCGTTATTTACATCACATTCCCCATGATTTTATTTTTATTTAAACCTCAATTATTAGTAAAATTGTTTTACATCATTAAGACTGTTGACCATATCTACATACTAATAGCATGCAATTGTATTTATATATACAACAAAATAATGGATTATAGTGTGAACGGGAAGGCTGATTTGCATATTGATCTTAAAAATTTGATTTTAATAAATATATGCTTAGTATTATTGATTTCTAATTGTTTGGTTTTATCTTTTTGAATATGAGCAAAAATCTCGGGGATAAATCTTAAAAGAAATCCATTAACAAGAAGAAATAACTAATATTATTCTTTACTTCCTATTTTAACTAAATAGTTAGGAAAATTTACCACTGAAAGAAGAGAGTAATGGAAAATGATGGAAGAGTTAGTTTCAAAGTTGTTCTATTTTTCAATCATACCCCCTCCGTTCCAAATCTTTTTATCTACATTCTTATTCAGTTTAATTAGCCTTTCTAATTTAACATGATATTTTATTATATTAAAACTTAAATACTTGCACACGGAGGGTGCATATATTTGCTAGTTATATTAATAAGCTTTTCAGTAAACCAGTCTCCCATAATTATTTTATTTCTAGACCAGAGTTTTTCAACTACTGTACCGTGAAGTTTCTGTGGGTGTGCCGTGAGTGTTGAAGACGGTTGATCATCCTCTTATATTTTTATTCTATTAATTTAATATTTTTATGTTTTAATTGATTAAAAATATACCTTTAGAAATAAAATCATGTTTTTTTTTTTACACTTGTAGCACATGTTCACTATTCCTTTTCTTTTAAAATTTAAATAAGATAATTACATGTTTATATACTGATGGTGTACCTCGATCAATTGATTGCCCAGCTCACTGTGTCGTGAGATGAAAAAGGTTGAAAAACTGATCTAGAACCTTCTAGTCAAACTCAGGAACCTTTTTAGCTCTAGAGTTCAATGAAAAGGTTCCGCGAGTTTGACAAGTAACACCTGAAGAAGGCTGGAGGGCACATCAACCGAAACGTTGTATACATAAAAATAAAGATGAGGACAAGTGTCCGAAAAATACAAATAATACAAATTATCAAATTAACCCTTGATAATTCAGACAAATTAGTTTTAGTATTATTTGGATTATTCGGACTATTGTCCTCATCTTCATTGTTATCTTTACAACATTTCAGCCGTTGTGCCCTCCGGCCTTCTTCAGGTTTTTCTTGTCAGACTTGGGAATTTTATGGAACTCGGGAACCTTCTTTTCATAATTGGGAGCCATCATGGAACTTTGAACCTAACCCCTTTGTTATAGGTGATATAACCTATGTACATAAATGGAATGCTCCGCCAACTACTATAAGTAGCAGGAACAATTGTGGCTTGAGACGAAGCAATGCGAGTCAGCTTGCAACTGTATGGTCGGACGCAATCTCCACTTTCTTTGCTGTAATTTCTACTCCTTACTGTTCAATACATTTGTATCCATTTTTACCAATCGTTTGTCTTATTTTTGACCCTTAAAAACCCCACAACACCTTTATTCAGTCCACAGGGGTATCCTGTTCTCATTCCACTAACCATAGCTGGGGTACAGGTGTTAAGCTGTGTTTATTATTATTCTATGTTACTGCTGCCGCTGTTTTAGTTTTCACGATTTATGGATGGAATACCAGTTGACCAGGGATAGTTTTAGGAAGGTTTGTTTTGTTTTACGGCATATCAACCTCAGTGGGTCATTTAATGCCGATAAAGTTTTGAAATAAATCAATTCTTAATGGATAATACAATTTTTTTATAAATACATTTTTCTATTTAACCCATAGATGGGACCCTAACAGGTACTACCACTCCGGGTCAGAGTGGACCAGGGAGCAATGGTGATGAAGGGGTGCTCCACATTCCCCAAACCTCCAAAACTGGAACCTCACCATCAGATAGAGTTTAACATCATTCCCAGGACATGTAGACCCGCAGCCACCGCCTTCTAGCATCCATATGATAAAAAGGGGTTGGGGCTTGCCATAAGGGCAATCGGGTTGGGAAAATCATATAGGTGCTAGGGCTTGACGTGACCAGCCGGTTGATCGGAGGGGGCCTCTCCAACCGCCCGTCTAGCCAAAGTGGAGTATTGCATGTCATGAACTGCTCATCCACCTGGGCTCTATCCTTAAGCATCATGGGTCGCCACCCACGGACAACAAGTGGCCCCATTGGGGGAGTCTTACCCCTCTGCAGAGGTGCAGTCTAACGCCCCAGCCGACAGGGCAGAACAACAGGAGAAAAAGAGACGAGAAGAGAAGAGAATAGGGATCGAACTCACCTCCAAATCTGTTACGTGAGAGCTTATAGGCAGGTTTCATACCATTTGGATTTCGTGACAGGTGTGGTAGGTAGGTGAAAAGGCTGGGTAAATGAATTGAAGATTGACCGTAAAAATCTGTGAAATTCACAAGAGCCGACTGCAGATCATTTGGAAACCTCTCTGCTATCGCGGATCTGAAAAGAAAAAGAAAAAAATGTTTTTAAAAGACAAACGGACAGATTTGATAAGGTTACCTTCATTCTTCAAGATTAAAATTAATAAGAATTTGGACAATTACTTTCCCATTGCAATAGCCTTAAAAAAAAAAAAAAAAAAAAAAAAAAAAGCATCAAATTAAAAAGAACAAAAAGAATAAATAGATAAATAAAATAACATACTTTATGCAATGCTCCAAGCAAATTATGAAATATATATATATATATATATATATATATATATATAAAAGGTGGCTTACCGGTGAATGTGGGCACATTTGTTGGAGGTGCGCAAAATCCAGGGGTTAAATCCGCGATAAAAAAAGTACAAAGTGCTCAATACAAAGTAGAGCAAATTTATTAAAGAAATGGATACAATAGAAACCTACTCGAGTTTCACCATAAGGATCTTCAGAGTTAAATTCCAGTGAATTAATCGAGGTACCGATTAATTGCAGCAGATTACACGTGTGTTCATTGTATAAGATAACGAAATATCACCGGTATGCCACCTTTTATTATATATATATATATAGTATTTTATCATTTGCTTGGAGCATTGCATAAAGTATGTTATTTTATTTATCTATTCTTTTTATAGTTTTAAAAAAAAAAAAAAAAAAAAAACGAACAAAGAATAAATAAGTAAAATAATTAGATAAATAAAATAACATACTTTATGCAATGCTCCAAGCAAATTATAAAATACTATATATATATATATATTTTTTTTTTTTGGGGGGGGGAGATTATGTGCTTAATTAAAGTCATACCTAATTGATTATAATTAAATGAATTAGGCGAGCATATCGGTTTAAATGTAAGGCATAAACAAATCGAGAAAAAGTCAATCTCTGTATGTACATTGCAGCCTATTAGGCCTTATCAGCAGAGTTATAGACAGGTCAGTGCTTTGAACCCTACCTGCCAGGCTGAGACTAACCATTACACTAGCTTGTTTTTTCCCAGATTTTATCGTTTATTTTAAACTGATGTATGTGTATATATATATATATATATATATATATATCGCACTTTTTTGGTTGACTTACAGCACGACAGTATGAAGTGTTTGAGATGGCGATAGCCGACAAATATATATAATATATATATATATATAATACTAGCAAATATATGCACCCTCCGGGTGCAAGTATTTAAGTTTTAATGTAATAAAATATTGTATTAAATTAGAAAGGCTAATGAAACTAAATAAGAATACAGATAAAAAGATTTGAAACAGAGGGAGTATAATAAAAAATGGAACAACTGAAACTTACTCTTCCATCACTCTCGTCTTTCATTGTTATTTTTTCTAATTTAAGTATTTAGTTATAAGAGACAGTAAAGAATAAAATGACAGTTATTTTATCTTGTTAATGGATTTCATTTAAGATTCATTGAAGAGATTTTTGCTTATATTCATTAAAATAAAACCAAACAGTTAGAAATCAATAATACTAAGCACATATTTATTAAATTCGATTTTTTAATATTAATATGCAAATTAGCCTTCCCGTTCACATTGTAAAGCGCTATTTTGTTGTATATATAAATACAATTGCATGTCATTTGTATGTAGATATGGTTAACAGTATTAATAATGTAAAATAAATTTTATTAATAATTGAGGTTTAGATAAAAATAAAATCATGGAGAATGTGATGTCAATAACTAAGAGAATTGTGACTTGAGTAGTAATATAGTTTCGGTTACAGACGGAAAAGCACACAATCTCCATTATAATAAGATATATAAAAAATGGAGATAGATTGCATTTCTGTCTAACCGAAACTACGTCACTGCTTACGTCACAGATTCCACAATAATCTAAAGTGTTTATTAATGAGAACCTAATTTATAATCAATATCTTTTATACATAAAGATAGTGTATATAAAAACCAATGTTCTTCTCTATGAAGTTGTCTTTGTAACATCCGATGGTCTAGGCGATTTTTAACGAATCTTTCAATAAATGCATGTTTAGTTATATACATTTTTACATAATTATTTTTATTTTGATTTGTATTTAAAATTATCTAATGTTTAAAGTTTTGCGAAAAATTTATCTATAAATAAGATAGAGCCACTTATTTATATCTCACGTTAAATTCTTACCTGTGATTTTTTTGTCCGTATCTGCTTCTGTTTTTTACAGTAACGAAAACATTTTTAAAGTTTTAAGTTTTGAATAATTCAATAAATGCATGTTTAGTTATATACATTTTTACATAATTATTTTGATTTGTATTCAAAATTATCTAATATCTAAAGTTTTGCGAGAAATTTATCTATAAATAAGATATAGCCACTTATTTATATCTCGCGTTAAATTCTTACCTGTGATTTTTTTGTCCGTATCTGCTTCTGTTTTTTACGGTAACGAAAACATTTTTAAAGTTTTAAGATAATAGAGCTATTAAGTTATAAGATAATAAAAAGTAATTTTTTTTTACCCATTCATTCAATTAAAATACAATTTGTAGAATTGTGTAAAAATATTTATTTTTAAATCTTTTTTCTTCGAAATGTTGGTTTGTTTATCGAAAGCGGTGATAAACAAAAAATGACTCCTCTATAAACAAATGGTACAGACATCGGCTTTACCAACTAGGCTGCATGATCATTTTTATAGATAAAGTAAACATTTTTACTTTTTCTTTTTCGTATTAAGTTTCATTTGTTAACGCTGCATCTTCATAAATATAACAGGTAATTTTTATTTCAAATTTTATAAATCCTATTAGATATTTAAAAAAATGTTTACATTTATTTTTAATTCAAAAACTGTTTACGGTTATTTCTTATTAGTGATGTTATTTTTCATCAGCAATATATTTATTTAAATCAATTGTAGCGAGAAATTAATAGTATTTTGTTCAATGTTTAAACAATACACATTCATCAATAAGAGGAATACTATTCTGTATTAGTTGATTGAAAATAGCATTTTACTTTAAATTTATATCAATTTTGTTTTGTTTTTAAAAACTAAATAAATAAAATTATTCAATTTAATGCTTACTTTAATGGATATAAAATTTATTAAATCTCTAAGAAAATGAATTAAGAGTGTAACAACATATATTATATTCATTAATTTATTGTACAAAATTTTTTACATAAACTAGCAAAAAACGCCATCTGGGCGGTGTAAAAATTAATTTTTGAAAGATATTGCCCGAGTTAAAATTTCCATATAAGAGGGTTTGTATTATCGGTAAAATCATTAAATCTATTAGAGGAGTAAAGAAAAAATGAAACCATTTGAAATGGAAACTTCTGTCCCCCTCAAATCAAAATGTTGCATGCATCTATTGATTATTCATTAAATAATATTTTATCAATGACAGTATTGTGATGTAAGCAGTGACAGTTTTAGTTACAGTCAAATTGATACTGAATTTATTATCAAAAGATTTTATTTATTGAAGAAAATTTTTAAAGAATTTATATTTTTACAGAATTGTACCAAATAAAATTTAGTTGAAAATAAATCTATGAATTAGATATTTTTATTTCCTCCGATTAAAAAAAATCAATATTAAGTATTATTAAGCATTTAAAAATTGATTTAAGTATCATTACTCTATTCTATTTTATATAATATTTATTTACACTAAAACTAAATGTTTGTTAAATGTAAAATAAATAAGTTGAAAGTTTGTTTTTTTCTTTATTTAAAATTTTTTTAGAAATAATCAAAACAATAAAAAAACATTTTATATAGTTAATTGTTTTATTCATTGATAAACTGAATTTAATTTTATTATTAAATATTATTTCAGGAAAAATTTTGGTGTAGAAAAGTTAACTTTCCTAATTTCTATTTCAAATTGTTTATTTTTTACTCCTTGAATGAATTTGATGATTTTAATTACTAAAATCATTAAATGTTGAATGTCCTTTTAAAATTTTTGGCATATTTTGGCATTGTTGTTTTTTTATTACTTTAATGGATTTATTAATTTTACTTGGATACTACCCCTCTGACATTGAATTTTAAATCCCACTCCCCTCAGGCTATATTTTTCAAAAGTTTATTTTTACACTACCCAAAGGGCAGTTTTGTTTTGCTAGTATATATATATATATATAAGATTTTTGGATATTTGTTTTTTAGAAGCATTGTTGAATAAAGTATATATTATTATTTATATTTTTGCTTGAAGGCAATTGCAATGCGTATATCGTATAAAATTTGATAATTATAGAAAATAACCATGACAAGTGAATTTCGCGAACGATCATGCGATGCTAGAACATCGTACAGTTTGTTTCAACTTTATTAAGTCTCATCAGCGATGTATACTAACGATTTTCCTCCGATAGAAATCGAAACCGGTAGTCCAGCAGGCAAAGTCTGTGACTTTACCACTCGGCCAACAGTCCGCATCATACACTCCCCGCAAAATTAACCTGTCAATGATACTAGCACGCCTCTACCATATGAGGTACGCGGACGTTTAGTAAATAACAACAAACCAGACCCATGCCCCGGTAAGGAAATAGAGTTTTGATCTCTCTCT
>JALAJA010000067.1:325420-327920 GCA_023376005.1 Doryteuthis pealeii
TTTCTCAACGATCAAGGCCGAGGTGTCTCTCATCAGACACTTCCAGTGGGAATAAACTATATCTACTCCATCTTGGTGCAAATCCCTCACTTCTTAGTGTGAATTATACTTTAGAAATATAACTTATCCCTATTATCCGTATCAATAAGGATATCTTACCTGAGTCCCCGCAACGCACCTAATCTATCTAGCCTTTCGCATACAACGCTCTTCCAGATTTTTAGCTCCTGCAAGATATGTTCTTTATTGTGCCGAAACTAACAGTAGGTTCGTTCTGACACTCCAGTATGTTATCCCTTCCACTACTCTTGGTCAGTCTCAAACTTACCGGTATTGCCGAGCCTACTATTATACAAAGTCACGCTTCTCCTAGCGACAGGTTGATTATGAACATCACTATCCATACTCACTCCTCTAGTATCTCAACACCTCTACTATACGTAATTACATATTGAATTGTTTCTCCTCACTTTTGGTTTGGCCAGAAGTACCTATACCAAATAGATTATCTTTTTTGTTTTGGTTACTTGAAATCCTTGGTCTTTTCTTTTTTTTCAAAAATTTTTTCTTCCTGGTTGATGTTTGGTAGTATATTTTTACAATCAAACTCTCTGCCGGGTTTTTTCTTTCCGCAAGGATCTACCAACACGCTTGGTATATATATATATATATATATATATATATATATATATATATATATATATATATATATATATATATATATATATATATATATGTGTGTGTGTGTGTTTGAATTCAGAGTTTTTCGCTAAGAAGAGCACTAAGCGAAACTTTTAGTAGGTTTATCTGACTCATTAGGTTTATCTTTATTATTGGCTCTACTTAGGTATTGAGCACTTTTTACTTATTAGCTTTAGTTTCCTGGCGGTTTTGTATGAATATATATATCTTGTATATACATATAAATTTTTTTTTTCTTTTGGCTAAATATTGTACCAATAAATTATTTTTGGTTGGTACAATTATCTTGGTCTTTTTTTTTTTCTTTTTTCCAAAATTTTTTTTCCTCCCCAGGTGATGTTTGGTAGTATATTTTTACAATCAAACTATTTGCTGGGTAATTTCTCACCGCGAGGATTTACCAACAAGCTTGGTGTATGTATGTATATAAGTTTGGTATGTACGTATCGACTTAGAAATGAGATGTTATTCAGATTCGAAATCTTGCATACACCTTGACATCCTTATATGTAAGAAACACACCAAATTTGGTTATTGATTTTTACTGATTAAGGGATATAATTAATTACACAAAAATCAAACGATTTGCGATAATTGTGGCATAGTTGCTGCTGCTAATATTTTTAAAATTCACTGGCTGCTGCCTATATCAGCGATGATTTAAAATGGCACCACTGTTGGTAATTTGAAGTTTACAAATTTGTGCCCTAATCATTTCAGCTCGGAATTTCTCACGTATCACTGGTCTAATCTTAGAAATATTTATTTGGTTAGAAAGAAAAGAAAATAATCTTTCTAAATATGTAATTTGTATGTGGTTTGCTACTGAGCATTCAACTCACTTAAACTATACTACTATCTTGTGCAAACAGTATCTTTTATATACTTAAGAAATATATTATATATAAGTATCTATCTCTCTCTCTCATTCTGGAGGTGTGGGGAATGTGGAACACCCCTTCATCACCATTGCTCCCTGGTCCACTCTGACCCGGAGCAGTAGTACCTGTTATGGTCTCATTTATAGGTTAAATAAAAACAAAAGTGTTTAACACAACTTGAATACCCATCAAGAATGAATAAAACCAAAACGTCTTCGGTATAAAATGACCCAACATGGGTTGACATGCCGTAAAACCCAAACAACCAAACCAAACCAATATACAAATATTATTTTGAACAAGTTTGATTACCTTCCATTTTCCAGTGCTCAAATACTGCTGATCTTGTGTCACATATGCCTTATGTATGGAGGACCAGCAAGTTAGAGGCATGTGTAATGGTTAGAATCGTAGGAAATACTCATCGACCAGAGTTCACATAGTGCCAATACTCTTGGGAAAGGTATGAACACAACTACTCTCCCTCCAGCTATGGGTAAATAGTAGGGCAGACTCAGATCTTTAACCTTGGTTAGGCAACCAGTCTAGGAGAAGGAAAACTCTGAATTGAAACCTGCTAGAGGGTAGTATTTTTGTGAGAGATTGTTGCAGACATGAGGACTTTACCAGTGGGGAGAACATATACGTCAGATTTGACTGTGCCCTCCCACCGAGTTTACTTTAATTATTATATTTCTTTTATTAGAAGAATTTAACAGGCTTGAATATCGGCCACCCCTTTTTATCATATGGGTGCTAGAAGGCACTGGCTGCAGGTCTACATGTCCTGGGAATGACGTTAAACTCTATCTGCTGGTGAGGTTCCAGGTTTGGGGAATGTTGAGCACCCCTTCATCACCATTGCTCCTGGTCCACTCTGACCTGGAGTGGTAGTACCTGATAGGGTCCCATCTATG
>JALAJA010000067.1:332920-342889 GCA_023376005.1 Doryteuthis pealeii
GCTTGGGTTGCTTACAGTACCTGTTGCTGAAGTGGTCACTGAGCCTGCTTGCTCAGATGGTCAATAGGACATTTTTATTTATATATATATATATATATATATATATATATATATATAAGGGCTGGTTTAGCTCAGTTGGTAGAGCGTTCAGCTTGGAATCAAGGTTCCTAGTTCGATACCGGCCCTTGCCAACTCAGTTTGTAAATACCTCAGGGATCTGTGAGGAGATGATGGTAGGTGTGGCGCTCCACCTCAGATGCTAAAATAATCTTCTTGGTCTAGCGCTAATGAAAGTGGATAAACTCCTTTGCTGTATAGCTTATTATATATATATATATATATATATATATATCATTACACCACGAGCCTTCATATACAGAGATGCTGATATGTATGCATCATGCGTCCCTGACCCACAAAAATCTAAAAGGATGCAGTAAAATCGTACCTATGCATCCTAGTGTTTTTCTTTTTTCTTCCTTCACCATTTCAAGTGAACTGTAAAGACATTTCAATAGTTTCTTAGAAATGATTTACACAGGATAGGTTACAAGGTAGGAGTTAGACAGCTTTAGTTCAGGCCCATAAATTTTTCCGGGGATTCATTCAAAGCAAATATGTGTGTCCCAGGATGCACTAAATCAAAAAGCTATCAGTGCATATACATACAATATATGTGTCTCTCTCTCTGTCTCTCTCTCTCTCTCTCTCTCTCTCTCTCTCTCTCTCTCTCTCTCTCTGTCTCTCTCTCTCTCTGTCTCTGTCTCTCTCTCTCTCTCTGTCTCTGTCTCTCTCTCTCTCTCTCTCTCTGTCTCTGTCTCTGTCTCTCTCTCTCTCTCTTTCTCTGTCTCTCTCTCTCTCTCTCTTTCTCTCTTCTCTCTCTCTCTCTCTCTTTCTCTCTTTCTCTCTCTCTTTTTTCTATTTGTGCGGTTGTATAAGTAAAAAAGAAAAAAGTGAAATTTTTTTTTAATTTTAATTTTATTATTCTTATTATTCTTATTTTATTATTATTTTTATTATTCTTATTATTTTTTTTTTTTTTTTTTTAAATTATTTTATTTTCTTTATTTTATTTTACTGTGTGGATTTAACTTAAAAAAAAAAAATGAAAAAAAAAAATCATCATGTTCATTGTCCTGTAGACAGCTGCCTTTTTACTTGTGGATTATCGTCCTTACCAATTAACCTCCTCCCTTCCACCCCTCCTCCCAAGGTTTGTAAATTAGACAGACGTATTTTGTCTCACTGGAGGCAAGTCATTATTATACGTCTACGTTTATTTTTTTTTATTTTTAATACCTATGCAAACATTTGTTTGTTGTTAGTTACTATTTAATAAGTATAGTCACTAGTGGTAAATATATCAGTCACATGCATATTTTGTTTGTTATTCCTGGTCTAAGAAATGACTCCGACATTGGGCGTTGAGTGTGCATATGCAATTTTTATTTTTTATTTTAATTGCTCACTGCTCATGTGACCAAAATACCACGTTCTCCAGTACACAGAAATAGTATTTAATAGAAGTGGCTACCCAGCATTGCCTGGGTAGAGAAGAATGCAAAAAAAGTTCTGGTGTATTGATTTGTTTACATTTTAAACATCTTCGAATATAAATCAATTTTTTTTTTTTATTGCTCATGTGACCAAAATAACACGTTCTCCAGTACACAGAAATAGTATTTAATAGAAGTGGCTACCCAGCATTGCCTGGGTAGGGAAGAATGCAAAAAAAAGTTCTGGTGTATTGATTTGTTTACATTTTAAACATCTTCGAATATAAATCAATTTTTTTTTTAATTGCTCACTGCTCATGTGACTAAAATACCATGTTCTCCAGGACACCAAATTAGTATTTATGAAAACTTTCTCATTTGTACAGCCCTGTCAGTGGGGTTTTAGAATACATTGACTGCCCCTCTGTAGTGGGTGAAAATTATTTTCACCAATGGTATACAGGCAGGGTAACATTATTGTTGCCAATGGGTACCCAGGCACAGTGCCATTTTTTTGTTGGCAAGGATACACAATCAGTGTGACATTTTTGTCAACTCAATAATGGAACACAATGACATTTTTGACATAAAAAAAGGTGTGTATGTATGTATGTATATATATATATATATATATATATCTGTTTATTTCCTTTATTTATTTTTTTTTTAACCATATTCATGGTGGGTCATGATTTTGTTCTCGCGAATTATCATTTTTGCGTCACACATTAACCCCTTTCTCGTCTTCCTCTCACATACGACTGTATGTGACTGAGAAGCCCAGCCCTCGACAGGCAGGCCCTGCCACGCAGGTCACATATTGTCGGTCTTAAATGTATGAAATGTGTCTATGCCATCCATCATGTGCCGCTTACGTAGAGTGTGCTTCAAGATGGGGTGCCCAAGCTGCCTTACCTCAAATCCTCACAGCTACCATCGGCCTACCTTTCCAAAAGAATGTGTACCAGCCCCACTTCTGTCAATTGGTTCTCATCGCTGAAGTGGACTTCTGCAAGGATCATGATGCCATAATTCTAGTTTGTTGTTCGGTATTTCCCGATCCCTCAAAATCGAGAGGTGTCCGAACATTCCAGGTGGCTATTGTTAGCCTAGGTGTGTTGTTGTAATATTTTCTTGTTTCCACCCTACTAATGTTGCTGGCCAGCTGGATAGGGGAACAGGCATTTGTTTAGGTCACCTTTTCTATACCCTTCACAGGTGTCTGGGTGGGCAGTACTACCCAAGGGGCTGCTCAGCCACTCACAACCTCACCATGTGTAGATTCACAGCTGTGTGCTTCCAGCCCTGCACACACCACTGTTCCTCCATCACCGTGGGACTTGTAGAAATATCTGTACATGTTGACTTGTTGTGCACTTGTGCAGCATGCACCACATGCTCTCTTTCCCCAAAGACTAGTATCTATGACAAACCGAGACAAGATGACTGAAAGTATTTGGGGAGTGCAGGTGGATGATCTGACAAGATCTACGGGTCCACCATACCGGAAAAAAAAAAATTACAAATTTTTTTTTTTTTAAATTAGAAATTTTTTTTTTTTTTAATTACAAAATTTTTTTTTTTTTTTTTTTTTTTAATTACAAAAATTTTTTTTTTTTTTTTTCTAAGTATTAACTTAGTATAAGTCCACAGGTACCATTTTCTATTAAATAGGTGATATTGATACAATTTTATAATTTCATTTATAAGAATAAAAGACAAATTCAAATATTCAAAAGTAAGATGAACAGGTAAATACAAAATATTTTACGTCATTGAAATTAAAGTGGATTAAGATAAACATTAATAGAGAACTAAAAATAATGTGTTAAAGGCAAGAAGTTTTTGCAATTCAGAACAATATAGGGTTAACTTATCCAAAAATGCGTCCTCTCTGCTATACTATTAGTTTTGATATTACAAGCATGCCTGGTTGAAGGATTTTTTTCAAAAAATTTGTAATTCTTTTTTCTTTTTTTTTTTTTTTTTTTTCTTGAGGGGGTGGTGGCCATAAGTGACTGGGGATGGGGGAGTGGAGTTGACTTCCCTAAACCTTAACATACTAGCAAATATATGCACCCTCCGGGTGCAAGTATTTTAGTTAAAATTTATAATAAAATATATTAAATTAGAAAGGCTAATGAAACTGAATAGAATGTAGATAAAAGATTTTGAACAGAGGGGGTATGATTGAAAAATAGAACAACTTTGAAAGTAACTCTTCCATCATTTTCCGTTACTCCCGTCTTTCAGTGGTAAATTTTTCTAATTAAACTGTTTAGTTAAAATAGGAAGTAAAGAATAATATTACAGTTATTTCTTCTTGTTAAGGGATTTCTTTTAAGATTTATTGAAGAGATTTTTGCTCATATCATTAAGATAAAACCAAACAATTAGAAATCATAATACTAAGCATATATTTATCAAAATCAATTTTTTAATATCAATATGCAATTAGCCTTCCCATTCATACTGTAAACCTCTATTTTGATATATAAATACGATTGCATGTTAATAATATGTAGATATGTCAACAGTCTTAATGATGTAAAACAATTTTAATAATAATTGAGTTTAAATAAATAAATCATGGAGAATATGATGTAAATACTAAGAAATTGTGACTTGTATAGTAATATAGTTTCGGTTACAGACAGACAAACCCACAATCTCCATTATAATAAGATATATATTATATATATTATATAATATATTGAAATAAATATTTAGAAAAAAACTGTCAGATTCACTTCATTCATTTTATATATATTATATATATATATATATATATATATATTGAGTGTCAAAATTTTGAATAACAAGCCATTTTCAGCGGAGTTGTTAGCCTCTTTCAATGAAGAACATCAGGATCAGCTCATCCTGCCGGTGAAAGATGGACAACACAGACAATTGTTTTCTTGACAATGACACCATCCAACCTGGAAAATAAATCCTTAAAATATCATTCCATTGTATCTTTTTTTTTTATTCTTTTATCTTATTTTTTAAATAGCTTGCCAATTCCGAGTGGAAGACTTGAAACTTGATTTAGGACCAAGGACGACGACTCTGGACTGTGAGTGGAAAAAAAAAAAAAAAAAAAAAAAAAAAAAGAAGCACCTGCTTTCCCACTCACTCCCTGCAAAAATATTTCACTCGATTCCATATACCAAGTCTCCACTTTTGCACATGAATCGTTGTCAACTTGTATGAGCTGTATATCTTAAAATTGTCTGTTATACTGCTAGAGTCACCTCAGAAATATATATATATATATATATATATATATATATATTATATATATATGTGTGTGTTTTTTAAGTTGGGTGTTATTATGAAGCATCTAAAAATAGATGAAGGAACTCGTTGTTGTGGAGTATTGGATTCACTTATTTTTTTATTATTATTTTTTATCATACATTTTCGGGTTCGTTAGATACCCTTTATCAAATGACTGTTGTTCCTGTTCAACGGATCTTTTGTCTGTTGTTATTGACAGCGGCAGCGTCTGTAAAAAATTTAAAATAACGGAGTATTCCGATGTCAGCGTTCAGTCCTCTCATGTGAGTTTGTAATTTTAGAATCCATTTAGTTTCTGCTTGTTTTCATGTCATATATATATATATATATATATATATATATATTTGGGGGAGGGGAATATAGAAAAACAAAGTATTCTAAAGGATGGATATCTAGTATTATTTGGACTATTGTCCTCATCTTTGTCATCTGTACAATGTTTGGCTGATATGCCCTCTGGCTTCTCCAGGTATTTCTTGTCAGATTCGGGAGCCATCTTTTCGAACTCGGAAACCTTCTCGTCGCAATCAGGTTCCCAAGTTCGAAAAGAAGGGTCCTGAGTCCAACAAGAAATACCTTAAGAAGGCCGAGAGACACATCAGCTGAAACTTTGTACAGATAACAATAAAAATAAAATATCAAACATTCTGAAGGCCATTTTTTTTTTTTTTTTTTTTTTTTTTGTATGCTTAAATATTTTATAATCTATTATTATTTTAAAATAATAAGAAATTGAATACATGTGTACATGAACAAACTCTTGGACGAAACCCGTGTTGGTAACTCGAGTTAAATCAATTTCATCCATTTGACATATCATCTGATACATTTCCATTTTCAACTTATATAATCCCCCTAACTGAATAAATCTGCAACCATAAAAATATATAATATGAAATAACCCTCCCAATTGATGAACCTTGCATGACAAAAAAACCAAATTACAACTATAACAAATAATCCACCTTGAAGAGGATCACGGACATTGTTAAAAAAATATGGGGCACCTTCTCCTGCGTTTGGACTCGGAAATAAGAAAAATGTTGCTAATTATACCTGTCGTAAACAAAATGGCATTACTTTTTAACTTACCCTCGTACTTTGAAATAAAACCTGCAGTTTGAACTCTTAAGGCATAATTTCCTGAATTAGACTATGTTGTGTGTAACTTTCAATTGTTTGCCACTCTTTGCCCCCATGAAACCGCCCTGTTAGCTGGGGCGTTAGACTGCACTGACTGCACCTCTGCAGAGGGGTAAGACTCCCCAGTGGGGCCACCTGTTGGCCGTGGGTGGTGACTCGTGATGCTAAGGATAGAATCCCAAGTGATTGAGCAGTCCATGACTTGCAATACACCACTTTGGCCATTTTTTGGGGCTAGATAGGCAGGCAGAGAGGCCCCCTCCGATCAATTGGCTGGTCACATCAAGCCCTAGCACCTATCCCTTTTTATCATATGGGTGCTAGAAGGTGGTGGCTGAGGGTCTATATGCCCTGGGAATAACGTTAAACTCTGATCTGATGGTGAGGTTACACTTCTGGAGGTTTGGGGAATGAGGAGCATCCCTTTATCACCATTACTTCCTGGTCTACTCTGACCCGGAGTGGTAGTATCTGTTAGGGTCCCATCTATGATTGAATAGAAAAATTTATTAGAAAAAATTTGAGTATCCATTAGGAATGACTTTATTTCAAAACTTTATCGGCATTAAATGACCCACTGAGGTTGATATGCCATAAAACAAAACTAACCAAACCAAATCGGCTCTATGAAAGAGGGTTTGAGAGGCCAACATTATTCCAGTGACAAGGAAGTGAAATCTGTAGTGAAGTGGCTCAAAGAACAGTCAACAGAATTTATCACGGCACGGATACATGCTCTCATTCGTAGGTGGAACATTGCTATTGAGAGAAACGGTAACTATTTGGAAAAGTAAGGATGTGATGCACAGAGGACCACCTTCATTTTGACGTATGATACATGTTCCTGTGTTGGTAATTATACTTCTCCTAAACAAAATAGCATTACCTTTTGACTCACCCTCATACTTTATTGTGAATAGCTTTCAATTGATATATGGAATTAAGCAATGCACAACATGTCAGCACACCAACTACCACAATACTACCAAACACAACAGATACATTCCATAGCTAGAATTGCTTTGTTTACATAATGTGTGCTGCAATGCACAACATGTCAGCGCACCAACTACCACAATACTACCAACCACAACTGGTACATTTCATAGCTTGAACTGCTATACCTGTTGGATTGTCTTCCCTTGGATTTTGAAGAGTTATCTTCCCTCTCGTTTCTTATTCTACCACCAGGCGTCTTTCTGTATTTAAGCAGGAAGCGTCAGATTCAAGACTTCTTTTTTGCTCCTTCTTCTTGGACTGGACAATATGGGTTAGATATTTGTGTCTACACCCCATCCTCATGGGGGCCTCTATCCCCCACGTACGGACTAAGTCAGTAAGTGACTTTAACCTTATGGACTATCCATAACTCCTGCCCTGTCGGCTGGGGCGTTAGAATGCACCGACTGCACCTCTGCAGAGGGGTAAGACTCCCCCAATGGGGCCACCTGTTGGCCGTGCGTGGCGACCCATGATGCTTGAGGATAGAGCCCAGGTGGATGAGCAGTTCATGACTTGCAATACTCCACTTTGGCCCTATCTTGGCTAGACGGGCAGTCGGAGAGGCCCCCTCCAATCAATCAGCTGGTCACTTCAAGCCCTAGCACCTATATGATGTTCCCAACCCTATTGCCCTTATGGCAAGCCCCAACCCCTTTTTATCATATGGGTGCTAGAAGGCGGTGGATGCGGGTCTACATGTCCTGGGAATGACGTTAAACTCTATCTGATGGTGAGGTTCCAGTTTGGAGGTTTGGGGAATGTGGAGCACCCTTCATCACCATTGCTCCCTGGTCCACTCTGACCCGGAGTGGTAGTACCTGTTAGGGTCCCATCTATGGGTTAAATAGAAAAATGTATTTATAAAAAAATTGTATTATCCATTAAGAATTGATTTATTTCAAAACTTTATCGGCATTAAATGACCCACTGAGGTTGATATGCCGTAAAACAAAACAAACAAACAAACATAACTCTATCTATATCTTTTATATGTACATGTAGGTAACTATTGTTTATGTTCTTATTGTACCTTGTGCCTTACATGTATTTCTTGTATATGTGATAAATGTCTCTCCTCGTGCTTGTATATTAAAGTCCATTGTGTTCTTTTATGTTTAACACTCGAGTTGGAGTTGTTTTGTTCTTATATAACTTTGAACCGAACATACCAAAACTTGGTAAAGCTTTGAACTCACCCTTGTAATTCCATCAGCTTTTTTTAGTCTAGCACATAGGCGTTAGGTTGCTTTATAGTACTTTTTTGTTATTAAGTAGTCACCCATCCAAGCACTAAACAGGCTTATCATTGCTTAACTTTTGTAATCTGGCAACAACCGGTGCTTTCAGTGTCAGTTTGTAACAGGATTTGTTGTATTCGGACTATTGTCCTCATTTTATTGGTGTCTCCATTATTTCTCTGCATTTTTAAGTGTGGCTTGATAATTGGTATTATTTGGATTATTTGGACTATTGTCCTCATCTTTTAGTACTTTTTTGTTATTAAGTAGTCACCCATCCAAGCACTAAACAGGCTTATCATTGCTTAACTTTTGTAATCTGGCAACAACCGGTGCTTTCAGTGTCAGTTGTAACAGGATTTGTTTGTATTATTCGGACTATTGTCCTCATCTTTATTGGTGTCCATTATTTCTCTGAATTTTTAAGATGTGGCTTGATAATTGGTATTATTTGGATTATTGGACTATTGTCCTCATCTTTTAGTACTTTTTCGTTATTAAGTAGTCACCCATCCAAGCACTAAACAGGCTTATCATTGCTTAACTTTTGTAATCTGGCAACAACCGGTGCTTTCAGTGTAAGTTTGTAACAGGATTTGTTTGTATTATTCGGACTATTGTCCTCATCTTTATTGGTATCCCCATTATTTCTCTGAATTTTTAAGATGTGGCTTGATAATTGGTATTATTTGTATTATTCGGACTATTGTCCTCATCTTTATCTGCACAGCATTTCAGCCAATGTGCCCTCTGGACTTCTTCAGGTATTTCTTTGAACCGTTGAGATGAGGTTTGATAATCATTAAGAAAAAAAGAATAAAACAAAATAAAAAAACTGATCATAAATTGGGTGATCCATTTTTTATATTAACCAAATTATAAACTGATACCCCATTATTTGGCGATCCTCTCTTTTCATTTGAAGTTTAATAGAATTTTCTCTTTTTAAATTTCAGACGGTCAGTATGAAGCGCTGTTGGAGAAAAGGTTTGCTGAACTTCATGAACGGCTACGATTTGCTGAATCCCTCAACAAGCAAAGAGAAAGTGATATTCATATCCTGCGTAGCCAGTTTACCTATCTTTTGCAATCAGTCTTACACAACAATGCCACAAACAAGTAAGTTGGAAATTTGGGCAGTAATAAGAAAATTATTAACAATTTAATAAGGTGTCTTATACTTATTTCCACCACTGTATGTGCATGTGTGTGTGTGTGTGTGTGTGTATATTATATATATATATATATATATATATATATATATATATATTAAGAAAATAACAAAAGACTTAGAGATTTAGGCCTTTTTTCCGAGCACTAAAAACGATATCTGTCAGGCGCGGCGTATAATATTGTATAGTGGGTCTTATCCACGTGCCTCCAAATTCACAAGTGCTAAAATGGTGTTGATAGAAATTATAACACGAGAAATGTCTTCACAACTGCTAGCCTTTATTTCCAGGGTAGGTTCGTCTTGTGTGCTGTATCGGAGAGGAGGAAAGGCAAAGAGAGAGAGAAACTGTTAAACTACTGTGACCCAATGTTAGGGTCCAGAGACCCGTTCATTGCCCTAGGCGTCCGAAAGCAAAAAGAGACTGATACGTTTCTTCGTTGTTCCACGTCATCACGTGACTTCCGGTCAACACCCGAAGCTTCCGGTTCCGGGTCAACACCCAACTTCCGGTTGACACTCAATTCTCAATTCGGGTCACGCTACGTCAAATCAATCGTTCATCCTGTTGGGTCACACTATTTTTTAAACTTTATCATCTCTTATCTTCCTTATCCCT
>JALAJA010000068.1:2500-5000 GCA_023376005.1 Doryteuthis pealeii
TTTAGACGATGGTGTAGTTCTCTCCTCTCTCTCTCTCTCTCTCTCTCTCTCTCTCTCTCTCTCTCTCTCTCTCTCTCTCTCTTACAGCTACGTTGAGTGGCTGAACAGACAGATCCTCGAATGACAGTCCTGGTGCAGTGGCTGCCAAACAAAAGGTGATGCTTTCTGTAGTGTTGGGGGTGTTGTTGTCTCTCTTTCCTTTAGCTCTCTTTCTTGGCAGTTTTTTTCCTCTTTTTCACTTCTTTTGTTCCTTGTTTGACGAGGAGGCGCCAGGTTGGCACGGTCTTCTGCAACAAGCCTCCAATGTGTCTATATCGATGCGGCATGTCTATATACATATATATATATTGGGATAATATGAAAAAAAAGAATGAAAGAATGAAAGAATGAGAGAGAGAGAGAGAGAGAGAGAGAGAGAGAGAGAGAGAGAGATAACGAAAGAAAGAACAAACATGAAGGAGAACAAATAAAAAAAGAACGATATGACGATTCAGAGAAAGAACGAAAGTAAGAATGAATGAATGAAAGAAAAATGAAAGACATATGAAAAGAAATAAGAAGAAAGGAAAAAGAAAAAATAACGGGAACAAAGATGAAGGAGAAAGAATAAAAAAGAAAGAAAGACTATACAGAAAAGAACGATATAGTAAGAAATGAATGAACGAAAGAAAAATGAAAGAAAAATGAAAGAAAAAAGGCAAAAAGAAAGAAAAATAACGAAAGAAAGAACAAAGATGAAGGAGAAAGAATAAGAAAGAAAGAAAGACTATATAGAAAGAACGAAAGTAAGGATGAATGAATGAAAGAAGAATGAAAGAAAAAATGCAAAGGAAAGAAAGAACAAAGAGGAAGGAGAACAAATAAAAAAGACAACGATTGACGATACAGAAAGAACGAAAGTAAGTAAGATAAAAATGAATGAAAGAAAGAAAAATGGAAGTAAATAATATGAAAGAAAAAAGACAAAAATGAAAAAAAAAAAAATAACGAAAGAAAAAGAACAAAGATGAAGAGAGAAAGAATAAAAGGAAAAGAATGACTATACAGAAAGGACGAAAATAAGGATATGAATGAATGAAAGAAGAAAGAAAAAAAAAAGGCAAGAAGAAAGAAAAAATAACGAAAGAAAGAACAAAAAGAGGAAGGAGAACGAATAAAAAAGAAAGACAGACTATACAGAAAGAACGAAAGTAAGAATGAATGAATGAAAGAAAAATGAAAGAAAAAATGAAAAAAAAAAAAAAGAAAAAAGTTAAATATTTATTTGTTTTCAGGCATACGTATGTATTTATTCAAATATAAAACATTGTTGTTTTTTTAAATTAAACTTCCTTTTACTGCCGATATAGCAAATTATGTTATAATTGTTTATTATTGTTTTGGTGCCTGCATTTCGACGCCGGTTCACATTTTTTTTTTAGAATTTTGATAATATCTGTAAATATTTGAATGTATACATTTTCTCTAAGCCGCAATTTACCCTCGTCATATAATTGGGATATCTTTTATGATTTTGTCATTCAATTCAAGGGAATTATTACGTTTCATCGTTCACCTTCTGAATCACACTGGGTAATGGTGTGTGGGTGTTTATTCACACATCTCATTCTCATATACATATATACGTACATACATACGCATTCAATATATATATATATATATATATATATAATATATATATATATATATATATATACGGACCACCACCCTTAATTCTTCAAGAAGCGAAGCCATGCAAAATTATATAATATATATATATATATATATATATATAATATATATATATATATATATATATATATATATATAACCATAGCGTCTCTTTGCGAAGATTGAGAGGGTTTTCGAGATATATATATATATATATATATATATATATATATTAATATATATATATATATATATATATATAAAGAGGGTGAAAGTGGGTAAGATAATGAAATGTAAGATTCACATTAAATTAGAAAGAAAGAAAAAAGAAAGAAAGAAAGAAAGAAAGAAAGAAAGAAAAAAAAAGATGCGGAATTCGGAAAAATCTAAAAAGAATAAGAAAGAGCGAAGGACTAAGCAGAAAGAAAGAAAAGAAAGAAAGAAAGAAAGAAAGAACGAAGACGTTGAATGAATAAGAAAGAAAACTAAGCAGAAAGAAAGAAAGAAAGAATGAAAGAAAGAAAGAATGAATGAAAGAAAGAAAGAATGAATGAAAGACAGAAAGAGAGAAAGAAAGAATGAAAGAAAGTAAGAAAGAAAGAAAGAAAGAAGGAAAGAAAGAAAGAAAGAAAAACGAAGTAGGACGATTAAAAGAGAAAGAATTAAAGACAAAAGAAAGAAAGAAAGAAAGATGCGTCATTCGAAGAAATCTAAAAAGAATAAAAGCGAAGGACTAAGCAGAAAGAAAGAAAGAAAAAGAAAGAAGAAAGTAAGAAAGAAAGAAAGAAGAAAGTAAGAAAGAAAGAAAGAATGAAAGAAAGAAAGTAAGAAACAAAGAAAGAAAGAATGA
>JALAJA010000068.1:10000-12500 GCA_023376005.1 Doryteuthis pealeii
GAGCTCTTTTCGTTTATTTATTTCATTTTTTTTTCTCTCAATTTAACTTCTTACGTAATTATGGTGCACGAAGAATAAAATAGTTTCAAACTGGTCATGCTAAAAAATTAAAACAAAATGATTCGAGTACTTAATTGGAGATTAAATACAATATGGGATAGTGCATGAATAAAAAATAGCATGAAACCTATGGTAGCAGACTTGTTTCCATACAAATAAATATATACTAATATATATATATATATATATATATATAAATCTAATGAGTCAGACAAACCTACTATTAGTTTCGCTTAATGCTCTTCAGGGCTAAGATCTCCTTTAATACTCAAGCGCCATCATCCATCTTTTACTATGTGATACTCCTCATCGAACTCTATCAGATGATGGCGCTTGAGTATTAAGGGAGATATGGGGCTTCAAAGACCCATATCTCCCTTAATACTCAAGGCATTAGAATCCATGAGAAAAAACAATAACATCGATAACGTACATTTTCATCAAAATACGTAGTCTTAGAATGGCTGAAAAATGGCATTTTGGGCAAACCTTTAAAGCCCCATATCTCGTCTGACTCATTAGATTTATCTTTATTATTTGCTCTACTTAGGTATTGAGCACTTTTTACTTATTAGCTATTCTCCTAGCGGTTATATGAATATATATATCTTATATACATATATATACATATAAATTGTTTTTTCTTTTGGCCAAATACTGTACCAATAGATCATTTTTGTTGGTACGATTATCTTGGTCTTTTCTTTTTTCAAAAATGTTTTTCTCCCCGGGTGATGTTTGGTAGTATATTTTTACAAACAAACTATTTGCTGGGTTTTTTCTCACCGCGAGGATTTGCCAACACGCTTGGTATATTAAATATATATATATATATATATATATATATATATATGCATGAAAGGTAAAATGGATATGAATCCGACAATATGTGTAGAAAGTTTGTAGAAAAACAAGATGTTAAACATTTTGCTGACATAAATCTTTTTCGACCATATGAAGAGGTATTTATCAAAGCAACATTGTAAACGGAAAGACAAAATAAATACATCATTAATCACGAGGCACAGAACGCTCTCGATCAGTACCGAAATATTCAAAAAAATGTTTAAATGCGTATTTTATGCTAAAAATATAATACATTTTATTTTTTAAAATTATAAGCATTTTTATCATTAAAAAAGCTCAAAAGAGTTTGCAGTAAAAGTGTATACAAATATCAAAAAGTTCAAGAAAATGTTCCGGCTACATAAGAAAGTCTAGGAATTGAACAGGAGTCGACGCGTCCATTTCCTATGACTCTAACAATTAGACCACGCGCCTCCATATCCCTTATATGGGTTTGAATTCAGAGTTTTCCTTCTCCTATACCGGTTTCCTAACCAAGGTTAAAGAGCCCAGTCTGCCCTACTATTTATCCATAGCTGGAGGGAGAGTAGGATGCATACCTTTCCCAAGGGTATTAGCGCAAAGTGAAATGTAATTACCACATCCAGGATTTGAACTCGGGACGACGAGTTCATTTCCCATGACTTTAACCATTACACCACGCGCTTCCTACATGTGGATGTGGACAGTATATATATACATGCATGTATATATACATACATATATATATATATATGTGTGTGTGTGTGTGTGTGTGTGTGTGTAGATAATTTGAATTTGGAGCTGAAGAAGGGTTAAAAAAATAAGCATTTGTATCCCACTTGGTTGAGTTCTCTAAATAGGGATTTAATTGTAAATTCACCGTCTGGCATATAGCGAACCCTCACTTTGTTTACAAAGTTAGAGGACTCTTGTGAATTCATTTCCGCTTAGAAATGTATCAATTAAATATTCTCGTAAAATTTGACAGCCACTAATGGCCGTACGGATAAGAGACTTGGCAGACGAAAATTCAGTCAGATCTCTGTTTAATTCAGAAATATGGAAGGAATGTTTAAGAGAGTAATTCTTTGGTAAAAATTATAATTTGGTGAGAAATAAAAATTGGAAATACTGTCGAAAAAAATAAAAAAAGGAACGACGTGTTGAGGTTGCTAAAAATATATATTTCTTTAGCGACCCACTAACTATCAAGAAAGAAAGAATGAATGAATGAACAAAAGAAAGAACTAAGAAGAGTAATGATTCTGATTTAATAAAATAAAATAAAATTTATTTTATTTTATTTTATTTTTAAAACAGAATACGCATTTTCTAAATTATAAAATTTTTTTTTAATTAAAAAAAAAAATTCCGGCTATAATATTGAACGTTTCATCTGCACCACTTTCGTCTCATAACGGTCCACTTTCACCGTTCTCTCTATCATACACAACTCGCTCTTGATGAAGACCACTTCAATAAAGGGTCGAAACAGATTCTGATCTATATCAAATTGAATTGTTCGCACTCAGTCGAGCCTAAGCTCTAGGTATAAGTAGTAAAGTCGTCGGGGTTGCCTAAAGTCGGTATCAGCCAATCAGCAAGGGAGTCT
>JALAJA010000068.1:17500-40000 GCA_023376005.1 Doryteuthis pealeii
GAAAATAGAACAACTTTGAAACTAACTGTTCCACCATTTTCCCTTACTCCCGTCTTTCAGTGGTAAATTTCCCTAATTTAACTATTTAGTTAAAATAGGAAGAAAGAATAAAATTACAGTTATTTCTTTATGTTAATAGATTTCTGTTAAGATCTATCCCCGAGATTTTTGCTCATATTTATTAAGATAAAACCAAACAATTAGAAATCAATAATACTAAGCATATATTTATTAAAATCAATTTTTAAAAGATCAATATGCAAATTAGCCTTCCCATTCACACTGTAAACCGCTATTTCGTTGAATATATAAATATAATTGCATGTTATTAGTATGTAGATATTGTTAACAGTCTTAATGATGTAAAACAATTTTACTAATAATTGAGGTTTAAATAAAAAATAAAATCATGGAGAATGTGATGTAAATAACAAAAGGAATTGTGACTTGTATAGTGATATAGTTTCGGTTACAGACAGACAAACATACAATCTCCAGTATAATAAGATATGTGTATTAATTAATGAATCTTTTAAAAATGGATTGTTGATATCTTTTTTTTAACTGTAAATCCGGACATTTCTGTCAGAAAAACGTTTAATTAATAAAAAAAATGACTATCTTTTTTTAATAAAAGTTTAAAGAAATGGGGAGAATTATTTTGGGGGGTACAGAATTTTATTAATGCTTTAAAAAAAACTCTTAAAAGATTCATTGTATAGAGAAAAATAGAAAGGTGGGGGGTAAAAGGGAAAATAATAACGAGTTGCATGCTGACTAGTTTCGATCCTCGCTCAACAGAGCTAAATATCAAGGATAATAGAATAACCGGTAAATGGGACGAGTAAGAAAATAAAATAAAAAAGTAAAAAAATAAAAAAGTAAATAAAAAAATTGAAAATAAAAAAGAAGAAAAGAACAATTTCTTTTCTTTACCTCAAAAGGGGGGAGGGAGAGAAGATCTAAATATTGATAATATTCAAACCAAGTAAGCCCTCTCTTTGTTTAAAAAGAGCAGGCTTATTGGTCAGAATATACAATGTTTCCAAAATCTTGAGGTGGTAAAAAGAGTGTGACTTGCTCTCAACTGAGAACCAGTCAACAGTAAATGAGTTGGCGCAATTGGGGTTATTTATGAGGTGCTCGCCTATAGAGGAATCCATAAGTATTCATCAGTACATCGTTCGGACCGACGATTCCATTTCTAATCTTAGTAGGGACATGTTGCTTAATTCGGTCATATATATATATATATATATATATATATATATATATATATTATACGGTGTTGTCATAATCTATGCTACCACATAGATTATGCAACCTATTTACCTTCTTCATGTTGGTATGTCCGAAAAGGAGTAAAGTATAAAATTGTTTTTGTATGCAAAGAGCAGGACGGAGTCTGTTGATGAGGAGGGCTTCGATTATAGCCAGTTGCAATTCAATGGATGAGGATGCCAAAATCGAGAACATTTCGGGCTTATTGCAGCACAATCAGGATTGTCCAACAGGTGTTGCCCAATGGAAGAAGGTGAATATGAATCTTAAAGATAGTGTAATAGATCTTAATTAAAGAAAGTTACTTAATCTAAAAATTCAAATGCAAATGCGATGTTTGCTATATTGGGCGCACTACCCAAAGATTGGAGGTCAGAATAAACCAACACATTCCATCGTATATCCGTAACAACAACTTTGACCACTCTTCTCCACCAAGTAATTCATATTCACCTTCTACCATTGGGCGTCACCTGTCGGACAATCCTGATTGTGCTGTAGCTTATAAGCCCGAAATGTTCTCGTGTGGTATACCCTTTCTTACCTCCTACCTCTGGTCGTACTTTCTTCTGGCCGGCTTTGCTATTCTTCTTCTATCATCTATCTTGGTCTGGAATCTTCTAAGGTCTGGACTTTCCTGGGGACTTCGGGTCTGGTCTAGCGTCTCGGATTCCTAAGGTCTGGTCTTCTATTGCTATGTTCTTGCTGGCTGGTCGTCCTGGATTCATTTCTTAGTCTTGTTACCAAGACATTCATCAACCACAAGAACATATTAATTATACCAACTTTTATTTCCTTAACTATACATTTCATGTAACTAAATATCTGACTAACATAGCGCGCGTGAGTTCCAGTTTTAGGCAGGACCTAAAATGGTCGACTTCTCTGCCTGACGTCTAACTGAAAACTGGGGACTCTGAAAAAGTTCCCACGTGACTTCACATATTTGGCGGGCTTCTGTAATTTTCCATAGAAGGACCCGGCCATGGTATGAAAGGGGTCATCCCCTCAGAATTACAGGGGATTGACAATAATCTTATGCAACCGCATAGATTATGTAACACTCGATGTTGGCATCCTCATCCAATTAATTGCGGTCATTATTTCAGAAAAAAATCAAATTGTCAAAAATGTACAATCTTAATTTTCTGTATAAATGCGGTCATTTCTTTAGAAAAAAAATTCAAATTAGCAAAAATTTAGAATCTTAATTTTCTAATAAAAATTGAAAGGGAATATACTGTTCTACCGACATTTTCTATATACCAAATCAATAGGGTCTGTTTTAATGAATGAATTCTATAGAAACGTGGATTGTTGATATTTTCTTTCACCCTATATCCGGACATTATTTCTTTGATCCTCGGTTTTATATTTTTATTCAAGGTTTCTTTGTATCTTTTTTTGTAAGAACTGACACTGTAATCCTTCATCTATAATTCAGTTTATTGTGTTTGATTTTTTTTTTTATTTATTTTTTTTTTTTTTTTGAAGTTTCGTTTTCGGGGAAATCAAAAAAAGGACAAGCCAATAAACGAGATACCGAAATGTTCATCGAAGCAATTCTCGAGTGCACAATTTGAACTCGTCTAATCTCGGCAAATCACGCGAGACAATTAAATTTAGAAAGTCGACCAAACTTGTTTTCGGTTTTTTTTTCTTCTTCGCATTCATTGATGTTATTTTGTTTTTGTTTTTGTTTATGTTTCACTAATTATTTTCTTAATAATTCTTTCTTTCTTTCTTTCTTTCTTTCTTTTTCTTTTGTATTGTCATCTTGTTCTTGTTCTTTTCTTGTTCTTATTGTTCTTGCAATTGTTGCTGTTGTTATTGTTGTTGTTGTTGTTGCTCTTCTTCTCCGTCTCCATCTTCTTCTTCTTCTTCTTCTTCTTCTTCTTCTTCTTCTTCTTCTTGTTTTTTTTTCTTTCCATTTCTTCTTCTTTACCTTCTTTTTTCAATCCTACATTGACTTCTTCTTCTCCTTTCTTCTTCTTCTTCTTCTTCTTCTTTGCTTTGTAATTCCCCTTTTCCTCTTCCTCTTCTTCTTCTTAGCTTTTCAATTCTTCTTCTTCTTCTTCTTCTTCTTCCTCATCTTCTTCTTTTTCTTCTTCGTCTTATCCTCTATTTGAACTATTCTTCTTCCTCTTCGTCTTCTTCTCTTCTTTTTCTTCTTCTTCTATTTTTTTTTGCTTTTCAGTTCTTTCTTGTTCTTGTTCTTGTTCTTGTTTCTTCTTTTTCTTCTTGTTCTTCTTCTTCAAGATAGATAGAGACATACGAGGCACATGTTGGTAATATTTCTATAACATACCCCCTCTCCTCTCTCTCTCTCTCTCTCTCTCTCTCTCTCTCTCTCTCTCTCTCTCTCTCTCTCTTTCTTTCTTCTCTCTGATTTTTAATTCAATTCTCTCTTTAAATTTCTCGTTTTCTACTTAAGATTTCATTCTCTTTTATTTATTTTTTGCTTTTATCCTTAAAATTCCCCCTCTCTCTCTTTCTTTCACGTACAAACAGTCTCTTTCTCTCCCTCTCTTTCGCTCCTCTCTCTCTCTCTCTCTCTCTCTATCTATCTATCTATCTCTCACGTACACACAGTCTCTCTCTCTCTTTCTCTCGCGTACAAAGTCTCTTCTCTCTTACACGTACACACAGTCTCTCTCTCTATCTATCTATCTCTCTATCATCTCTCTCTCTCTCTCTCTCTCTCTCTCTCTCTCTCTCTCTCTCTCTCTTCTTTCTTACAGGCACAATTTCATCAATTCTTTCTTATTCATATATAAAAATTTTTTCTTTTCTTTTTTCCTTTCATCTTTTTATTTATTTTTCTTAAAAAAACAACAAAAAAAAACACATTTTCATTGAATTCGCAGTTCCCCATTTCCCGCTATTTTTAAGCCAGAATCGGTTCGCCAAAATTTTTACGGAGAGTCCTCGAATCGGAGAACGTAAGAGTACGACAGAAACACGCACACATATGCACATAAACACATAGACACACACAAAATACATACATACACACATATACACACAAACCCGCGCACACATACACACACAGGCATTTAAGCACATACACACACATGCGCGCACGCACATAAACACACGTTCACACATAAATTGTTGTATTGTTGGCATACTTCTGTCTACTAGAGACGATGGCGTTGTGTCCATTTTTTCTTTTTTTATCTGCAACCGCGTGAGTAGCTAAACAGACCAATTTTTGAATGGCAATCTCTGGTGCAGTGACTGCAAACAAACAGTGATGCTTACTGGAGTTGCTGTTGTCTCTCCTTCCTTTTGGCTCTCTTTTCTTTTTTTCTATCTGCAACCGCGTGAGTAGCTAAACAGACCAATTTTTGAATGGCAATCTCTGGTGCAGTGATTTCAAACAAACAGTGATGCTTACTGGAGTTGCTGTTGTCTCTCCTGCCTCTTGGTTCTCTTTTCTGTGGCGGCTTCTTTCCTCTCCTTTTCACTCCTTTTCGTTTCTTGTTTGACGAGGAGGTACCAGTTCGCATTGGTCTTGTGCACGAGCCTCCCATGTGTTGGTGTTGATGTGGCATGTCTTCATGTTTCTCAAACAGATATCTTTAAAGCGCATGCGTGGTCTCCCTACTGGTCAGGTGGCCTCTGCCAATTCGCCGCACAGTAGGTCTTTGGGGATGTGACCTTTGTCATTTTGGACAAAGGCCGCATCCCCAAAGACACACACACATAAATACACACACACATAAATACACAAACACACATAAACACAGGAACACCCACACACATTTGAATACACGCGAATATGCACACACACACGCACACGCACACACACACACATTAGAAAATGAGAAAAAGAAATGATATTTAAAAGAAAAATATTTTAAAACATCTCAGTCGCAAAGGAGAGTTTGAGAAACCGATCAAAGATTCAAATAGATGCTACTGTCGAGGATGAAGATGATATTATTATTTACTTCTTTTGAGATTTCACATCAGCATTAGCTAATTCTCTTTCACTGGAGTCTGAGTGACAGCAAGTCTCCTCAGGTCTCCAGGAACCTAATGAGTATTCTGGCAGATTGCAGCAGTGCAGTTTTCTGAATGGTATCAATCATTCCTCTGATTTTCAGACTTTCCAAGCCCTTTTCCAATCCTTTTGGGACCGTTCCAAGTGCTCCAATTACAATTGGTATCACTTTCACTTTCTTATTCCATAACTTTTTCAGTTCTCTGGTAAGGTCCAGTTATTTGTCCATTTTTTTCATTTTCCTTTAGCTTCACCCTGTGATCTGCTGACACAGAAAAATCCACCAGTTGACAAGTTCTTTCTTTTTTGTTTATCACCACTAGGTCTGGTCTTCTTGCTGGTATAAGGTGATCCGTTTTTATCTCAAAGTCCCAGAGAATTTTGTGCGTTTCGTTCTCAAGAACAGATTCTGGTTTATGCAGATACCATTTTGTTGTATGGTAAAAATTAAATTGTTTGCATAATTCCCAGTGGATCACCTTCCCAACCCAGTCGTGTTTAGTTTTGTATTCTCGTTGTGCTAGTTTTCTACATTCGCAAAGTATATGGTTTACAGTCTCATCTCTATTCCCGCAAAGTCTACATTTACTATTTTGTTGGGTTTTATCAATTTTCGCTTTGATATAGTTTGTCCTTATGGCATTATTTTGTGCAGCAATTATAAGTGAATCAGTTTCTCTTTGGAGGTTTCCCTTTCTTAACCATGTCCAAGTCTTTTCATGTGCAACCTCTTCTATTTGTCGTTTGAAGCGTCCATATAATTGTTTTTCTTCCATTTTTTTTAGTCTTTGTTGTTTTTTTGTTTAAAGCGTCCATATAATTGTTTTTCTTCCCATTTTTTTAGTCCATGTTGTTTTTCTGTTTGTCCATCTGTCGCTTCTACTATTGTTGGTCGCCATAAGTAGTTTGTCTTTGCTCTTTCTTGTGTAAGTTGTTGGATTGTGGTTTCTACGCATTCCTCTATGTTGGCAAGACCTCTCCCCCCTTCCTTTCTTGATACATATAATCTATGTCTATCATCTCTAGGGTGGAGAGCCTTGTGCATAGTCATTAATTTTCTCGTTCTTTGGTCAATCTGTCTGAGTTCTTCTTTTGTCCATTTCAAGAATGGTCCTGAGTATCTTATAATGTGGACAGCCCAGGTATTGATTCCTTTAATCAGATTTCTGCTGTTAAGTTTGGTTTCTTTTTTAACTTTTCCTTTCATTTCTGTTTGCATGATATTCTTCGCTTCTAAAATTCCTAAGTATTTGTAACTTTCATTTTCATCAAGTGATTTTATAGTGTCCTGATTTGACAGTTGCATTCCATCCATTAGTTTTCTTTCACCCCGTTTTATTACTAGCATAGCACATTTTTTAGCACATTTTTCCATTCCAAATTCCATTATTATTATTATTATTATTATTATTATTATTATTATTATTATTACTTCTTGAATATTCTTCTGAATATTCTAGCTGATTTGAACAATGCTGTTATTTGGATGGCTTCGATTCTTTCTCGGGTTTCCAATTCCTCCAGAGGGCTGTACCAAATTTTCTTGGTATTTTTTTATCAGTGCGATGGGATATTTCAAAGTTAATTATCTATTCAAATAAAGTCAATTATTATTGTAATTTGAGTCATCTTGCTCAATTAAAATTAACTAACCATCAGTTTTTGTACTTACGGTTTACAGTAGGATTTCAGTGGTAGGAGAGCTGCTGTTAGTGGTTTAAAGTAGGCAAAGAGTTAGAGAGGAAGATTGAAAAAAGATTTAACTCAACAAGGTTTTGTTGAGCTGGGGGGGGGGGCAAAAAGAAGCGAGTCCAACGCCATCTCGCAGGCTAAACTTTTTCTTTGCAAACACCGACTTGTTCTTGTTCTTCTTCGTCGTCGTTGTCAAATCCTCTTGCAGCTACCGTAGCAACATTCGTTTCTGCCCTCACCGCTTCTGGGTGTTTCCTTCTATTTATACACAGGTCAGCTTCTATCATCCGGGCGTCTGTGCTTCACATACGGCACTGTCAACTCAATCCCAGTTGCCGGAATGCCCGCAGCTATCATCCGGGCATTTGGCGTCACATACGGGACAGTGGCATCTTGATTCCGGTGCGCGCGCCAAAATGTCGCCTTTTCGTATTCTGAAGGACGCGGGTTCGATCCTAGGTCAGCCTAGCCCGATTCCTTCAAGAACACGACAAGTTTTCACGCCCGCCACTCAACAATTTCATTTTTACTTTTCATAGATGTTTTTTTTTTTCAAACCCTTGGGGATCGTTCCCAGGGCTCCAATTACGACTGGTACGACCTTTATTATTATTATTATTATTATTATTATTATATTATTATTATGTTAACACACAAACTTTTCTTTTGTCGACTCAGCAATCTTTTTAATGCATCGGATCTTTAAGACGGTAAAAGAACGTGCCCGGACACCAGTTAAGGTGATTCGTGTGTTGTCAGTTCAGACGATAGCCGCCATTGCTTTTTTAACGTGATGGGGGGAGGGGGGTCACGTGACAGGAGGTAATTTAGTTGATTGGTCTTCCTGTGACTGTACAAAAAAAAAAGACATTTTTGGAGACAAAACACCCCCTCACCGCAAAGAAGAAAAAACATAAACAAAAAATAAACAAAAGAATAAATAGATAAAGAAGAAGAAAGAAAGAAAGAAAGAAAGAAAAGATAAAAAAAAGAACCCGGATGAACCGCACGAAAATAAATAAAAGAAATCCAATATGGCCGTTCTTGGTTCATCATAGAAATTCGATCCGTGCTGAATGTTTGACCGGGGCTGAATGTTTACCGAGACTATAGATTTCACGGACGTCTTGTATTGGTATTGATGCTGATGCTGATGCTGGTGCCGATGCTGTTAATAATTATTAGTATTTCCCTCAATGAGAGTTTTTTTCCCAGCCGCCTAATGTGGTGGTTCACTGGAGGCTGAGTGACAGCAAGTCTCCTCTGTTCTTCAGGACTCTACTGAGTATTCGAGATCCATCTTACCATGTTGGAGTCTTTGGATATACGGTGTGCTTGAATCCAGCACTCAAACTTATTGACTCTGCATGGGAGCGTGGATTAAAGCCAGCTTATCAACAGTTCCAATACGTCGTTAGTCAACTGTTTATTCGCCGATCTTGAAAGCTGTTCATTTGCATGTATTCGCCCTGGACCTAAACCAAGGAGTCTGCTCAAACAAAGGATTCTACCCAACATTAAGGGAAACCTAGAGAGAGAGAGAGAGAGAGAGAGAGAGAGAGAGAGAGAGAGAGAGAGGGGAGAGAGAGAGAGAGAGAGAGTAAAAGCTATTAACCTGGACGTAAGAAAAGTAGTCAATGCTATTATGTGAGAGGGGATATATATATATTTGAAATGGACAATAAAATGGGATTTAGCCTACTTTTTTGAAAAAGTGCTGGACCAAATAATAGGGATGATAACAGAAGTAGGTCGAATGCAAATAAAAATATAATTGAAAAAAATCCACTTATTCGCCTTTTTATGTACTTTTATCAAATCTATACAGACATTAATTGTATAGCTGAATACGTCTTTGAAAAAAGCCCACACCATGTTATGAAACTATATATATATATATATATATAATATATATATATATATATATATATATATATATGCGTGTGTGTAAAAATGGAAAAGGAATTGAATCCGACAACATGAGGAAAAATGAGTAAAGAAAAGTAAAGTAAATGGATAAATGAATTTAATCGATATCACATTAATCGATATCACTACACATGTTGTTTCGTCAGTTTATGTGTGTGAAAATATTTCGCACACATACAAGAATCGACCTTCATCAGAGTGAACATTTATTTGAAATTTAAAAATAAATGTTCACTCTGATGAAGGTCGATTCTTGTATGTGTGCGAAATATTTCACACACATAAACTGACCGAAACACATGTGTAAGTGATATCGATTAATGTGGTATCGATTAAATTCATTTTATCCATTTACTTTTCTTTTCTTTACTCATTTTTCCTCATATATATATATATATATGTGTGTGTGTGTGTGTGTGTGTGTGTGAGTATATATAAAAAGATATGAAAACACCACAAAATGCTGTTAAAGTGAAAACATTTTATAACATAGCTGATATTGAACAATATTTCGATTTTGTGAAAATCATCATCAGTTTCATTCGAAAGTATTGTATAACTTTTTTTTTTTTTGCAACATCAAGGTTTTATTTTGAACTCATATGACTTTTGTCTCCGCTCTTACAACACGGAGTATAAACAAGCTCTGAAGATGATTTTTATAGTCGAAATATTGTTCAAATATCAGCTATGTTTATAAAATGTTTCACTTTAACAGCATTTTGTGGTGTTTATCATATCTTTTTATATATACTCATACCGTCGGATTCATTTCTTTTTTCACTTTTAATATATATATATATATAATATATATATATATATATATTATATTGCGGACCTTCTTTTTATAATCTCTCTCTCTCTCTCTCTCTATATATATAATAATATATATATACATATATATATATATAATATATGTATATATTAAATTTTTGATAGAGGATAGATAATTGAATCGTATCACCACGACCAGACAACTCGGCAAACACCATTTGCGACATCCGGAGCACTGGACAGCTGTTTCGACCTCCTTTGGTCTCATCAGCAGTGCATACCACAATCTCCGCCACTAGAGATTGAACCAGTGGACCACAGCGTGAAGAGCGGGGACTTAACACACTGGGCCACCTGCTCAAGCCACAAACGGAGAATGACAAATCATCTAGTCAATGGTAACATTAATTCAAACTGCGCAGCCACCTAACCTGTATTGCCGTGTATCCCATCGCAGGATTACAGAGGGCAAGGTCACCTCCAGGACAACGACTTCCCAATTCGGGGCCCTGAATCCTTCAGAACACAACCTAATGGGCAAAGGGTATATATTAAATCTTTGATAGAGGATAGATAATTGAATCGTATCACCACGACCAGACAACTCGGAAACACCATTTGCGACATCCGGAGCACTGGACAGCTGTTTCGACCTCCTTTGGTCTCATCAGCAGTGCATACCACAATCTCCGCCACTAGAGATTGAACCAGCGGACCACAGCGTGAAGGCGGGGACTTAACACACTTAAAATATAATATATATATATATATATATATAATATATATATATATTTTCTTTTGGACAAGTTATAGTAATTATCGATTAGTTTTGGTTAGTACGACCCTCGTGGTCTTCTTTTTCTCATTTTTTTTCTGTCGTTTGGTAGGATATATTTTTACTACCAAACTATTGGCTTGGTTTTTTTTTTCTTACCGCAAGGGTCTACCAATAAGTTTAGTATATTTCAAATACTAGCAAAATAAAAAACGCCCACCGGGCGATGTAAAAATAAATTTTTGAAAGATATTGCTTGAGGAGGTGGAAGTTAAAAATTAGATGTCGGAGAGTTTGAACCATAAATCATGAAATCATCAAATTTATTAAAGGAGTAAAAAAAATAAAACAATTTGAAATCGAAACTAAGTTCTATTAACTTTGAATATCTATTAAAATAAAACAAACTATATATAAATATATGATACTGGGGATGTATCTATTAAAACTTGTTTTAAAAAACAATGAGGACTGTCTAATATTGCATGCTCAAATTTTGAGTGTATTTATTCTGTTATGATGATTTTGGGTAATGTGACGCAAGCAGTGACGTAATTTTTGTTACAGACAAAAACCGGAAGCGAATCTCCATTATTATATATATATAATAATATATATATATATATATATATATATATATATGGAGATAGGATGGATGTAGTAGAATCCGACAGTATGAGGTAGGTAGAAGGATGGTGAACAAGAAATGAAAACTCAAAACAAATCTGAGAGTTGAAATGTTTCGTCCGAATTCATACGGACATCCTCAGTCTAATGATTTTTATTGAAAGCAATTTGTACTCGCACGAAATTTTGCTTTCAATAAAAATCATTTGACTGAGGATGTCAGTATGAATTCGGACTAAACGTTTCAACTTTCAGATTTGTTTTGAGTTTTCATTTCTTGTTCACCATCCTTCTACCTACCTCATATATATTATATATATATATATTATTATATAATATATATATATATATATAGAGAGAGAGAAGAGAGAGAGAGAGAGATAGAGAGAGAGGAGATATATAGAGAGAGATAGGGAAAAGAGAGAGAGAGAGAGAGGAGATATATATAGAGAGATAGGGAAAAGAGAGAGAGAGAGGATAAAAGTTTAGGGCACCCTGTAAGCGTCGAACTCTTAAGTCATACATTGCTCGCCTCGTTCACTTTATCATCGGAGACGGAAATCAGAAATTTCTGATTTTCGTCTTTGAAGATAAAGTGTTCTTTGAAATCGATAAGACAAAAAAACAACATCTTTTTGCTGTTATTTTTTATAACGCAATTGTATTGCCTTCAGATTATTGATATATTATAATATATAGCAAATATAATGCACCCTCCGGGTGCAATTGGTTAAGTTTTGAATGTAATAAAATATTATATTAAATTAGAAAGACTAATGAAACTAAATAAAATGCAAATAAAAAGATTTGAAACAGAGGGGGGTAGAATTGAAAAATGAACAACTGAAACTTACTCTCCATCACTCCCGTCTTTCATTTGTTATTTTCTAAATTTAAGTATTTAATACAAACAATTTTATATCTTACTCCTTCGGACACTACTGTTTTTGATCCAACCAACAATGAAGAAGGTAAAATACGTTTGCCATTAATCATAGTGGTAGACAACACCGCTCATATATAATCTTATTATAATGGAGATTTGTGTTTTGTCTGTCTGTAACCGAAAACTATATCACTACTCAAGTCACAATTCTCTTGTTATTTAATCAATTCTCCATGATTTTATTTTTTATTTAAACCTCAATTATTAATAAAATTGTTTTACATTATTAATACTGTTACAATATCTACATACTAAAAACATGCAATTTATTTATATATCAACAAAATAGCGGTTTACAGTGTGAATGGCGAAGGCTAATTTGCATATTGATCTTAAAATTGATTTTTAATAAATATATGCTTAGTATTATTGATTTCTAATTGTTTGGTTTTATCTTAATTGAATATGAGCAAAAATCTCGATATAAAATTTAAATAAATCCTTAACAGAAGAAATAACTGTAATATTATTCTTTACTTCCTATTCTAACTAAATAGTTAAATTAGGAAAATTAGTTAAGAGGAAGTAAAGAAAATGACAGTATTTTTTCTTGTTTGATTTCACTAAGATTCATTGAAGAGATATTTGCTTTATATTCATTAAAAACCTTTCTTCACACAATATTTATAAAAATCACATTTTAATATCAATATTGCCAAATTGCTTCTCGTTCACTTCGCTATTTTGGTGTAATATATAAATATAATTGCAATGTTGTTATATGTAGATTATGTTACACAGTATTGAAATGTAAAACAATTTATTAATAATTGAGTTTAAATAAAAATAAAATCATTGAGAAATGTCAATATAAATTAACTAAGGGAATTGTGACTTGAGTAAGTGATAGTTTCGGTTTACAGACAGAAAAATACACAATCTCATTCACAATTCCTTAGTTATTTATATAACATTCTCAATGATTTTATTTTTTATTTAAACCTCAATTATTAATAAAATTGTTTTACATTATCAAATACTGTTAACTATACTACATACTAACAACATGCAATTATATTATATATACAACAAAATAGCGGTTTACAGTGGGAACGAGAAAGCTAATTTGCATATTGATATTAAAAATGTGATTTTAATAATAGTGTTTAGTATTATTGATTTCTAAATGTTTGGTTTTATATTAATGAATATAAGCAAAAACTCTTCAAATGAATCTTAGATGAAATCATTAACAAAAAAATAACTGTCATTTTATTCTTTATCTTCCTCTATAACTAAATACTTAAATTAGAAAAAATAACAATGAAAGACGGGAGTGATGGAAAGAGTAAGTTTCAGTTGTTCTATTTTTCAATTACCCCCCTCTGTTTCAAATCTTTTTTTTGCATTTTATTTAGTTTCATTAGTCTTTCTAATTTAATATAATATTTTATTACATTCAAACTTAACAATTGCACCCGGAGGGTGCATATATTTGCTAGTATATATAAATATCAATAATCTGAAGGCAAAAACAATGCGTATAAAAAATAACAGCAAAAAGATGTTGTTTTTTTTGTCTTATCGATTTCAAAGAACACTATCTTCAAAGACGAAAATCAGAAATTTTCTGATTTCGTCTCCGATGATAAAGTGAACGAGGCGAGCAATGTATGACTTAAGAGTTCGACGCTTACAGGGTGCCCCTAAACTTTTTATTCCTCTCTCTCTCTCTTTTCCTATCTCTCTATATACATCCTCTCTCTCTCTCTCTCTCTTTTCCTATCTCTCTCTTATATCCCTCTCTCTCTATCTCTCTCTCTCTCTCTCTTCTCTCTCTCTATATATATATATATATATATTATATATATATATATATATATATATATATATGAGGTAGGTAGAAGGATGGTGAACAAGAAATGAAAACTCAAAACAAATCTGAAAGTTGAAACGTTTAGTCCGAATTCATACTGATCATCCTCAGTCAAATGATTTTATTGAAAGCAAAATTTCGTGGCGAGTACAAATTGCTTTCAATAAAAATCATTAGACTGAGGATCCTCGTATGAATTCGACCGAAACATTTCAACTCTCAGATTTTTTTGAGTTTTCATTTCTTGTCACCATCCTTCTACCTGTACCTCATACTGTCGATTCTGACTACATCCATCCTATCTCCATATATATATATATATATATATTAAATATATATATATATATATATATTAATAATGGAGATTCGCTTTCCGGTTTTTGTCTGTAACAAAAATTACGTCACTGCTTGCGTCACATACCCAAAATCATCATAACAGAATAAATACACATCAAAATTTGAGCATGCAATATTAGACAGTCCTCATTGTTTTTTTAAAACAAGTTTTAAATAGAACATCCCCAGTATCAATATATTTATATATAGTTTGTTTTTATTTTTTAATAGATATTCAAAGTTAATAGAACTTAGTTTCGATTTCAAATTGTTTTATTTTTTTTACTCCTTTAATAAATTTGATGATTTCATGATTTATATGGTTCAAACTCTCCGACATCTAATTTTTAACTTCCACCTCCTCAAGCAAATCTTCAAAAATTTATTTTTACATCGCCCGGTGGGCGTTTTTTATTTTGCTAGTATTTGAATATAACTAACTTATTGGTAGACCCCCTTGCGGTAAGAAAAAAAAAACCAAGCCAATAGTTTGGTAGTAAAAATATATCCTACCAAACGACAGAAAAAAAAATGAGAAAAAGAAGACCACGAAGGGTCGGTACTAACCAAAACTAATCGAAATTACTATAACTTGTCCAAAAAGAATATATATATATATATATATATTAATATATATATTATTATATATTTTAAGTGTGTTAAGTCCCCGCCTTCACGCTGTGGTCCGCTGTTCAATCTCCTAGTGGCGGAGATTGTGGTATGCACTGCTAATGAGACCAAAGAAGGAGGTCGAAACAGCTGTCCAGTGCTCCGGATGTCGCAAATGGTGTTTTCCGAGTTGTCTGGTCGTGGTGATCGATTCAATTATCTATCCTCTATCAAAGATTTAATATATACCCTTTGCCCATTAGGTTGTGTTCTGAAGGATTCAGGCCCGCAATTGGGAAGTCGTTGTCCTGGAGGTGACCTGGCCCTCTGTAATCCTGCGATGGGATACACGGCAATACAGGTTAGGTGGCTGCGCAGTTTGAATTAATGTTACCATTGACTAGATTGATTTGTCATTCTCCGTTTGTGGCTTGAGCAGGTGGCCCAGTGTGTTAAGTCCCGCTTTCACGCTGTGGTCCACTGGGTTCAATCTCTAGTGGCGGAGATTGTGGATATGCACTGCTGATGAGACCAAAGAGGTCGAAACAGTGTCCAGTGCTCCGGATGTCGAAATGGTGTTTGCCGAGTTGTCTGGTCGGTGGTGATACGATTCAATTATCTATCCTCTATCAAAAATTTAATATATACATATATATATATATATTAATGTATATATAATATATATATATATAATATAGAGAGAGAGAGAGAGAGAGAATTAATAAAAAGAGGCCGCAATATATATATATATATATATATAATATATAATATATATATATATATAAAGTAAAAAAGGAAATGAATCCGACGGTATGAGTATATATAAAAAGATATGATAAACACACAAATGCTGTGTTAAAGTGAAACATTTTAAACATGGCTGATATTGAACAATATTTCGACTTTATAAAATACATCTTCAGAGCTTGTTTAACTCCGTGTTGTAAGAGCGGAGACAAAGTCAATGAGTTCAAAATAAAAACCTTGATGTTGCAAAAAAAAAAAAAGTTATCAATACTTTCGAATGAAACTGATGATGATTTTCACAAATTCGAAATATTGTTCAATATCAGCTATGTTATAAAATGTTTTCACTTTAACAGCATTTGTGGTGGTGTTTTCATATCTTTTTATATACTCACACACACACACACACACACACACACATATATATATATATAATGAGGAAAAAATGAAGTAAAGAAAGAAAAAGTAAATGGATAAAATGAATTTAATCGATACACATTAATCGATATCACTACACATGTGTTTCGGTCAGTTTATGTGTGTGAAAATATTTCGCACACATACAAGAATCGACCTTCATCAGAGTGAACATTTATTTAATTTCAAAAATAATGTCACTCTGATGAAGGTCGATTCTTGTATGTGTGCGAAATATTTTCACACACACATAACTGACCGAAACACATGTGTATAGTGATATCGATAATGTGATATCGATTAAATTCATTTATCCATTTACTTTACTTTTCTTTACTCATTTTCCTCATGTTGTCGGATTCATCCTTTTCCATTTTTACACACACGCATATATATAATATATATATATATATATATAATATATATATATATATATATATATGTTTCATAACATGGTGTGGGGCTTTCAAAGACGTATTCAGCATACAATTAATGTCTGTATAGATTTGATAAAAGTACATAAGAAAGGCGAATAAGTGGATTTTTTTTCAATTATATTTTTATTTCATTAGACCTACTTCTGTTATCATCCCTATTATTTGGTCAGCACTTTTTCAAAAAAAGTAGGCTAAATCCCATTTTATTGTCATTTCAAATATATATATCCCCTCTCACATAATAGCATTGACTACTTTTCTTACGTCCAGGTTAATAGCTTTTACTTCTCTCTCTTCTCTCTCTCTCTCCTCTCTTCTCTCTCTCTCTCTCTCTCTCTCCTCTCTCTCTCTCTCTCTAGGTTTCCCTTAATGTTGGGTAGAATCCTTTGTTTGAGCAGACTCCTTGGTTTAGGTCCAGGGCGAATACATGCAAATGAACAGCTTTCAAGATCGGCGAATAAACAGTTGCTAACGACGTATTGGAACTGTTGATAGCTGGCTTTAATCACGCTCCCATGCAGAGTCAATAAGTTTGAGTGCTGGATTCAAGGCACACCGTATATCCAAAGACTCCAACATGGTAAGATAGGATCTCGAATACTGCAGTAGAGTCCTGAAGAACAGAGGAGACTTGCTGTCACCAGCCTCCAGTGAACCACCACATTAGGCGGCTGGAGAAAAAAACTCTCATTGAGGGAAATACTATAATTATTAACAGCATCGGCACCAGCATCAGCATCAGCATCAATACAATACAAGACGTCCGTGAAATCTATAGTCTCGGTATAACATTCAGCCCGGTCAAACATTCAGCACGATGAATTTCTAATGATGAACCAAGAACGGCCATATTGGATTTCTTTTATTTAATTTTCGTGCGGTTCATCCGGGTTTCTTTTTTTATCTTTCTTTCTTTCTTTCTTTCTTCTTTCTTTCTTTCTTTATCTATTTATTCTTTTGTTTATTTTTGTTTATGTTTTTTCTTCTTGCGGTGAGGGGGTGTTTTTGTCTCCAAAAATGTCTTTTTTTTTTGTACAGTCACAGGAAGACCAATCAACTAAATTACTCCTGTCACGTGATCAGCCCCCCCCCCATCCCGTAAAAAAAGCAATGCGGCTATCGTCTGAACTGACAACACCACGAATACCTTTAACTTGGGTGTCCCGGGCCACGTTCTTAACCGTCTTAAAGATCCGATGCATTAAAAAGATTGCTGAGTCACAAAAGAAAAGTTTGTGTTGTTAACATAATAATAATAATAATAATAATAATAATAATAATATATAATAAAGGTCGTACCAGTCGTAATTGGAGCCCTGGGAACGATCCCCAAGGGTTTGAAAAAAAAAACATCTATGAAAAGTAAAAAGAAATTGTTGGTGGCGGGCGTGAAAACTTTCGTGTTCTTGAAGGAATCGGGCTAGGCTGACCTAGGATCGAACCCGCGTCCTTCAGAATCGAAAGGCGACATTTTGGCGCGCGCACCGGAAACAAGATGCCACTGTCCCGTATGTGACGCCAAATGCCCGATGATAGCTTGCGGGCATTCCCGGCAACTGGGATTGAGTTGACAGTGCCGTATGTGAGCACAGACGCCCGGATGATAGAAGCTGACCTGGTATAAATAGAAGGAAACACCAGAAACGGTGAGGGCAGAAACGAATGTTGCTACGGTAGCTGCAAGAGGATTTGACAACGACGACGAAGAAGAACAAGAAACAAGTCCGGTGTTTTGCAAAGAAAAAGTTTAGCCTGCGAGATGGCGTTGGACTCGCTTTCTTTTTGCCCCCCCCCCAGCTCAACAAAACCTTGGTTGAGTTAAATCTTTTTTCATCTTCCTCTAACTCTTGCCTACTTTAAACCACTAACAGCACTCTCCTACCACTGAATCCTTACTGTAAACCGTAAGTACAAAACTGATGGTTAGTTAATTTAATTGAGGCAAGATGAACTCAATACAATAATAATTGAACTTTATTTGAATAGATAATTAACTTTGAAATATCCCATCGCACTGAAAAAAAATACCAAGAAAATTTGGTACAGCCTCTGGAGGAATTGGAAACCCGAGAAAGAAATCGAAGCCATCCAAATAACAGCATTGTTCAAAATCAGCTAGAATATTCAGAAGAAATTCAAGAAGTAATAATAATATAATAATAATAATAATAATAATTAATAATAATGGAATTTGGATGGAAAAATGTGCTAAAAAATGTGCTATGCTAGTAAAAAAGAGGAGGTGAAAGAAACTAAATGGATGGAATGCAACTGTCAAATCAGGACACTATAAAATCACTTGATGAAAATGAAAGTTTACAAATACTTAGGAATTTTAGAAGCGAAAGAATATCATGCAAACAGAAATGAAAGGAAAAGTTAAAAAAAAGAAACCCAAAACTTAACAGCAGAAATCTGATAAAGGAATCAATACCTGGGCTGTCTTACCAGTGAAAGACGGGAGTAAGGGAAATTGATGGAAGAGTTAGTTTCAAAGTTGTTCTATTTTTCGATTATACCCCCTCTGTTCCAAATCTTTTTATCTGCATTCTTATTCAGTTTCATTAGCTTTTCTAATTTAACATATTTCATTATATTAAAACTTAAATACTTGCACCCGGAGGGTGCATATATTTGCTAGTATATATATATATATATATATATATATATATATATATATATGCCCGAATTAAGCAACGTGTCCTTACTAAGATTAGAAATGGAATCGTCGGTCCGAACGATGTACTGAGGAATACTTATGGTTCCTCTATAGGCGAGCACCTCATAAATAACCCCAATTGCGCCAACTCATTTAGTGTTGACTGGTTCTCAGTTGAGAGCAAGTCACACTCTTTACCACCTCAAGATTTTGGAAACATTGTATATTCTGACCAATAAGCCTGCTCTTTGTAAACAAAGAGAGGGCTTACTTGATTTGAATATTATCAATCTTTAGATCTTCTCTCCCTCCCCCTTTTGAGGTAAAGAAAAGAAATCTGTTCTTTTCTTCTTTTTTATTTTCTTACTCGTCCCATTTACCGGTTATTATATTATCCTCGATATTTATATCTGTTGAGCGAGGATCGAAACTAGTCAGCGCGCAACTCGTTTTTATTTTCCCTTTTACCCACCCCCTTCTATTGTGAGAAAAAACATAATTTTTTTCTCCATACAATGAATCTTTTAAGAGGTCTTTTTAAAGTATTAATAAAATTCTGTCCCCCCCCCAAAAAAAAAAAAAATTCTCCCCATTTCTTTAAACTTTTATCAAAAAAGATAGTAAATTTCTGATTAATTTAACGTTTTTCTGACAGAAATATCCGGATTTACAGTAAAAAAAGAAATCAACAATCCATTTTTAAAAATTAATTCATTAATATATATATATATATATATATATATATATATATATATAATATAAAATGCCATAACTAGAGGACAACTACTTAAGTTCCAGTGATCTTCTGAAAAAGAGATTCTTTCTCGAAATATCAAGAATAAATCACAGGTTAACAAACAACACCATAGTTAACTTTTTTTTTCATTACACCTGCATTGTGATAGCCATCAACCTCCAAACCAATATATTATCATTATTATTATTATTTACTCCTTTTGAGTTTTCACATCAGCATTAGCTGATGGTCTTTCACTGGAGTCTGAGTGACAGCAAGTCTCCTCAGGTCTCCAGGACTCTTCTGAGTATTCTGGCAGATTGCAGCAGTGCAGTGTTCTGAATGGTTTCAATTCTTCCTCTGATTTCCAAACTTTCCAAATCCTTTTCCAATCCTTTTGGGACCGTTCCAAGTGCACCAACTACAATTGGTATCACTTTTAATTTCATATTCCGTAACTTTTTCAGTTCTCTGGCAAGGTCCAGATATTTGTCCATTTTTTCATTTTCCTTTAACTTCACCCTGTGATCTGCTGGAACTGCAAAATCCTACAGTTGACAAATTCTTTCTTTTTTGTTTATCACCACTAGGTCTGGTCTTCTTGCTGGAATAAGTTATTATTATTATTATTATTATTATTATTATTATTATTATTATTATTATTATTAACGAGGTATATACAAAATTTCTGCACAACAGAATCTTCCCCTTTCTTTCAACTTTTATGAACAAATTTTTTGATAATTGGTATTATTTGGATTATACGGACTATTGTCATCTTTATTGTTATCTGTACAACGTTTTGGCCGACACTCATAATTCTGCGGTTAAGCAACACCAGATATCAGGATTTGCATGTTTGCGTTTCATCTTGGAGGATTTGGACGGTCTCATTTTTAACCAGATGATAACGGTCGGAAGATTAGGGAACAAGCATATTAATATATAGATATTGATAAAGCTATAAAGGAAACAGTTTACGGTTTCGGAAGATCAATTTCCATATAAGGAAAAATGGTCGGGAAAAAGTTGGAATTAGACATTTTAATTACAAGAGAAATAAAGATAAAATCCTAAGAACGTAAATTAAATTATTGCAATCTTGCGCCAAATTATTTACAACTATTTCGTTTTTTTTCCCCAGAAAGTTTGTATTTTATTTCAACAAATTACATTTACGTTTGAATTATCATTCTCTTTTTAGAATAATTGTTCTATTCTCGCCCAGGTTTTCAATTACCGACATACAATAAAACATCGTCCTAGGTAAGGATTGTCTAACTACTACTCGTACCAATTCATTTTCATACCATAAAAGATAAAAATGAATTCATCCTAAATTGTTTTATAATTAACGACGATTAAAAACTTTTTTCGAAACTAAAATTGCTGAAGTTACTCACAAAGTTTTGGGGAGCGGCGGGTGTACAATCGGGTTGTAGTCGTTAGCAAGCTGGTCTTGCAGATCCATTATTACTCATTAGCGAGTTCGATCATAGCTGCATGCTCCATACCCGCGACCTTTTTTAACATCTTGCCCGTAGCAAATGGGTTGTGTAAAGAAGGGTTAGCGAGCTAGTCTCGCAAATCCATTACTACTGAATTGCGAGATCCTTCTGGGTCCTGGTACTAGCGACATTGTGTCACATTCTACCCGTGGCGAAGGGGTTGAGTAAAAAAGGTTGTCCCATCGTGTAATGGTTAGCGAGCTAGTCTCGCAGATCCATTACTAGTGAATTGCGTGTTCCTTGCTGGATCCTCGTACTAGCGGCATTGTATCACATCCTACCCGTATCGAAGGGGTTGGGTAAAAAAGAGTATCCCATCACGGTGTAATGGTTATGAGCTAGTCTCGCAGATCCATTACTTCCGAATAACGCGTTCGATCCTCGGTGGATGTCCCATACTCACTACATATATATATATATATATATAAATTTTTACTTGAAGGCACTTACAACGCATGTATCGCATAAAATTCGATACTTTTTCTTATAGAAAATGAACTTGACAAGTGTAATCCCAGCAAAGGATGGCTCGATGCGTAGAATACCGTACAGACTGTTTCGACTTTATTAAGTCTCATCAGCGGTATATACTAACGATTTCCCTCCGACAGAAATCGAAACCGGGACTTCAGCAGACACAGTGAAACACTAGTGAAACACTTTTATCGCCTCGGCCACAGTACACAGCTGACCATCCTAGCGAAATTAAGCTTGTCAAATGATACTACACGCCTCTACCATAAATAGGTAAGGGGGCGTTATTGAGAGAATAATAACAACAAACAGACCGTATGCCCTTTGTATCCAAAACTTTTTTAAATCAATCTATATGTTATTTATTTTTTATTGTTTCATTATGTTTTATTATTTGTTTGGTTTTCTTATTCAAATTTATTCAAATTTATTCAAATTGATTATATTTTGAATTCTACTTAAACTAAGTCGAAGTTAATAACAACCTCTCCTTAATCATTTTAAACATTTTTAATATAGTCGAGACAATTTTTGCTCTATTTTTTGTTCTATTTCAGATATCAAATTCAAACATATACATTTTGAATATATCCGATATAAATTCAAAAGATACATTGTAACCTTGCTAGCTTGCTTGAATTTGTAAACTCATATTTGCTGTTTGACACACATTTAAGGGATTCTGGTAAAAAATGTTCACGTTGTCAATTCATTTTTATTTGTGCCGC
>JALAJA010000068.1:42500-47478 GCA_023376005.1 Doryteuthis pealeii
TTTCTTTCTTTCTTTTATTTTTTCTTTCTTTCGCTCTTTCTTTCTTTCTTTCTTTCTTTCTTTCTTTTGTTCTTTCTTTCTTTTTTTTTTCTCTCTTTCTCTCTTTCTTTCTTTCTTTCTTTCTTTCTTTTTTGTCTTTCTTTTTTTTTTCGTTTTTATTTCTCTCTCTCTCTTTCTTCTTTTTTTCTTTTGTCTTCTTTCTTTATTTCTTTCTTTCTTTCCGTTCTTTCTCTCGTTCTTTCTTTTTTCTTTCTTTCGTTCTTTTTTCCTTCTTTCTCTAGTTTTTTTCTCTCATTCTTTCATTCATTCATTCTTTCTGTCTTTCTTTCTTGGTAGTTAGTGGGTCGCTAAAGAAATATATATTTTTAGCAACCTCAACACGTCGATCCTTTTTTTATTTTTTTCGACAGTATTTCCAATTTTTATTTCTCACCAAATTATAATTTTTACCAAAGAATTACTCTCTTAAACATTCCTTCCATATTTCTGAATTAAACAGAGATCTGACTGAATTTTCGTCTGCCAAGTCTCTTACCCGTACGGCCATTAGTGGCTGACAAATTTTACGAGAATATTTAATTGATACATTTCTAATCGGAAATGAATTCACAAGAGTCCTCTAACTTTGTAAACAAAGTGAGGGTTCGCTATATGCCAGACGGTGAATTTACAATTAAATCCCTATTCAGAGAACTCAACCAAGTGGGATACAAATGCTTATTTTTTTAACCCTTCTTCAAATCCAAATTCAAATTATCTATACACACACACACACACACACACACACACACATATATATATATATATATGTATGTATATATACATGCAAGTATATATATATACTGTCCACATCCACATGTAGGAAGCGCGTGGTGTAATGGTTAAAGTCATGGGAAATGAACTCGTCGTCCCGAGTTCAAATCCTGGATGTGGTAATTACATTTCACTTTGCGCTAATACCCTTGGGAAAGGTATGCATCCTACTCTCCCTCCAGCTATGGATAAATAGTAGGGCAGACTGGGCTCTTTAACCTTGGTTAGGAAACCGGTATAGGAGAAGGAAAACTCTGAATTCAAACCCATATAAGGGATATGGTCTAATGGTTAGAGTCATAGGAAATGGACTCGTCGACTCCAGTTCAATTCCTAGACTTTCTTATGTAGCCGGAACATTTTCTTGAACTTTTTGATATTTGTATACACTTTTACTGTAAACTCTTTTGAGCTTTTTTAATGATAAAAATGCTTATAATTTTAAAAAATAAAATGTATTATATTTTTAGCATAAAATACGCATTTAAACATTTTTTTGAATATTTCGGTACTGATCGAGAGCGTTCTGTGCCTCGTGATTAATGATGTATTTATTTTGTCTTTCCGTTTACAATGTTGCTTTGATAAATACATCTTCATATGGTCGAAACAGATTTTTGTCAGCAAAATGTTTAACATCTTGTTTTTCTACAAACTTTCTACACATATTGTCGGATTCATATCCATTTTACCTTTCATGTATATATATATATATATATATATATATATATATATATATATATATATATATGTATATTTAATATACCAAGCCTGTTGGCAAATCCTCGCGGTGAGAAGAAACCCAGCAAATAGTTTGTTTGTAAAAATATACTACCAAACATCACCCGGGGAGAAAAACATTTTTGAAAAAAGAAAAGACCAAGATAATCGTACCAACCAAAAATGATCTATTGGTACAGTATTTGGACGAAAGAAAAAACAATTTATATGTATATATATGTATATAAGATATATATGTATATTCATATAACCGCTAGGAGAATAGCTAATAAGTAAAAAGTGCTCAATACCTAAGTAGAGCAAATAATAAAGATAAATCTAATGAGTCAGACGAACCTACTATTAGTTTCGCTTAATGCTCTTCAGGGCTAAGATCTTAGCCCTGAAGAGCATTAAGCGAAACTAATAGTAGGTTCGTCTGACTCATTAGATTTATCTTTATATATACTAGCAAATATATGCACCCTCCGGGTGCAAGTATTTAAGTTTTAATGTAATAAAATGTTATATTAAAATAGAAAGGGTAATGAAACTAAATAAGGATGCAGATAAAAAAATATTTTAGACAGGGGGTTATAATCGAAAAATAGAACTGAAGCTTACTCTTTCATCTCGTCTTTCATTGCTAAATTTTCCTAATTTATCTATTCAGTTAAAATAGGAAGTAAAGAATAAAATTACAATTATGTCTTCTTGTTAATGGATTTCTTTTAAGATGTATCCCCGAGATTTTAGATCATATTCATTAAGTTGAAACCAAATAATTAGAAATGAATAATACTAAGCATATATTTATTAAAATAACAATTTTAATATCAATATGCAAATTAGCATTCCCGTTCACACTGTAAACCGCTATTTTGTTGTATATATAAATACAATTGCATGTTCTGTGTATGTAGATATGGTCAATAGTCTTAATGATGTAAAACAATTTTATCAATAATTGAGGTTTAAATAAAAATAAAATCATGGAGAAAGTGATGTAAATAGCTAAGGGAACTGTGAATTGAGTAGTAATATAGTTTCGGTTACAGACAGACAAACACACAATCTCCATTATAATAATAATAATAAATATATATTATATATATATATATATATATATATATATATATATATATATACCAAGCGTGTTAGTAAATCCTCGCTGTGAGAAAAAAAATCCCAGCAAATAGTTTGATTGTAAAAATATACTACCAAAGATCAACCGGGGAGAAAAAAATTTTTGGAAAAAAGAAAACACCAAGATAGTCGTACCAACAAAAAATAATCTATTGGTACAGTATTTGGCCAAAAGAAAAAACAATTTATATGTATATATGTATATAAGATATATATGTATATTCATATAACCGCTAGGAGAATAGCTAATAAGTAAAAAGTGCTCAATACCTAAGTAGAGCAAATAATAAAGATAAATCTAATGAGTCAGACGAGATATGCGGCTTCAAAGGTTTGCCCAAAATGCCATTTTTCAGCCATTATAAGACTACGTATTTTGATGAAAATGTACGTTATCGATGTTATTGTTTTTTCTCATGGATTCTAATGCCCTGAATTTACTGATGGGGAAAAACTGGTGAATTAGGAGTTTTAGGTGATTTTCGAGGCTCTATAACCCCCCTGACAGAGGGCAAAAATAGCAAATTTAGTGTGCAAATAAAGTGCCCAACTATTATGTTTTTCTGATAGAGTTCGATGAGGAGTATCACATAGTAAAAGATGGATGATGGCGCTTGAGTATTAACGGAGATATAAGGCTTTGAAGCCCCATATCTCCCTTAATACTCAAGCGTCATCATCTGATAGAGTTCGATGAGGAGTATCACATAGTAAAAGATGGATGATGGCGCTTGAGTATTAAGGGAGATCTTAGCCCTGAAGAGCATTAAGCGAAACTAATAGTAGGTTTGTCTGACTCATTAGATTTATCTTTATATATACATATATATATATATATTTATTTATTTATTTGTATGGAAACAAGTCTGCTACCATAGGTTTCATGCTATTTTTATTCATGCACTATCCCATATTGTATTTAATCTCCAATTAAGTACTCGAATCATTTTGTTTTAATTTTTCAGCGTGACCAGTTTGAAACTATTTTATTCTTCGTGCACCATAATTACGTAAGAAGTTAAATTGAGAGAAAAAAAATGAAATAAATAAACGAAAAGAGCTCTTCATGAAATGAAATAAAAAAAGTGTCTGTCTTAATTAAACTTCCAATTTTAGTGACGAAACCATCTTTTACGCAAAAATTCCCGCGTTTATATTACCAATCCTGACTTGCTGGCTGCGATCAGTCCACACCCAAAATAATTTGGCGGGAGATAGAAGGCTTTAATTATTTAAAAATTATAATCATTATATTTCTCTCACTCTTTCTCTTTCTCTTTCTCTTTCTCTTTCTCTATCTGCCTTTTCCTTTCTCTTTTTCTCTTTCTCTTCCTTTCTTTCTCTGTTTCTAGTTTTGGTTTGAATACTTTTCTTGTGGTTGTTGTTTTAATGAGAAAAATTAAATGCATGAAACCCGAAATCTGCTGAAATAGGGTGGAGGATATGATAGCAGCTCATTAGAATGTTTTATTTCTTAAATGGTTTGAAAATTAATGCTTGGGTTTGGAGAGAGTATATATATATATATATATATATATATATATATATATATAAAGTTAAAAAAAAGTAAGTAAATTCGACATCAGCCAATCAACGAGGGAGTCTATCCCCTTTTCAATAGCACTAGACCAAGGGGATTGTTTTTAGCATCTGATGTGGAGCGCCACATCTACCGTCAGCTCCTTACTTTACCGCACAGATTCCTGTGCTACTCATACGCTGAGTTGGCGAGGACCGTTATCGAACTAGGAACCTTGTGGTTTCTAGCCGAACGCTCTACCGACTGAGCTAACGATGTGTGTGTTTGTGTGTGTGTGTGTGTGTGTGTGTGTGTGGTGTGCTGAAAGGAAAAGTGAAGGAAAGAAATGTTTGAATGGATAAAATAGGATTTATATTTATATATAATCTCTCCAAACACAATATATATATTTTTTTTTTGTGGGGGGGGGGGAGAATGTGTGCTTAATTGAAGTCATGCCTAATTTGAACATTGATTAGTTGATAATTAATGAATTAGGCGAATATCAACTAATCAATTTTCAAATTAGGTATGACTCCAATTAAGCACACATTCTCCCCAAAATTGTCGGCATAGCCATATCAAACAAATTGTTTGCATACTTTCATATATATATATATATATATATATATATATATATATATAACTCTTCTTTCTCTTTCTCTCTCTTTCTCTTTCTCTCTCTCTCTCTCCGTCTTTCTCTTTCTCTCTCTCTCTGTCGTTTTGTAATTTTATACTTTTCTTCTTGTTGTTTTTGTTCTAACAAGACAAATTAAAATG
>JALAJA010000068.1:47578-50078 GCA_023376005.1 Doryteuthis pealeii
AACCACAGAGAGAGGATATTTCACAAACTCACGTTATACATAATATGTATACAAATTAAATAACATAGGTATAACAAATACTCACATTTCTCAGCTAATATAAAATTTAGCTATACATCTACATATATTCATACAAATTAATAATTGCCTACACTCAGACAAAACCTACCACACCAATTGACCCATCAACCTACTGTCACCGCCCACTCACTTCAAACAAATATCACCTACTCCTCCCAACAACTGACCCAGCGACCTCATTCTACCCAAAATCCCCGTCCCCCTTATCTCACATCACTACACACTCACCCTTTGACCTCCCCGGCGCCGCCGCCGCTAATGCTACTCCCACTACCACCAAACCACCGTACTTAAACTTATGCTTTGCTTTATAAAGTTACTCCTGACTGAAACCGTCCGCGTGGAATACGGACGAAACTGTTTCATCCTGTGACTTGTTTTGAGTGTGTTTCATTTATTGACACACTTTCCTTCTATCTACATCATATATATATATAATATATATAATATTATATATATATAATGAATAGAGAATGAATGATAAAAGTATTAGCATATAAAAGGTTTATTCTCCCAGTAACCCACGCGTACCGAGTCAGCCACTTTCCTTCTATCTACATCATATCGTCGGATCCTAAACCCATCCATCCTAACTTCATATATATATATATATATATATATATATATATATATATATATAATATATAAAGATAAATCTAATGAGTCAGACGAACCTACTAAAAGTTTCGCTTAATGCTCTTCAGGGCTAAGATCTGACTTTAGTCTCCTGACAGTTTTGTATGAATATATATCTTATATATATATTATATTATATATATATATATACATACATATAAATTGTTTTTTTTTTTGGGGGGGGCAAAATATCGTACTAAATAAATTATTTTTTGTTGTACGATTATCTTGGTCTTTTCTTTTTTCCAAAATTTTTTTTCTACCGGTTGATGTTTGGTAGTATATTTTTACAATCAAACTATTTGCTGTTTTTTTTCTCACCGCGAGGATTTACCAATAAGTGTGGTATATATATATATATATATTATATATATATATATATATATATACTATATATAAAGATCTAATGAGTCAGACGACCTACTAAAAAGTTCGCTTAATGCTCTTCAGAGCAAAGATCTGACTTTATTTATTAGCTTTAGTCTCCTGGCGGTTTGTATGAATAATATATATATATATATATATATATATTATTAGTATATATATAATTTTTTTTTTGTTTTTTTTTTGGGGGGGGGCCAAAATATTGTACTAATAAATTATTTTTTGTTGGTACGATTATCCTGGTCTTTTTCTTTTTTTCCAAAAAAATTTTTCTTCCTGGTTGATGTTTGGTAGTATATTTTTACAATCAAACTATTTGCTTTTTTTTTTTTCTCACCGCGAGGATTTACCAATAAGTGTGGTATATATATATATATATATATATATATATATATATATATATATATATAAAGATAAATCTAATGAGTCAGACGAACCTACTAAAAAGTTCGCTTAATGCTCTTCAGAGCAAAGATCTGACTTTATTTATTAGCTTTAGTCTCCTGGCGGTTTTGTATGAATAATATATATATATATATATATATATATATATATATATAATATAAGATTTTTGGATGTTTGTTTTGTTTAGAAAGCATTGTTGAATAAATTATTATTTATATTTTGCTTGAAGGCAATTATAATGCATGTATCGTATAAAATTCGATAATTATAGAAAATATCTTGACAAGTGAATCCCGCAAAGGATGGCTCGCTATGCAGAACACCGTACAGACTGTTTCGACTAAATATATATATATATATATATATATATATATATATATTATAAATATGCATATAAATTGTTTTTTCTTTTGGCCAAAATATTGTACCAATAGATTATTTTTTGTTGGTACGATTATCTGTTCTTTTCTTTTTTTTCCCAAAAAATTTTTTCTTCCCGGTTGATGTTTGGTAGTATATTTTACAATCAAACTATTTGCTGGGTTTTTTTTTTCTCACCGCGAGGATTTACCAATAAGTTTGGTATATTATACATATATATATATATATATATATATATATATATATATATATTATATATATATATATATATATATATATATATATATATTATGGTGTGGTCGATGTGAAATAGACAATAAGTCGATAATATAATCATGCGACAGCAGCAGCCCAAACAGAAACGATCGAGTTCTCGGTAATTGTATTGATAAATCTATTAACAAAAAAATTCGGCAGACAGTCCTACATAATGTGTTTTGTTCCCAACTTGTCGAGCGACAGAAAAACCCTTTCGTGTTCTCTAACATTCAACTGGACAGCTTAGAGACAATTTAATTCCGAGAAACGATGAGGCACAGAAACAGAGAGCGAGAGAGAGAGAGATGGTGTGGGGGTAGCTCAGAGAAGTCATCCGTTCCCCCCTCCATCCTCA
>JALAJA010000068.1:60078-67578 GCA_023376005.1 Doryteuthis pealeii
GAAAAGAAAAAAGAAAGAAAGAAGGAAAAAAAAGAACTGTGTAAAAGATTATTAAAAAGAAAGATATATGAATGAATGAAATAAAAAAGACAGAAAGAATGAAAGAATGAAAAAAGAAAGAACTATATGAAAGATTATTAAAAGAAAGAGAGACTAATATATATAAATAAATAATAAATGAATGAATGAAATAAAAAACGACGGAAAGAATTAAAGAAAGAAAGAAAGAAAGAAGAAAGAAGAAAGAAAGAAAGAAAGGAAAAAGAAGGAAAAAAAGAAAAAAAAAACAAAGAGCTGGAAAAGAGAAAGGTGAAGAAAAAAAAGTTTCCTGCTACCTTTCTAATATTGATCGACATTTTTTCCCTCTCTTTTCACTTGATGTCTATTTTTGGCGGTAAAACTGCTATCTCAAAAAACATCTTCTTTCCGAAAAGTTGATTTTGTCTCCAGGTGTTAATTCCATTGTCCACCCCCCCTCAGATAACAAAAAAAAAAATCTGGCTAATTTCATTCTCTAGAATAATTCATTATTTGTACTCATTGCCCCCATGGAAAGAAGCAAGTACCCGTGGTGTAGTGGCTAACGTAGTTGACTACAACATTGTAGAAACCGAGTTCGAATTCCACTGGCGCCATTGCGTTCACTTTTGAACTAATCATCATCATCATCATGTCGCGCAAGCAGCACGGATATCCATGACAATCTCTCGCCAACCTTCCCTATCATTCATTGCCTCTGGGAGGTATTCTGTGCAGTAACCAGTATCCTCACAGAGTTGGTCAATGTAGGTCCTTGGGTGGCGGCCCATATTAGCATGTCCATGAGGAGAACGACAGTTATGAGCTCGTCCTTGCTTCTTCAGTGTCCAGCATGCCTAGTCCGTCTCATCCGGGTGGTCTGTGAGATGGGGGCAGGTGGCCATACAGCTGCTCCTTTGTGGGGTGCTGTTTCCACGACTTGTTCAAGACTGCACGCAGCATTCTTGTGCAGCTCTCATCCAGCTTATTCTCAAGGCGCCTCGTTAGGGTCCAAGTGGTGCAGTCGTACAGTAGTACTTATATAACCACAGGCGGGAAGAATTGTCGCTTCAGCTTGTTAGTGAGATCGAATTTCCATATGACTGATAATTTGTTTGTGGCCGCCCATGATTTTCCTATACGTGTATTAACATCGCTTTCTGTGGATGAGATATTACTACCTCGTTGGGAAAGGTTTGAACTCCCTAATCCCTCGAGCTACTGATACTATGTAACTGTTGTGGACTAGCCTATCTTACCTTTCGTAGAGAGTAAATGAGCTAGTCCAAGACTATTTGTACTCTACTGTTTTAGAACATCTGAATGATTACGAAGACGGCGAAGATTACGGAACTATTACGCAAACCGTCTACCTCGATGTTTTTTTTTATTTGGTGAGGAGGGTGACTAGATACCCTGCAGGGCGAAAAACAAGACATGTAAAAGGACCGGGTTCGAAATCCAGTGGTGCTATTGCGTTCAATTTTGAACTATTATAGGCATTTCAGTCTCGGAAGACTATAATAAAGCGGTGACGTAGAACGACGAAGAAAAATACCGGCCTCTTTTTGCTTTCCGAGGCCTAGGGTACGGACGGGCCTCAGGTCCCTAGTGTGGGATTACAGTAATTTAACAGTGTCCCCTCTCTCTTTCTCTTTGCCTTTCCTCCTCTCCGAAACAACCCACGAGACGAGCGCGAAAATAAAAGCTAAGCAGCTTGTGACAATATATTTCTCGCGTTGTACTTTTTTATCGACAAGATGACCGCCGCGTACCAAACACCTTTTCCGTGTCGTGGATTTGGAGGCACGTTGACAAGACCCGCTATAAAACATATATTGCTCTTGGTACTGTGACCATATATCCCTACGTTACATTTATTCCATAAGGGCAGATGGTTTCCACTTTTCATTTCATATATGATCAGACATACCCAATTGTTATATTTCCCTTCGTACCACTGTTCATCAGTGTTCCTATAGTCTTACTTTTAGCGGACGACATGTTTCACCTTTGTATACTTTGCCACAGCTGCATGGTATGGAATATACAAAATTCTTGGTCATGTAGTATTCTGTTGGAAGCTTGACTAGGAGGAGATGCTTACAAAGAGTCGAGTCACTCCTGAATGCTGTCCTGATGTTTTTGATATATATATATATTTACCAACTCCTCCGAACGAGCAGGATGCGACACAAGGTCAATTTCTTAAGCGGAGTTTAACAGGTTTGAATTCAGAGTTTTCCTTCTCCTAGACCGGTTGCCTAACCAAGGTTAAAGAGCCCAGTCTGCCCTACTATTTACCCATAGCTGGAGGGAGAGTAGGATTCATACCTTTCCCAAGGGTATTAGCGCTAAGTGAAATAATTGCCACGTCCAGGATTCGGGTCGACGAGTCCATTTCCCATGACTTTAACCATTACACCACGCATTTCTTAACATGATGTTTTTTGTTATATATGTGCTAGAAGGCAATGGCTTTGTCTTAGTGTCCTGGGTTATATTTTTTTTTAAGGAAATCTTTTTGTCTCCCATCGATTCTAGATAGATTTCTCCACCCAGTGATAATACTAAAACTAAGGAATAATAGAGTATAAATTTCATTTCAGTAAGGTCACCAGCAAAAAAGCCTTTAGGGATCCAAAGTTGAACATCTCAGCTTTAGTATATATATATATATATATATATATATATAATAAAAATATTTTTGAAGGCAATTTACAATGCAATATGTGTTGAAAGTTATATTTATTTAACTTTTTTTTTTAAATTCTAAATATTTTCGGAAATAAAATTCCATCATCAGAGTAATTGAAAGTACTAGTTTTTTTTAACTTTATAGTAAAAAAATTATAGTAAAAAAAATTAAAATAATTTCGAACAATCTCCAGGAGCGCCGGAGCAGCCAACCGAATTAACATTTGAACCAACTTAACATTACATCATATTCTCGAATATGAATCTTTTAAGGTTTTTGTTTATTTTAGCATAAGACCCAAATCATTTACATGTTGTTACTCACTGTTCTTCTCTAAGAATAAATGCGAGTGTCAGTGTGCCACATTTTTCAACTTTACTCCTTGAGACCTTTGCCCAACAAACAATTCTATTTTGGAATCAGGCTCTGTTTCCGTGAGCAAATGAAAAACAATCCAGTCCGAATCCAGACTTACAATCCTAGAATTTTGGATTCCAAAGTTTTAATTATTGTGATTGCTTTCAATGATTTTTTTTTTTTTACAACAAATCTTTTTATATGGGCAGTAATCAAAAGCCCTCTAACAAGAGCTAATTGAATTGACACCCAATAGGATGGCTTTTAAGCTAGTTATTACATAAAGACAATATTATTCCAATTTAAAAAAAATGCTAATTTCAACATATGTGCAATGTAAGTTATTCTTTTAAATAAGTATTAAAAAAATGTCAAAGATAATTTATATGAATTTATTTGAGGGAAAAACCTTTCAGAGTGTTAATTCATCTTGTGATAATACCTGACATTAAATAATTTTATTTTTGTATACAACTAAATAGTGTGTTGTAGCAACAATGTATCTTGCCAGTGTCCAAATAATTATTTCAAAAATAGAGTTAAATGTATGATCAATAATGTTGGTACTGTTTTGATTTAAAACTGATTTTTCTTCTATTAAAATGAAACCAGGAGAATCTTAAGAATTTTTTTCTTTATGTCATCAAAAAAAGTTAAAGGTAACAATCAAAATATTTACATGGGAATCAACTCTTGCAAAACTATTTGCAAAAATCCCAGCAATGACTCACTTCTTTATTGTTTAACATTTTAATTAAACTAATGTGACGAGATGAAAAAAGAAAATGTAAATTTACGTTTTTTTCATTAAATATTTTTGAATTATAGAAAATCATGAATTTTGATATTTCAGACTGATGTCCTCATCTTTATTATGGTATGTATAAACACAACGTTTCAGTTGTTGTATCCTCCGGCCTTCCTCAGATGTTCCTTGTGTATCCAAGCATAGTAATGACCTAACATTTAATAGTTTCACTGTTGATCAAAGAGGCGTTGAAGAATTTTTGAAAAACTTATTCAACTAATGACTTCATTGTTTTTGCACGCCTTTCAAAGTATTAAACATTATTTGGGTCATTTGCTTGAATATAGAGGGAACATCTTAGTAAAGCCGGAGGTTACAGCAGCTGAAATGTTGTGTTTATATCATATTAAAGATAAACTGAAAAGATAGAGTTTAACATTTCTGATAAAAAGACTTAGGTCTTGTTATAAGGGAAATAAGGGTCGGGACAATCATATAGATACTATGGTTTGACGTGACCAGCTGATTGACCGGAGGGACCTGTCTCCGCCTGTCTCGACTAAATAAGGACTGATAAGTTTTCCTTCTCCTAGACCGGTTGCCTAACCAAGGTTAAAGAGCCCAGTCTGCCCTACTATTTACCCGTAGCTGGAGGGAGAGTAGGATTCATACCTTTCCCAAGTCTATTAGCGCTAAGTGAAATAATTGCCACGTCCAGGATTTGAACTCGGGTCGACGAGTCCATTTCCCATGACTTTAACCATTACACCACGCACTTCCTAACATGATTTTTTTTATATATGTGCTAGACGGCAATAACTTTGTCTTAGTGTCCTGGGTATGACGGTAAACTGAAAAGATAGAGTTTAACATTTCTGATAAAAAAGGCATATGTCTTGTTATAAGGGCAATCAGGGTAGGGAAATTCATATAGGTACTATGGTTTGATGTGACCAGCTGATTGACCGGAGGGACCTGTCTCCGCCTGTCTCGACTAAGTAAGGGCTGAAGTGGATTGGTGCATGTCACAGACTGTTTAGACACCAGGATTCCATCCTTAAGCATATAGTTTTCGTGGCGAGAGGTGTGTATTCGGTGGTGCCCGTCTCCTCTGCTAATTCTAAAGTGAATAGAACCCGCTATCACCCACCCCCCGGCCGGAATAAAGAAGACGATTCAAAGATTTCTGTTCTTTATATTGCTAAGAATCGGACCGGCTGTGTATCTCCGCAAGCTGTTCATTCCCAGAAAGAAAAGAAAATGAATTAAATAAACAAAAAAAACAACAAAAAAAAAACAAAACAAAGAAAACAAAGAAAAATATAAAAGCAAACTTAGTTTCTTTCTTTTTTTTTTTTGGAGATTTTATATTGAAGAATTTTTTTAAAACTTTGGTTTAAATTTAATTATTCAAAACTTTAGAATTGCCTCCTGGTACTCAAAGAGAGAAAAAAAAAACACCGAAATAATAAAGAATTTAAAAGTAAAAGTAAGGTTTTGCTAGAGTTTTTGGTTTCTTTTGTTAACTAATTTCTTAGAATTATTTATTTTTCCTCAAAGATTCTGAATCTTTCTTCTTCTTCTTCTTCTTCTTCTTCTTCTTCTTCTTCTTCTTCTTCTTCTTCTTCTTCTTCTTCTTCTTCACTTGTTGTTGCTGATGTTGTTCTTGTTGTTCTTGTTGTCGTAGTTCTTCTTCTTGTTCTTCTTGTTCTTGTTCATGTTCTTGTTCTTGTTCTTGTTCTTGTTCTTGTTATTATGTTTTTTTTTCTCTTTGTCGTTTCTCTCTTTTTTCTCCCATCTCTACTTGTCTTCTTCTTCTTCTTCTTCTTCTTCTTCTTCTTCTTCTTCTTTCTTTCTTTCTTTCTTTCTTTATCTATTTCTTTCGCAGCGAAGTGCGGGTACTCCGACTAGTGTATATTAACACCTTTTCTTAAGGTATTAGTCCGAAAGTGAACGTAATAGTACGATTGGGGTTTGAACTCACATTCTATTATATCACAGTTCAGTTCGTTTGCCACTACTTTAGAGCTCGTGACAGTGACGCTTTTCATATATTCGTTTAAAGTTTTTTCTTATTTGTTAGTTTCGCAGCGAAGTGCGGGTAATACGACTAGTGTATAAAAAAATAACGATTGACAATGGCTAATCGAAACGGCCGACAAATAAAAAGATGTTTATTTAAGAAAGTCAAGGTTTTATTAAATCTATCAATAATTAACAAATAATTTACCTAGTGTAAACAAACAATATCACGCAACTTAATTATTAAAGGAGAGAAAGTATCGACATTGTGAGATGTCAAGGAAATGTTTGCTATTTAATTATAAATTATTCATAAAAATGTCGACGATTCTTGGCACCAGAACAAGAAGAAAAAAAATCTACGAGGAAGATTCAAAAATTATCCTCACTCTTTTTTTTTATGGAAGCCGAGCTTATTGTGGATGATTTGATAGACAAAATCTGTTTCTTTTGTGTCTGTGACGGCATTCGCCCTCGATGAGTTGAGCCGGCTCCCTCAAACAAATTTACCTGAGTAACAAGGGCAATTCACAAGCGGTCCACAAACTCTACATGCACATCCCAGAGGCGCTAATGGTGTAATGGTTAGATTCATAGGAAATGGACACATCGATCCGAGTTCAATTCCTGGACGAAGCTGTTTGCATTTCACATAGAGCTAATACCTTTTGGAAAGGTATGAATCCAAGTCTCTCTACAGCTATGGGTAAATAGCAGGGCAGACTGGGCTCTTTAACCATGGCAATTTTAGGTAAACAGTCTAGGAGAAGGAAAACTCTGAATTCAAACCTGTTAAACTCTGCTTAAGGACCTTGTGTCACATCCTGCTCGTGCGGAGGGGTTGGTATATATATATATATATATATATATATATATATATATATATACGTCGAATTTCAAATTCTTCGAAGACAGATTAAAAAGAAAATGGCATTGGCTTATGAATAATGATTTTCAAATGTATCAGACGAAAATCCAGTTAAATAATTAATTACGCATCTATCACGCTTCTATCTATCTATAAATTTAGGTAACCAGTCTAGGAGAAGGAAAACTCTGAATTCAAACCTGTTAAACTCCGCTTAAGAAATTGACCGGTTGCGTGGCACCCTGCTCGTGCGGTGGGGGTGGGGGTTAAATATATATCCCGATTAGATGAAGATGTCCTTGTTTATCGTATATTACCACAGGCACAGTAACAAGTACGCCAAAAGCTATTGATACCTGACGATGATTAAGGTACCCGTTGGATTTTTGCCAGAGCCCCTTTGGCTGGATTGTGGCTCTAATAGCTCATCATGGATAAGTTGATAGGCAGAACCATGTCTAATCTCCAGAGAACAAGCTACTTCGGAGTGGCCTAAAGTCAGTATCAGCCAATCAGCGAGGGAGTATCCTGTTTTCCCTAACGCTAGACCAAGGAGATTGATTTAGCGTCTGAGGGAGCGCCACACCTACCATCAGCTCCTTACTTTACCGCGCAGATCCCTGTGCTACTCATACGTTGATTTGGCGAGGGCCGGTATCGAACTTAGGAACCTTGTGGTTTCTAGCCGAACGCTCTACCGACTGAGCTAACCCGGATATTACTTCGTCAAAACGGATATTGTTATATATCTATTAATAATGGAGATTCGCTTCCGGTTTTTGTCTGTAA
>JALAJA010000068.1:73328-80828 GCA_023376005.1 Doryteuthis pealeii
TATTTTATTGTTTTGGTGAGGAGGTGACTAGATACCTGCAGGGCGAAAAACAAGACATGTAAAAGACCAGGTTCGACTCCATTGGTGCTATTGCGTTCCAATTTTGGAACTATTATAGGCATTTCAGTCTCCGGAAAAGACTATAATAAAGCGGTGACGTAGAACGACGAAGAAAAGACCGCCTCTTTTTTGCTTCCGAGCGTAGCGTACGGACGGGCTTCTGCGTCCCTAGTGTGGGATTACAGTAATTTAACAGTATGTCCCTCTCTCGTTCTCTCTGCCTATCCTTGCCTCTTCGAAACAACCCACGAGACGAGCTGGCGAAAATAAAGCTAAGCAGCTTGTGGACAATATATTTCTCGCTCTGTACGTTTTTATCGACAAGACCGACCGTCGCGTAACGAATACCTTTTTAGTGTCGTGAATTTGAGGCACGTTGACAAGAGCCCTATACAAACATTATATTGCTCTTGGTACTGGAACCATATATCACTACGTTACATTTATTCCATAAGGCACATGTTTCCACTTTCATTTCATATATGTTCAAGCCATACCGAATTTTTTATATTTCCTCGTACCACTGTTCACTCAGTGTTCCTCTAGTCTTACTTCACGGAGGCATGTATTCACCTTTGTATTACTTTGCCACAGCTGCCATGGTATGGAATATGCAAAATTCTTGCGTCATGAGTATTCTGTTGGAAGCTTGGACTCGGAGGAGATGCTTACAAAAGTCGAGTTCACTCTCTGAATGCGTCCTGATGTTTTGATTATATATATATTTACCAACCCCTCCGAACGAGCAGGATGCCCGACACAAGCGTCAAATTTCTTAAGCGGTGTTCAACAGGTTTTTGGAATCAGATTTTCCCTACTCCTATACCGGTACTAACCAAGGTTAAATAGCCCAGTCTGCCCTACTATTTACCATAGCTGAGGAGAGCTATAATCATACCTTTGTGAAATAATTACCACGCTCCAGGAGTTGAACTTGGATCGACGAGTCCATTTCCCTTGAATTTAACCATTACACCACGCAATATCGAACATGATCTTTTTGATATATGTACTACAAGCAATAGCTTATGACTGTAAACTGAAAGGATAGAGTTTAACATTTATGATAAAAAGGATTAGGTCTTGTTATAAGGGCAATAATGGTAGGGACAATCATATAGGTACTATGGTTTGACTTGACCAGCTGACTGACCGGAGGGACCTCCCTCCGCCTGTCTCGACTAAGTAAGGGCTGAAGTGGATTGGTGCATGTCACGGACTGTTTAGACACCGGGATTCCATCCTTAAGCATATAGTTTTCGTGGCGAGAGGTGTGTATTCGGTGGTACCCGTCTCCTCTGCTAATTCTAAAGTGAATATCACCCACCCCCCGGCCGGAATAAAGAAGACGATTCAAAGATTTCTGTTCTTTATATTGCTAAGAATCGGACCGGCTGTGTATCTCCGCAAGCTGTTCTTTCCCAGAAAGAAAATAAAATGAATTAAATAAACAAAAAACCAAAGAAAAACAAAAAAAAAACAAAGAAAAATATAAAAGCAAACTTAGTTCTTTCTTTTTCTTTTTTTTTTGTGGAGAATATGAAGAATTTTTTTTAAACTTTTGGTTTAAATTTAATTATTCAAAACTTTAGAATTGCCTCCTGTACTCAAAGAGAGAAAAAAAACACCGAAATAATAAAGAATTTAAAAGTAAAAGTAAGGTTTGCTAGAGTTTTTGGTTTCTTTTGTTAACTAATTTCTTAGAATTATTTATTTTTCCTCAAAGATTCTGAATCTTTCTTCTTCTTCTTCTTCTTCTTCTTCTTCTTCTTCTTCTTCTTCTTCTTTTCTTCTTCTTCTTCTTCTTCTTCTTCTTCACTTGTTGTTGCTGTTGTTGCTGATGTTGTTCTTGTTGTCGTAGTTCTTGTTCTTCTTGTTCTTCTTCACCCTCTTCTTGTTCTTGTTCTTGTTCTTGTTCTTTGTTTTTTTCTTCTTTTATATTCCCCTTGATTCTTCTTCTTGGCGTAGTTCTTCTTCTCTTCTTCCTCTTCTTCTTCTTTCTTCTTCTTCTTCTTCTTATTATTATTATTATTATTATTTTATTATTTATTATTATTATTATTATTATTATGTATCTATGTTCTCTTTGTCATTTCTCTCTTTTCTCCCTTCTCACTTGTTTCTTCTTCTTCTTTCTTTCTTCTTCCTTCTTCTTCTTCTTCTTCTTCTTCTTTGTTTTGCTTCTTTTATATTCCCCTTAATTCTCTTTCTTCTTTCTTCTTCTTCTTCTTCTTTGTTTTTCTTCTTATATTCCCCTTAATTCTTCTTCTTCTTCTTCTTCTTTCTTCTTCTTTGTTTTTCTTCTTTATATCCCCTTGATTCTTCTTCTTCTTCTTCTTCTTCTTCTTCAATCCACTTCTTCTTCTTCTTCTTCTTCTTCTTCTTCTTCTTCTTCTTCTTCTTCTTCTTCTTCTTCTTCTTCTTCTTCAATCACTTCTTCTTCTTCTTCTTCTTCTTTTTCTTCTTCTTCTTCTTCTTTCTTTCTTCTTTCTTTCTTTCTTTATTTATTTATTTATTTATTTTCTTTATACGAAATAAGTCTTCTGTCCTTCAACTTTATTTTTCCTTCACCAAAAGAAAGAATAAAAAACGTGAGAGAGAGTTAAATGCAGTTTATTTTACTTTTTTTCATATTGAACTATTGTAATAGCTCTTAAGTAAACATATTAAACGTTGTAATAATCAAATTATCATACTTTGGTATATCCCCAGGTCCTGCTAGTCTTACTTATAACTACAGAGTGAAAAGACGGGTTTCTGACTTACAAGGGTGCGAATACAAATGACCATGACAGAGATTTGAACTTGTTTTTTCAATTAGTATATTCCAACTTGTTAGACCTAATGAGTTGCTAAAGATTTGCTCCCCTTTGATCAGTAAGGGACTGGCGGGAACCCGGATATGGCAATTCCGCCATGTTACTTTTGTACTGGGGTTTGGGACTGTACAGACATGCGTCAGCACGCTTGAACTTGTGCCTACGTGAGTCAGCACGGTTGGGCTAGTTAAGTCATTTTAGGGTAGAAGCATTTTCTACTCTGTATTAAATAAGGACTAACAAGCAGAGAGTCAGCAGACAAGGCTACTGGCTCTATGTGTGAACACACACATGATAATACAAAGGACGACACATGTGACGATCACGCACTGGATACATACAGAGTTGATTTCTATCCAAAAACATCCGACTGTACTCCCTGTCAGTGAGACTAAATAATACCGATATTGTTATATGTTAAACATATTCACTGTTTTATTATCATTTGATATTTCTTACAGAAAAGGAGACTGTGATTGGTCCGTTTTGTCAGCCAATCAATCCAAACGATATATCATATTCTAACTTTTTTTTTCATTATGTTCGTTGATACGGATTAACGTTATCGCTTCCATGCGCTCACCCCTCAATCTCTCTTTCCCATACTCTCTTTCGTTCTAAATTTCTTTCTTTATTATAATAAGGGTCGGGTTAGCTCAGTCGGTAGAGCGTTCGGCTAGAAACCACAAGGTTCCTAGTTCGATACCCGTCCTCGCCAACTCAGCGTATGAGTAGCACATGGATATGTGCGATAAAGTAAGGAGCTGATGATAGGTGTGGCGCTCCACCTAAGACGCTAAAACAATCTCCTTGGTCTAGCGCTAGTGAAAAGGGGATAGACTCCCTCGCTGCATGGCTGATACCAATATTAAGCCGCCCCGACGACTTTTAAAAAATTATAATATGGCTTATTTGTAGCTCCTTTTCGTTTTTGGAATAAAAACGGAATTCTTCATTATTTAACTGAGGTGATGACACTCATACGAAATAAGATTTCGGTCGATAAGCAACACCTAATAATCAGGATTTACATTTTTGCATTTCATCTTGGATGATTTGGACGGTCTCATTTTTAACCAAAGGGTATTGCAAGAAGATCAAGGAGATCGAGAATTAATATATAGACTAGCCAAGGCAAATATACCCATCTCTCGTGGGTTTGTCTGCATTTTTGGTGTGAGGCTTATACACACACACACACACACATCTTATTATAATGGAGATTGTGGGTTTGTCTGTCTGTAACCGAAACTATATTACTATACAAGTCACAATTCTCTTTGTTATTTACATCACATTCTCCATGATTTTATTTTTATTTAAACCTCAATTATTAATAAAATTGTTTTACATTACTTACACTGTTGACCATATCGACATGCTAATAACATGCAATTATATTATATATAAAAACAAATAGAGGTTTACAGTATGAATGGGAAGGCTAATTTGCATATTGATCTTAAAAAATTTGATTTTAATAAATATATGCTTAGTATTATTGATTTCTAATTGTTTGGTTTCATCTTATTGAATATGAGCAAAATCTCTTCAATAAATCTTAAAAGAAATCCCTTAACAAGAAAAAAAACTGTAATATTATTATTTACTTCCTATTTTAACTAAACAGTTTAATTAGGAAAATTTACTAACGAAAGACGGGAGTAACGGAAAATGATGGAAGAAGTTAGTTTCAAAGTTGTTCTATTTTTCAATCATACCCCTCTGTTCAAATCTTTTGATCTACATTCTTATTCAGTTTCATTAGCCTTTCTAATTTAATATGATATTTTATTATAAAATTTAAACTAAAATACTTGCACCCGGAGGTGCATATATTTCTAGTATATATATATATATATTATATATATATATATATATATATATATATATCAGCATCAGGTCGCGTTGACATCATGAATGCCCATGACTCTCTCTCACCAACCGTCCATATCGGTCATCGCCCACGGAAGGTCCTCCACACAGCATCCGATGTGTTTATATATATATATATATAATATATATATATATATATATATAAATTGTCGGCAAAAAGCCATTCCAAACACACAGTGTTTACAACTTATCATATATATATATATATATATTGTTTAGGATTTGGTAATTTGTAATTTCTAGATTTTTCGGATTGTTTTCAAGACCTTGTTATATGAACAGCGTTTCGGTCGATGTGCTCTACGGCCTTCTTCAAGTATTTCTTGTCAAACTCTGGAAACTTCTTTTCGAAGTCATCCTTGGTTGCCACTGCATCACAGACCTTATCAGTATCGAATCTAATATATTTGTTTAAATTTGTTTAATTACCCAGTGAAGTGCGGGTACTATGGCTAGTGTACAATAAACCTTTTTCAAGGGTATTTGTCCAAAAGTGAACATAATAGTACTACTGGGGTTCGAACTCACATTCTATGATATCACAGTTCAGTTCGTTTGCCACTACGTTTGCCACTATATTTGGTTAAAATCTTTGTTTGATTGATAGTTTCACAGCGAAGTGCGGGTACTGCGGCTAGTGTATAATAACACCTTTTCCTAAGGTATTAGTCCGAAAGTGAATGTAATAGTACGACTGGGGTTCGAGCTCACTTACTATAATAACAGAGACCAGTTCATTTGCCACTACGTTAGGGCTCTTGACAGTGACGATTTTCATATATTTTTAAAAAGTTTTTGTTTTGGCTGTTAGTTTCGCAGCGAAGTGCGGGTACTGCGACTAGTATATAATGACACGTTTTCTTTAGGTATTAGTCCGAAAGTGAACGTATTAGTACTAGTGGGGTTCGAACTCACTTACTATGATCTCACAGTGCAGTTCGTTTGCCATTACGTTAGGGCTCTTGACTGTGTCGGTTTTCATATATTCGTTTAAAGTTTTTGTTTGTTAGTTTCGCAGCGAAGTGCGGGTACTGCGACTAGTGTATAATAACACCTTTTCCTAAGGTATTAGTCCGAAAGTGAACGTAATAATACTACTGGGGTTCGAACTCACTTACTATAATGTCAGAGACCAGTTCGTTTGCCACTACGTTAGGGCTGGTGACAGTGACGATTTTCATATATTTTTAAAAAGTTTTTGTTTTGGCTGTTAGTTTCGCAGCGAAGTGCGGCTACTGCGACTAGTGTATAATGACACCTTTTCTTTAGGTATTAGTCCGAAAGTGAACGTATTAGTACTACTGGGGTTCGAACACTTACTATGATCTCACAGTGCAGTTCGTTTGCCACTACATTAGGGCTCCTGACAATGTCGATTTTCATATATTTTGTTAAATTATTTGTTTGTTAGTTTCGCAGCGAAGTGCGGGTAGTGCGGCTAGTGTATAATAACACCTTTTCCTAAGGTATTAGTCCGAAAGTAAACGTAATAATACTACTGGGGTTCGAACACTTGCAGTTCGTTTGCCACAACGTTAGGGCTCGTGACTGTGTCGGTTTTCATATATTCGTTCAAAGTTTTTCTTATTTGTTAGTTTCGCAGCGAAGTGCGGGTAATACGACTAGTGCATAAAAAAATAACGATTGACAATGGCTAATCTAAACAGCCGACAAATAAAAAGATGTTTATTTAAGAAAGTCAAGGTTTTATTAAATCTATCAATAATTAACAAATAATTTACCTAGTGTAAACAAACAATATCACGCAACTTAATTATTAAAGGAGAGAAAGTATCGACATTGTGAGATGTCAAGGAAATGTTTGCTATTTAATTATAAATTATTCATAAAAATGTCGACGATTCTTGGCACCAGAACAAGAAGAAAAGAAATGTATGAGGGAAATTCAAAAATTATCCTCACTCTTTTTTTTATGGAAGCCGAGCTTATCGTGGATTATTTGATAGACAAAATCTGTTTCTTTTGTGTCTGTGACGGCATTCGCCCTCGATGGGTTGAGCCGGCTCCCTCGAACAAATTTACCTGAGTAACAAAGGCAATTCCCAAGCAGTCCACAAAACCTACATGCACATCCCAGAGGCGCCGATCGTGTAACGGTTAGAGTCATAAAAAATGGACACATCGACCCGAGTTCAATTCATGGACGAAGCTGTTTGCATTTCACAGAGAGCTAATACCATTTGGAAAGGTATGAATCCAATTCTTCCTACAGCTATCGGTAAATAGCAGGGCAGACTGGGCTCTTTAACCATGGTAATTTTAGGTAACCAGTCTAGAAGAAGGAAAACTCTGAATTCAAACCTGTTAAACTCCGCTTAAGAAATTGACCTTGTGTCACATCCTGCTCGTGCGGAACGGTGGTATATATATATATATATATATATATATATATATATATATACGTCGAATGTCAAATTCTTCGAAGACAGATTAAAAAGAAAATGGCATTGGCTTAGGAATGAATAATGATTTTCAAATGTATCAGACGAAAATCCAGTTAAATAATTAATTACGCATCTATCACACATCTATCTATCTATAAATTTAGGTAACCAGTTTAGGAGAAGGAAAACTCTGAATTCAAACCCGTTAAACTCCGCTTAAGAAATTGACCGCTTCCGTGGCACCCTGCTCGTGCGGAGGGGTTGGTAAATATATATCCCGGTCAGATGAAGATGAAGAAGTCCTTGTTTACCGTATATTA
>JALAJA010000068.1:93328-103328 GCA_023376005.1 Doryteuthis pealeii
TAGCCTCAAAAGAAAAGAGAGCCAAAAAAGAGGGAAAAGCCAGCAGACACAGAAAGCATCACAGTTTGTGTGCATTCAGTGCACCAAAGACTGTCACTCAAGAATTGGCCTGCAGTGTCATTTGCGCAGATAATTTTTTTTGGACACAACGCCATTGTCATTAGTGGACGGAAAAGATAAAAAAGTGACACAATCAGAGGGAGCTCCTTGACAATATTAATGGATGGTTGATTGATTGGATTTTACGGTATGTCAACCTTTGGGTTATTTTATGCCAAAGATGTTTTGCTTTATTTCTTTCTGGGACACAATCACAACGTTAAGCAAGGCACGGAATGGGGTGAGGCAGAGAAGAGAGGAGCCTCGACAGCAAAGAGAGCCAGAAAGAGAGAGAAAAGCCAGCAGCACATGAAAGCATCACAGTTTGTGTGCATTCAGTGCACCAAAGACTGTCACTCAAGAATTGGCCTGCAGAGTCATTTGCGCAGATGCAGATAATTTTTTTGGACACAACGCCATCGTCCTTAGTGGACGGAAATAATTTTAAAAAGTGACACAATCAGAGGGAGCTCCTTGACAATATTAATGGTTGGCTGGTTGGCTGGTTGGTTTTTTACCCCATGTCAACCCTTGATTTTATTTTATGCCGGATATATTTTGTTTTATTTATTTCTGTGACAATCTATCTATCTATCTATCTATATTATTTTCATGACATCTCTCCTTTACCTCTTACCAATACACACACACACACACACACACACACAACCTTGAGTTTTCACTTCCGCTGTCGTTTATCGCTACAGAAAAAAAAAATTTATACACACACACACACAACCACATACCATAAAAAATGCACAATGTTTCCTTCAATACACACGCTAACAGCGCTACATACTCACACCTTAAAATAGAATATTTGATGTCATATTTCAAACCGTCTCCTTTTTTCAAACTTCAGAAAAAAAATTTAAACAGACTGAATAAGAAGGATTACCACTCACTTTTTCTCATCATTCTATGATATATAATTTCTTATCTTATGCCCTGAAGATGATCTATTTAATGGATCGAAACACTGCAGCATCGGCCAATAAACTCACCACTTAACCCATTTAAACCTGTGTTTTTTCAATTTTCTTGATATATTACATACCGTCGGATTTACTTCCTCTCTTCACATATATATATATATAAAGATAAACCTAATGAGTCAGATAAACCTACTAAGAGTTTCGCTAAGTGATCTTCAGGGCAAAGATCCGACTAAGATCTTAGCCCTGAAGAGCAGTTAGCGAAACTTTTTGTAGGTTTATCTGACTCATTAGGTTTATCTTTATTATTTGCTCTACTTAGGTATTGAGCACTTTTTACTTATTAGCTTTAGTTTCCTGGGTGTTTTGTATGAATATATATATCTTATATAGATAGATAAGGACACAATGACTTTGATAGATAGATAGATAGATAAATAGATAGACAGGAAGACAATGAGATAGATAGATTGATTGATAGATAGATAGAGGGATTGATAGATAGATAGATAGGAACACAATGAGATTGATTGATAGATAGATAGATAGATAGATAGATAGATAGGAGCACAATGAGATAGATAGATGGATAGATAGATAGATAGAACTCAGTGATATAGATAGATAGATAGTTAGAGAGATAGATAGATAAGAACACAATGAGATAGATTGATAGATATATAGATACAACTGGTCGTGGGAATATTATAAGATAGGTTGATAGATAGGAACACAAGATAGATAGATAGATAGATGGGAACATAATGAGATAGATAGATGAATTCATATATATATATATATATATATATATATATATATATATATATAGATAGATGGATAGATAGATAGATAGATAAGAACCAATGAGGTAGATAGTTAGATAGATAGAAGTTAGGAAGACAATAAAATGGATAGATGGATTGATAGATAGATAGGAACACAATGAGACAGACAGACAGACAGACAGCCAGACAGATAGATAGATAGACAGATAAATAGATAGATATATAGATAGATAGAAACACAATGACCTTGATAGATAGATATATAGATAGATAGTTAGATAGGAGCACAATGATATATATATATATATATATATATATATATATATATATATATACAGAGAGAGAGAGAGAGAGAGAGAGAGAGAGAGAGAGAGAGGAGAGAGAGAGAGAGAGAGAGAGAGAGATAAGAACACAATAAGATGGATTGATAGATATATAGATAGAGAGTGATAGATAGATAGATAGATAGATAGATAGATAGATAGGAACATAATTAGATAGATATATTGATAGATAACAACAGTAGAAATATAGGTACATTATGCCGAATAAATTTTAATAAAGTAAGCTAGCGTACCTTCTTTAGTGAATAAAGTAATTAGTAAGTACTCCCTACTTGCTGTCCTTGTACGTCAGATTAACAACTAACATTAACCACCACCACCTCCCCACCACCACCACCACAACAACAACAACAACCAGAATTACTCAGAGTGTAACAAGGATAAATTACAACTGAATGTGGGAATATTACAGATAGGTTGATAGGTAGGAACACAATAAGATAGATAGATAGATAGATAGATAGATAGATAGATAAGAACACTGAGGTAGATAGATAGATAGATAAATAGATAAATAGGTAGATAGGAAAAGAAAGTGGTAGATAGATATATTGATAGATAGATAGATATATAGATAGCAAAAGAAAGAGGTAGATAGATATATTGATAGATAGATAGATAGATAGATAGATAAGAACACAATGAGATAGATATATAGATAAGAACACAATTAGGTAGATAGGTACATAGATGAAAAGATAAATAGATAGATAGGAACGCAATGAGATACATAGATAGATAAATAGATAGCTAGGAACACAATGATATGTATATATATATATTATATATATATATATATATATATATATATATATATATATAGAGAGAGAGAGAGAGAGAGAGATAGATAGATAGATAGATAAGAACACAATAACGTAGATAGATAGATAGATAAATATAGATAGGAAGACAAATAGGTTGATAGATATATTGATAGATAGATAAATATTAACAGAATCAAATAGATAGATATACAGGAACACAATGAGATAGATAGATAGATAGATAGATAGATCGGAACACAATTAGATAGATATATTGATAGATAATAACACTGAGGTAGATAGATAGATAAATAAATAGATAAGTAGGTAGATAGGAAAAGAATACTGAGGTAGATAGATAGATAGATAGATAGATAGATAAGAACACAATGACGTACATAGATAGATAAATAAATAGATAGATAGGAAGACAAATATGTAGATAGATATATTGAAAGATAGATAGATATTAGCAGAATCAAATAGATAGATAGACAGGAACACAATGAGATAGATAGATAGATAGATAGATAGGAACACAATGAGATAGATAGATAAATCGATAGCTAGGAACGCAATGAGATAGATAGATAGATTGATAGATAGATAGATAAGAACACAATGACGTAGATAGATAGATAAATAGATAGATAAGAAGACAAATAGGTAGATAGATATATTGATAGTAGACAGATAGATAGATATTAACAAAATCAAATAGATAGATAGAGAGGAACACAATGAGATAGACATATATATAATATATTATATATATTATATATATATATATATATATATATAGAGAGAGAGAGAGAGAGAGAGACAGGAACACAATTAGATAGACATATTGATAGTTAAGAACAGTAGAAATATAGGTGCATTATGCCGAATAAATTTTAATAAAGTAAGCTAGCGTACCTTCTTTAGTGAATAAAGTAAATTAGTAAGTACTCCCTACTTACTGACCTTGTGCGTCAGATTAACAGCTAACCCTAACCACCACCAGCACCACTTTAACAACAACAACAACAACAACAACAACCCGAAGTACTCGGAGTGTAACAAGGATAATTTACAACTGAACGTGGGAATATTACAGATAGGTTGATAGGTAGGAACACAATGAGATAGATAGATAGATAGATAGACAGATAAGAACACTGAGGTAGATAGATAGATAAATAGATAAATAGGTAGATAGGAAAAGAAAGAGGTAGATAGATATATTGATAGATAGATAGATAGATAGATAAGAACACAATTAGGTAGATAGGTACATAGATAAAAAGATAAATAAATAGATAGGAACATAATGAGATAGATAGATAGATAGATAGATAAAAACACAATGACGTAGATAGATACATACATAGATAGATAGGAACACAGTGAGATAGATAGATAGATAGATAGATAGATAGATAGATAGATAAAAACACAATGAGATAGATAGATAGATAGATAAGAACACTGAGGTAGATAGATAGATAAATAAATAGATAAGTAGGTAGATAGAAAAAGAATACTGAGATAGATAGATAGATAGATAGATAGAAACACAATTAGGTAGATAGATAGGTAGATAGATAAGAATACAATGAGATAGATAGGTACATAGATGAAAATAAATCGATAGCTAGGGAACAATGAGATAGATAGATAGATAGATAGATAGATAAGAACACAATGACGTACATAGATAGATAGATAAATAGATAGATAGGAAGACAAATATGTAGATAGATATATTGAAAGATAGATAGATATTAGCAGAATCAAATAGATAGATAGACAGGAACAGAATGAGATAGATAGACAGATAGATAGATAGATAGATAGGAACACAATGAGATATATAGATAAATCGATACCTAGGAAAGCAATGAGATAGATAGATAGATTGATAGATAGATAGATAAGAACACAATGACGTAGATAGATAGATAAATAGATAAATAGATAGATAGGAAGACAAATAGGTAGATAGATATATTGATAGATAGACAGATAGATAGATATTAACAAAATCAAATAGATAGATAGAGAGGAACACAATGAGATAGACATATATATATATATATATATATATATATATATATATGATTTTTGGATGTTTGTTTATTTAGAAACGTTGCTGATAAAGTATATATTAAATTTTTGCTTGAAGGCACCTACAACGCATGTATCGCATAAAATTCGATACTTTTTCTTATAGAAAATGAACTTGACAAGTGTAATCCCAACAAAGGATGGCTCGATGTGTAGAATACCGTACAGACTGTTTCGACTTTATTAAGTCTCATCAGCGGTATATACTAACGATTTCCCTCCGACAGAAATCGAAACCGGGACCTCAGCAGACACAGTGAAACACTAGTGAAACACCTTATCGCCTCGGCCACAGTACACAGCTGACCATCCTAGCGAAATTAAGCTTGTCAAGTGAGTATCAGGGTTATATATATATATATATATATATATATATAGAGAGAGAGAGAGAGAGAGAGAGAGGGGAACACAATTAGATAGACATATAGATAGATAAGAACAGTAGAAATATAGGTGCATTATGCCGAATAAATTTTAATAAAGTAAGCTAGCGTACCTTCTTTAGTGAATAAAGTAATTAGTAAGTACTCCCTACTTACTGACCTTGTACGTCAGATTAGCAACTAACCACAATGATATGGATATATAGATGGATTGATAGATAGATAGGAACACAATGAGATAGATAGACAGATAAATAGATAGATAGATAGAGAGACAAGAACACAATGACGTAGACAGATAGATAGATAAGTAGATGCACAGGAAGACAATGAGATAGATAGATTGATAGATAGATAGATGGATAGATGGATTGATAGATAGATAGATAGATGGATTGATAGATATGAACTGAATGTGATAGATAGATAGATAGATAGATAGATATGAACTGAATGCGTTAGATGGATAGATATGAACTGAATGTGATAGATAGATAGATAGATATGAACTGAATGTGATAGATCGATAGATAGATAGATAGATAGATATAAACTGAATGCGATAGATAGATAGATAGATAGATGGATTGATAGATAGATAGATAGATAGATGGATTGATAGATAGGAACACAATCAGATAGATAGATAGATAGATAGATAGATAGATAGAACTCAGTGAGATAAATAGATAGATAGATAGATAGATAGATAGATAGATAAGAACACAATGAGATAGATTGATAGATATATAGAGAGTGATAGATTGATAGATAGATTGATAGATAGATAGATAGATAAGAACACAATGAGATATATTGATAGATATATACAGAGTGATAGATTGATAGATAGATTGATAGATAGATAGATAAGAACACAATGAGATATATTGATAGATATATAGAGAGTGATAGATTGATAGATAGATTGATAGATAGATAGATAGATAAGAACACAATGAGATATATTGATAGATATATACAGAGTGATAGATTGATAGATAGATTGATAGATAGATAGATAGATAAATAAGAACAGTAGAAATATAGGTGCATTATGCCGAATAAATAAAGCGTAGTGCTCTTTAGTGAATAAAGTAATTAGTAAGTACTCCCTACTTACTGACCTTGTGCGTCAGATTAACAACTAACCCTAACCACCACCAGCACCACTTTAACAACAAAAACAACAACAACAACCAGAAGTACTCGGAGTGTAACAAGGATAATTTACAACTGAATGTGGGGAATATTATAACATCAAATAACGTGATAAATCTCTCCCCCAAATGAGAGACGGCAATAACTGCCGTAACTGCACTAAGCGATTGCTACGCCTGACTGCTAGGGACCAGAATGGCGCCAGGAACGCTTTATTTATAGGCAGAATTTCACAGCGCCCAGATGGCAGCACCATACTGCTCATTTGCATACGGTTGCCGTTGTATATAACATGAGATATTTGCATCTCTAATAAGTTTCTAATCTAATAAGAACGAGCAAGAAACCTTACAATAATGGTACTAGGGCTTAACACGACAAGCCACAGCGACCACACATCTAGCTTATGTAAAGGCTAAAGTAGAGTGTTGCATGTCATGGACTGCACATTTACTAGGGTTCCTGACTGCTATAGACAAAAATAATGCCAAAATCGTTTATTTATTGGCAGAATTTCACAGCGCCCAGATGACAGCACTATACTGCTCATTTGCATACGGTCGCCTGTGTATATAACATGAGATATTTGCATCTCTAATAAGTTTCTAATCTAATGAGAACGTACAACTCGTTTGGAGTGATGGTTAGAAAGCCGTAGATGTTGTTAGATTCTGGTTTGGTTGTGTTGGATTTTACGGCATGTCAACCCTTGTTGGGTTATTTTGTGCCGAATACGTTTTGTTTCATTCATTATTCATTTTTTAAACTTAATTTAAAAAAAATGATATTTTAAAAGTCATTTTTTGTCTATTCAACGCATAGCTGGGAACACATTGGCGCCCAAATTCTTTATTTATAGGCGGAATTTCAGAGCGCCCAGATGACAGCACCATACTGCTCATTTGCATACGGTCGCCGTTGTATATAACATGAGATATTTGCATCTCTAATAAGTTTCTAATCTAATAAGAACGAGCAAGAAACCTTACAATAATGGTGCTAGGGCTTGACACGACAAGCCACAGCGACCACACATCTAGCTTATGTAAAGGCTAAAGTAGAGTGTTGCATGTCATGGACTGCATATTTACTAGGGTTCCTGACTGCTATAGACAAAAATAATGCCAAAATCGTTTATTTATAGGCAGAATTTCAGAGCGCCCAGATGACAGCACTATACTGCTCATTTGCATACGGTCGCCGGGGTATATAACATGAGATATTTGCATCTCTAATAAGTTTCTAATCTAATAAGAACGAGCAACTCGCGTGGAGTGATAGTTAGAAAGCCGTAGATGTTAGTAGAGTCTGGTTTGGTTGTGTTGGATTTTACGGCATGTCAACCCTTGTTGGGTTATTTTGTGCCGAATACGTTTTGTTTCGTTCATTATTCATTTTTTAAACTTAATTTTAAAAAAAATGATATTTTAAAAGTCATGTTTTGTCTATTCAACGCATAGCTGGGACCACATTGTCGCCCAAATTGTTTGTTTATAGGCAGAATTTCACAGCGCCCAGATGGCAGCACCATACTGCTCATTTGCATACGGTCTCCGGTGTATATAACATGAGATATTTGCATCTCTAATAAGTTTCTAATCTAATAAGAACGAGCAACTCGCGTGGAGTGATTGTTAGAAATCCGTAGATGTTAGTAGAGTCTGGTTTGGTTGTGTTGGATTTTACGGCATGTCAACCCTTGTTGGGTGATTTTGTGCCGAATACGTTTTGTTTCATTCATTATTCATGGGTACTCAATTTTTATTTTTTTAAACTCAGTTTTTTTTTTAAGCAAAAATGTAAACATTGTTTTCCGTTCATAATTTTCATTATTTCCGTAAGTAAAATTTTCTTTTAAATCATCAGGAGTTTATTTAATGTTTCTTCATTTGGGTGGAGAAAAAAATTTTCAAGATAATATTAACCTCTATGCAAGTTTCATTGTGTTAAATATGGGAGGTTGGATTTTACGGCATGTCAACCCTTGTTGGGTTATTTTGTGCCGAATACGTTTTGTTTCATTCATTATTCATTTTTTTAAACTTAATTTTTTTAAATAATATTTTAAAAGTCATATTTATTTTGTCTATTCAACGCATAGCTGGGACCACATTGGCGCCCAAATTGTTTATTTAATGGCAGAATTTCAGAGCGCCCAGATGGCAGCACCATACTGCGTATTAATAATCTAATAAGAACGAGCAACTCACGTGATGTAATGGTTAGGAAGCCGTAGGTTTTAGTTGGGAGGTGCCCGTGGCGTAATGGTTACCGTCGTTTAGCAATGGACACGACGATAGGTGTTCAAATTCTGGACCAGGCTGTCAACACTTTCGCAAATCGCTGATACCCCTGGGAAAGGTACGAAGCCAGTAATGGGTAAATAGTAGATAGAATTTCAGAGCACCCAGGTAACTGCACCATACTGCTCATTTGCATACGTTGCCGCTGTATATAACATGAGATATTTGCATCGCTAATAAGTTACTAATCTAATAAGCAACTCCCACCAACAGCCCTACGGCCACATCACGTGGTATAATGGTTAGCTTGTTGGTTAGATGGTTGGATTTTACGGCATGTCAGTCCTTGTTGGGTTATTTTATACCGAAGACATTTTGTTTGGTTTGGAATCAAAACTGTTGTTAGTGAGTTCGATTCTCACTAGGTGCCCAATATTTCTGGCTGGTTGGTTGGATTTAACCGCTTGTCAATCCTTGTTGGGTTATTTTGTACCGAACACCTTTTTTTTTCATTTACTCTTCATGTTTACTCAATTTTTATTTTTTAAACTCAATATTTCTTAAACAATAATTTTTAAACTGATTTTTCTATCTAACCCGGAGATCGAACCCTATCAGCTACAACTAGTCTGGGTAAGTGTGGACCTAGGAGCAGGGGTGACGAAGGGGTATTCCAAAATCCACAGAGCTCCCGAATTGGAACTTCATTATCTGATAGAGTTTAATGTCATACCTAGCATATTAAGACCCTCAGCCACAGCCTTCTAGCACAGATATGATAAAAAAAAAGTTGGGCCTTGCCATAAAGAGAATAAAGTTGGGACAATCATATAGGTACTAGGGCTTGGCACGACCAACCTCAGCAACCACACATCGAGTGTTGCATGATATGGACTGTTCAGCCACTAGGGTTCCTGACTGCTAGAGACTAAATTGGCGCCAAATTCGTTTATTTATAGGCTGAATTTCAGAGCGCCCAGATGGCAGCACCATACTGCTCATTTGCATACGTTGCCGGGGTATATAACATGAGATATTTGCAACGCTAATAAGTTTATAATCTAATGAGAACGGGCAACTCACGTGATGTAATGGTTAGGAAGCCGTAGATTTTAGTTGGGAGGCGCCCGTGGCGTAATGGTTACCGTCGTTTAACAAGGACACGACGATAGGAGTT
>JALAJA010000068.1:105828-110828 GCA_023376005.1 Doryteuthis pealeii
ACGGTTTGCACACTCTCTCCTGATGAACCCATGCAGTTGTAAATAAATATATATATATATATATATATATATACTAGCAAATATATGCACCCTCCGGGTGCAAGTATCTAAGTTTTAATATAATAAATTATTATTTTCAATTAGAAAGGCCAATGAAACTAAATAAGAATGCAGATAAAAAGATTTGAAACAGAGGGGGTATGATTGAAAAACAGAACAACTGAAACTTACTCTTCCCATCACTCCCATAATTCATTGCTTAATTTTCTTAATTCAACTATTTAGTTAAAATAGGAAGTAAAGAATAAAATGACAGTTATTTCTTCTTGTTAATGGATTTCTTTTAAGATTTCCCCCCGAGATTTTTTATCATATTCATTAAGATAAACCCAAACAATTAGAAATCATAAATACTAAGTACATATTTATTAAAATCACATTTTTAATATCAATATGCAAATTAGCCTTCCCGTTCACACTGTTAACCGTTATTTTGTTGTATATATAAATATAATTGCATATAATTGCATTAATATTGAGATTTAAATAAAAATAAAATCATTGAGATTGTGATGTCAATAACAAAGGGAATTGTGACTTGAGTAGTAATATAGTTTCGGTTACAGACAGAAAAACACACAATCTCCATTATAATAAGATATATATATTAAACCTCGTTTATAAAAACCTTGAATCGACAAACTGTTGATGCTTAGTGTGTTCGGGATTCGTTAATATCGCCCTCGAGAACGACATAAATCGCTTCTCACTGCAATCCATCAAGTTTGTGTTCGGGGGCGGGGGGCATTTTCTGGAGATGAAAATCCCTGAGGCGGTTCGATGCTCTCCTCAATCTCAATAACAAGAAGCACAGGCCCTCTCACCCTTTCCCGTAGATAGTATCATGGGTCCCCGGGCGTGGGGTTAGGGTAGATTCGATGCAGAGGTACACGCTTGTATTTCATAGGCCCATTTCAAGGAATGCACCCCAGAGAGGTGTCAAGAGTTTCCCAGCACATTCAGGGTCTCATGAGACATAGAGAGAAAATCAACACTAAGAATTATGGATATATTTCTTACGTGTATATCTATCTATCTATCTATATCTATATCTATATCTATATGTATATATATGCATGAGCAGTTTTTGAAGGTACAATAAGTGAGAATTGCATGAGGCAACTTGAACCTGGGTAATCGCAATAATGTTTTGATCCTCACCTCATTAGGACTTACTTGAGTTTTCTATCATACTATTTCTTCCTGTGGTAATCCTCTGATGAGACTCAGGGGAAAACAAAGAAATCTTTCATTCAGGGTCTCGTAAGAAATAGAGAGAAAATCAACACTAGAAAATATGGATATATTTCTTTCGTATATATTCCTGCAAACACTCACTATATATATATATATATATATATATATATATATATATATATATTAATATATATTATATATATTATATATATATATATATATATTAATAATGTGGAGGCTGGAAGGCATTTTAGAATATGAGTACTGCATTGGAAATTAATTTTGTTTAAGGATGGTTTGTATTGTTTTATGTATAAAGCTTCTAGGATTTGGAGTTTTTGTTTATTTTTTCTTTGTGCAGAATGTGTGTATTTTCCGTTAGAATATTTCGGTAATTAGAGTGGGGGCATGAATGTAATTTTAGATGTTATGAAATGGAGCTATTATCTGTCATATGAAGAGTTAAACGGCGTGACAAAGTTGTTGAGGTAAAACCGATGTAGGTATTTTCATGTTTTGGGGGACAACAATCTCCTAAGGGACATTTAAATTTGTATACTACATTGGTTTAATTAAGCCGACTTGTCTGGGGAAAAAAATTGACAGCGGGAAATGAACATATACCGAATACTACAATCTCTCTCTCTCTCTCTCTCTCTCTATATATATATATATATATATATATATATATATATATATATATATATATAATGAGATTTATCCAAAACTTGGTAGTAAGGGATGATTCTATAGGAGAATGAGATGGAAGGCTCACTTTTACGTTAACCCTATGGATCTACCCGCCAATAATGGAAACCTGTTTGAACTGAAATCTCAACCCCCCCCCCCTGCAACAAATTCCTGGAACCCTTTGAAGAGGACCTCTTAAACTAATTAGAATTGTAAAATTCAGAAAACTATCTAATTCCTTTCAGCATAACATTAAAAATGACATTAGATTTATAAAAAACTCTAAAAAAATTTGGGTTAGGGCTGATAAGACCAGAAATATTTACTTAATTGACCCTTCTGAATACTTAAAAATCATACGCGATAAGGTTACAAATAATTCAAGATTGGACCATACAGATTCCATTTCTCAAATTAACTGCGATACTAACACCTTTGCTAGCAAACTTAATATAAATGATAGAATGGGCAAATTGGAGGAAAAATGTGCTTATATATTATTTAAAGACCACAAAACTAATTTCTTAGATAAGCAACATTCTAGACTAATTAATCCCTAAAAGATAAGTGAATTGAGACCCATCTGATGAGACGAAAATTTGGGGAGCCGGTTTAAATCAACTTGGATTTATATGGGCCCCAATTTTGGTCGAAATAAATTTATTATGGAATTACGGTGTTGAGTTCTTCCTTCCTTTATTGATATATATATATATATATATATATATATATATATATATATATATATATATATATATATGTATTGGAGAATGAATGGGAAAAGTTTTAGCGTCCAAAGGTGTTCAATGCTAAGATAGCAGACAAATTTAAGATCATAGATGAATATTATGGTGCTGATTTTCGGTAACAATTGTTTTATTTTTTGTTTTTTTAATTTTATTTATTTATTTATTTATTTATTCCATTTGTTCCATCTGATACACAATATACAATAAGACCTAAGCATGTTTATGTTTTTGAATATAAGTATTCCGTTGTAACATTCCATTGCGAGAGCACGCTTGACGTTATATGAACGGTGAACAAGCCACAATCTCAAATTTTGGGGATTGTCTAACGTTAACATAGTCCACGACTGCAAAAAGTTTCAGAATAATTTAAGCGGGGTAATGTTTTATATATGTGATTGATACTAATTTCTGTATAAATAAAAAGACAAATGACCAAAGGTTCGAATAAAATTTAAAAAAAAAAAATTTTTTTAAAAGAATCTGCTCGGGTAGTAAATAAGTACCGAAAATCGGAAAATAAAATAAAATAAAATAAAAACTAAAAAAATAATTTTTGGAATGTTCTTTTACTCATTTTGATAATTATCTAATTGGTTATTATTCTATAAATAAAAAATTTCAAATACAGTTTTCGACCAAAAAAATATCGGTGATTGATACTGATGTACCGGCCGTTCCTACAGTGGAGAATATACACCGGTTCTCACTATAAATAGTGAGACACCGAGTGAAAAGGTTGTACTGTTACTGTTTAGCGGCAAGCTAGCCGTTCTTGTACCTTATTGTAAATACACTTGTCTCATTTTACCCTACCTCGACTTGACTTCTTTTTTTACTGTTGAACTAACATCACAACAGATACTAAAGTAAAATAGTTATTAAAAAAATATTTTTGAGAATCTAATAATATGACATTTTAAACTTAAAATTTTTCTGCTCATATCTTAAATGAATTTTATATATCATCAATATCATTGCAGAAATACTTAATTAAAGTTTTGAAATAAAATAACTGATGCATTATAAAATTCAATACTGAAAATTTAATTAAAATCGGATAATTCCCTGATATTTGGTAAATTATTTTGCAATCGCAAATGTTACAATCAATTTTGTAAACAAGCCATTTTTAAACAGCATCTCAGGCCGAACTCAATCGAAATTGATCAAAGAAATCTATTAATAATGGAGATTCGCTTCCGGTTTTTGTCTGTAACAAAAATTACGTCACTGCTTACGTCACATTACCCAAAAGCGTCATAACAGAATAGATACACTCAAAATTTGAACATGCAGCATTAGACAGTCCCCATTGTTTTTTAAAACAAGTTTTAATAAATACATGACTGGTATTATATATCTATATATAGTTTGTTTTATTTTAATACATATTTAAAATTTACATTTCAAATTGTTTTATTTTTTAATCCTTTAATGAATTTAAGGATTTTACTTACTTAGGGTACAAACTCGCTGACATTGAATTTTTAACTCCCACCTCGCAGGCAATATGTTTCAAAAATCTGTTTTTATATCGCCCAGTGGGTGTTTTTTTTATTTTGCTAGTAGTTTTGAATTTATTAAACATTTCTGGATGATTTGACATGGAATAACCCAACAAGGATCGGGTTAGCTTAGTCGTTAGAGCGTTCGGCTAGAAACCACAAGGTTCCTAGTTCGATACAGGCCCTCGCCAACTCAGCGTATGAGTAGCACAGGGATCTGCGCGGTAAAGTAAGTAGCTAATGGTAGGCTCCACCTCACACTCCCAAACAATCTCCTTGGTATAGCGCTAGTGAAATGGAGATAGACTCCCTCGCTGATTGGCTGATAACGACTCACTAAAAAGGCCGTATCAATTGAAATTACAGCATTAAATAACCCATAAGGTGTTGATATGCCGTTAAACAAATAGCCGAAAGCATCTTATTCTCAGTATGGAATTTATTTCTATCAATGTGTCTCTTTCACTAAAATGGCCGTATCGATTAAATATTCTTGCCGAATGGCGTAAAATGGATTCGCGCCAATTAGGCAGCGTCCACGAAGGGACGAATCGTGAAATTTGTCCCAACATGTAGTTCGAAATTAAAACGTTAATGTCGACAAACGGTCAAACCGGCGTTGTGTATTCAACCAAATGAAGGAATGGCAGAGAGAGAGAGAGAGAGAGAGAGAGAGAGAGAGAGAGAGAGAGAGAGAGAGAGAGATAGAGGGAGAGAGACAGAGGGAGTGTGTGTGTGTGTGGAGTTGGAGGGGTTCTGTCCAATGATGTATAAAAATCAGAAAGAGAGAGAAGGG
>JALAJA010000068.1:113328-124546 GCA_023376005.1 Doryteuthis pealeii
TGTGGCTAGACAGAACAACTACCTTTGATCAGGATCGAAACCCGACTGATTTTTCGTCAGTCCGATGCGTTAACCTCTCGGCCATTTGACGTGTGTGTGTATGAGTATGTATGTGTGTGAGTTTGTGTGTATGTGTGTGTGAGTGAGAGAGAGGGGGAGAGAGAGGGAGAGAGAGAGAGAAAGAGAGAGAAGTGATTTTAGTCATTCGTTCTATGTGAGGCTTATCGAAATATTCAAAAACCCACGCGCACAGGACGCAATCTTCCTGGGGAATAGTGAGAAGATAGCCCCAGGGAAAAGGATTGATAGCTTTCCCCCAAGGCCTTCTGCTAAGTAAGTAAACGCGAGACATCTCACCTTGAATTCCCATTTCCACAGTGTTACTTCTAAATACATATATATATAGAGACAAACTAATATATATATATATATATATATCAGAGTAAGTAAACAAACAATGTGTTTATTTGATATGGCTTTTAGCCGACAATTTTTGGAGGATATGTGCTTAATTGAAGTCATACCTAATTTTGAAAATTAATTCGTTAATAATTAATGAATTTAGGCGGGCATATATGTTCAAATGTAAGGCTAAACAAATCGATAAAATTTCAATCCCTGAATGTACATTTCGACCTATTAGATCTCATCAGCAAGATTATAGACATGGGAGACTGCTCCGTGTGTGACTCGAAACCTCGACTGCCAAGCTGATATGTATGCATGTGTGTGTGTGTGTGTGTGGGTGTATGTCTGTCTGTCTGTCTGTCTCTCTCTCTCTCTCTCCCCCTCTCTCTCTCTCTCTCTCTCTCTCCCTCTGTGTGTGTAGAAAATTCAGAAAGAAACACGGGATGTTTTCATAGATGGAAATTTATAGTCGATGTTCGAACCTTTCGGTTTACAATTGAAACCTTCGACTGTGAAAATGAAAAGAAAACAAGGATTTAAGTTGATAAAAGATGATGGATGTTTTGTATACGTTGAATTTGAAAATTGTGTGGAAAAAAAGGTTGGTTACCGTTAGTTGAGTGGCGTTTATAGTTTGATGTTGATGACGTGATTGCAGCGTGTGAAAGTTAATGATAGGAACACGTGAAATCGAAAAGCCAAAAGCGATTGGCCCACGTGTTGATATTGAAAATGTGTGATGTATTCCTTATAAATATAAATGTATAGAAACGAGAGAAGTATTAATTGTTAAACTATTGAACACACAAATACACATACATATATTTACATATATATATATATATATTATGTTGTGTTTTTAATGCTATGGCCGGGGTATGTAGTTTTTCCAGCTATTAATTATTGATTTACCTACATATGACGATATGTTGAAGAAACCGGGTCTATAATTAACATTCTCTTTGTTACTTATAGCACTATATATATATATATATATATATATATATATATATATATATATATATACTTTTATGTATATTATGGGTACTATATTTCTAAGCAGGTACTGCTCAATATAATTGATAGAGCGTTTATATTTGGGTGGGACATGAAGTCAACACCTGGTTACTAACAGGTTCTCGCCTATGTGATATATATATATATATATATATGTGTGTGTGTGTGTGTGTGTGTGTGTGTGTGTGTGTGTGTTGTGTATTTGGGCAGCATTCTTTCATTTATACATGTAGAATTAAACAAAAGACACCTCTCCTGTCTATCAATTTTTATTTTTGATCTTTTCGAGTTTTCTGGCCAACTTTTTAATGTTTGGGTGGAATTCGTGGATAAGTCCACCAAAGTTCAGGTCCCGAGTACGTTCGGCACAGATAGAGTGGGGGAAGAGAGAGAGAGAGAGAGAGAGAGAGAGAGAGAGAGAGAGAGAGAGAGGGAGTTAAATCAAGATTATTATGAATTGCTAGAGAAGTAAGGACAGATTAGTGATGTTTTCCAGTGATCACACACACAGGGATACACCAGAGTAGGCTGACCAGCAAAAACTTACATTGACCAGCTCTGTTCAGATACTTGATGTCATGAGGAGGACTTGCCATCAATGACTGATAGGCATGAGTGATGAGAAAGTCATAGGAATTCATGCTCTCAACATAACATCATGATGATAATATTCTAAGCTTTTATAATAAAACTGATAAAATACTATTGATGTGTATGTGTATATTTACTTATATATATATTTACCAAACCCGTCCGCACAGGATGCGACACAAGGTCAATTTCTTAGGCGGAGTGTAGCAGGTTTGAATTCAGAGTTTTCCTTCTCCTAGACGGGTTACCTAACCATGGTTAAAGAGTCCAGTCTGCCCTTCTATTTACCCACAGCTTGGATTTATACCTTTCCCAAGGGTATTAGCGCTATGTGAAACAGCTTCGTCCAGGAACTGAACTCGAGTCCACGTGTCCATTTCCAACGACTCTAACCATAAGACCAGGCGCCTCCAAATATCTATCTATATGTACCTATTTTGATCATATAATATATATATATATATATATATATATATATATATATTATGTTGTTTTTTTTTTTTTTTTTTTTCAAACAAATATCTATACATACATGTGTATCAACCCTTCCGCATGAGCAGGATGTGACACAAGGTCAATTTCTTAAGCGGAGTTCAACAGGTTTGAATTCAGAGTTTTCCTTCTCCTAGACCGGTTGCCTAAGCAAGGTTAAAGAGCCCAGTCTGTCCTACTATTTACCCATAGCTGGAGGGAGAGTAGGATTCATACCTTTCCCAAGGGTATTAGCACTAAGTGAAATGCAATTGCCACGTCCAGGATTTGAACTCGGGGCGAAGTGTCCATTTCCCATGACTTTAGCCATAACACCACGTGCTTCCTACATTCACTTATATAGACATACTTGCATGTCTTGTGATATTATCAATTGTGTCCACCTATATTAATTTATACTCTGTATAAATATCGGTGGGATCATATACTTTCGAAACTAAGCGCGTGGTGTAATGGTTAAAATCATGGGAAATGGACTCGTCGCCCCGAGTTCAAATCCTAGACGTGGTAATTGCATTTCACTTAGCGCTAATACCCTTGGGAAAGGTGTGAATCCTACTCTCCCTCCAGCTATGGGTAAATAGTAGGACAGACTGGGCTCTTTAACCTTGGTTAGGCAACCGGTCTAGGAGAAGGAAAACTCTGAATTCAAACTTGTTAAACTCCGCTTAAGAAATTGAGCATGTGTCACATCCTGCTCGTGCGGAGGGGTTGGTAAATATATATACTTTCGAAACTAATTACAGCATAAATAAAGAGACAAAAGACCAAAGGTGTGAATAGAAGAAAATGTTTTTAAGGGAGCAATTCTGGTAGAAAATAAGTACCGAAAATCGGAAAATAAAATATAAATATATATATATATATATATTTTTCGAGATTTATTTTACTCTTAGTTCATATGTTACAGTGATATTTACCTTACCACCCCCAGATAATCGCAATTTTAATCGGCTCTAAAAAAAAAAACAAAAAAACACAAAAACTTACCCGTATCGAGTGAGGGCCGGAAAATTATCTAATCAAATTAGATTTTGGCGCGCAATTTTCCCGGGATTAAAAAAAAAAAAAAAAAAAAATCGTTACGGTCCCTATTGGTCAAGTTTTGAAAGCTTGAGCTGTCCATCTTGAAGGATGGAGGGATTATGTCCCTACTAAGCCGGCTCATCACTTGTCAGGCGTCTCCAAATTTAATGTCATCGCATTCGGCGTTTCGCACCTGTCCGTATCTGGAACGCCACAGTCCTGGGGTTGACCGAAACTATATAGATTAGGAAGACTTCATATGATTCATGTAATCGAGTTTGTCGCTGTGCCGGGTGTCAACCGGTGTTCGGGGGTGTCAATAATCCGCTCAGCAGGAACAAACGGATTCAGATCACAATTGGGAGGTGGGGGTTGGGTGTGGAATAAATTCGCATCTATAAGAGGCGTAATAAATCGTTGTAGGATTAGGGAGGCTGCCGTGGGGTGGGATTCAAGAAAGATGGCCAGCGAATAGTGCATTGGTTCTGAATCTTAAAAAAAAACTCTCTCGTTCACTTTCGGGATTACCATCAGCAGATGTATTCCGATATTTAAGAAATACGTAAAACAGATAGAACACTGTTGGATTAATTCGGTATATATTTATTTACTAAGCTTTGCTTAGATGCGACACAAGGCCAGAATTATTGGGCACCTAATGAGAATCGAACTCACCAACAATGGTTTGTGAAGCTAGCTTGTTAACCATTACACCACCTGAGGTGCCCTATCAATTCGGAATATAGTTATTTACTAAGATTAGCTTAGATGTGGAACAAGGCCAGAAGTATGTGGTGCCCAGTGAGAATCGAACTCATTAACAAGGATTTGCGAAGCTAGCTTGCTAATCATTACACACCCTGAGGTGCACTATTAATCCGGTATATAGTTATTTACTAAACTTAGCTCAGATGTGGCACAAGGCCAAATTTTGGGGTACCCAGTGAGAATCGAACTCACTAACAATTGTTTGAGAATTTAGCTTGCTAACAAATACACCACCTGAGGTGCCCTATTAAATATAAATAGGTATATAGTTATTTACTAAGCTTAGCTTAGATGTGGCACAAGTCCAGAAGTGTGGGGCGCCCAGTGAGAATCGAACTCACTAACAATGGTCTGCTAATCTAGCTTTCTAACCATTACACCAAATGAGGTGGATATAGTTATTTACTAAGCTTAGCTTAGATATGGCACAAGGCCAAATTATGGGGCGCCCAGTGAGAATCGAACGCACTAACAATGGTTTGTGAAGCGAGCTTGCTAACCATTACACCACCTGAGGTATCCCATTAAATCAGTATATAGTTATTTACTAAGCTTAACTTAGATGTGGCACAAGGCTAGAAGTGTGGGGCACCCAGTGAGAATCGAACTCACTACCAATGGTCTGCGAAGCCAGCTTGCTAACCATTACACCGCGTGAGGTGCCCTATTATATCGGTATATAGTTATTTACTAAGCTTAGCTTAGATATGGCACAAGGCCAGAAGTATGGGGCTCCCAATGAGAATCGAACTCACTAACAATGATTTGCGAAGCGAGCTTGCTAACCATTACACCACGTGAGGTGCCCTATTATATCGGTATATAAGGTGTGCTGGAAACCATCACTTAAACTTATAGACTCGGCGTGGTCACGTGAATTAAACCCAGCCAATCAACAGCGCGAATACATGGTTAGTTTAACTATTTAATCGTCGATATTAAAAGCCGTTCATTATTCGACATTGAAGATCGGACATGCAACCAAGGACTTTGCTCAATGCAAGGATTTTCCCCAACACTAAGAAACAACTAAAGGATCATAACCAACACTCAGGGACACAAAGGAACCATCAAATTTTTCTTAACTAAAGATGGCGCTGTGCTTAACACAAGGGATCTCCACTGTAAAGTGCTCACTCTCAATACGAGTAAGTATCTATTTAGAACCGGTTAGTATTATCTGCGTTATTCGGACTATTGTCCTCATCTTTATTGTTATTTGTACAACGTTTCAGCCGATATACCCTCCGTCCGATTGGACACATGGCCTAGTGGATAAGGTAGTTAAGTTAAGACAGTTCTAAGTGACAGTTATCTCTGGATTCCGGGTTCAATCCTGAGTAGCGGCAGTAACATAGAAAAATAATTAACACAACTCCTACCCCAGCTATGGTTAGCGGAATGATACAAGAATATGTTGCAAATTTTAATGGCATTTGCTACATATATACATTTGCTATATATATATATATGAAAAATAGATGGAAATTAATCCGACAGTATGAAATTTAACATTTTGAAAAAACATATGATGTTTGTTATGCAAATGCTGACAGATCTGTTTCGACCAAATCGATAAGACTGTTTACAAAAAATGAACGCTGAATTCAACCGCTGAAATTTTGAAAAATGCATGTTCTGATTTAAAAATAAAATAAATTTTATTTTTAATTTTTAAAAATCAGAAGCATTATAGTTTATAGTAAAACTCAAAAGAGTTTGTTGTAAAAAATGTATATAAAAAATGTAAAGTGAGTATCAAAATAGTATAGTATATATTTCAGCTGTTAAAAAAATATACAAGTCCACAGTGTAATTTGAAGAAAGATGTTAGAGTTCCAAAATTTACTTGTGGTGTTGATAAGTCCGCAGAGTTATAGATGAAAGTCTTCAAGGTGTAAAATTCCAGATATAATGTTTTTTTCATTTAACAAATATGAAAAATAGATGGAAATTAATCCGACAGTATGAAATTTAACATTTTGAAAAAACATATGATGTTTGTTATGTAATTGCTTTAAAATCTTTTAAACGGATATCTTTCTTCCCGTCTGTGTCGCTCTTTGATGAAGACCAACTTATCGATTTGGTCGAAACAGATCTGTCAGCAATTACATAACAAACATCATATGTTTTTTCAAAATTTTAAATTTCATATATATATATATATATATAATATATATATATATATATATTATTATTAAATTTTTACTTGAAGGCACTTACAACGCATGTATCGCATAAAATTCGATACTTTTTCTTATAGAAAATGAACTTGTCAAGTTCATTTTCTATAAGAAAAAGTATCGAATTTTATGCGATACATGCGTTGTAAGTGCCTTCAAGTAAAAATTTAATATATACTTTATTCTGCAACGTTTCTAAAATAAACAAACATACAAAAATCTTATATATATATATATATATATGTTTGGGTATTATCATGATTATTTTCTATCTGATGAAAGAAAAGAGGTTAAGTTTTTTGTAAAATAAGTTTATGTGTATTTGTCTCTTTTAATTTGCACGTGTGTTTTTTTTGGTGTATGTTATATGTGTGTATGTGTCCGTGTCTTAAAGCATGTGTAAATGTATATGTATATGTATATGTATATGTGTGTACGCACGCACGTACACGTTATCCATCTTGAAGAGCGTTTTGTCCGTTTCATCTGATTGGTTGACCTTTGACCTTTTTTAAGCTGAACGGTTTCGAAACCAATTAAAAATCGTTACCGACTTAATATGCCGGCCCTGAAATATTTTATTACAGGCATGCACCTCTTCACGGGCGTACGCGAACGCGAACGACGCCAAAACTTGCCTCCGTATACGCATGTACACGTATTTGTGCGTGTGTGTGTGTGTGTTACTCGTGTGTGTGTGTACACGTGTGCGCTAGCCTTTTTCTGAGTGCAGCGTTTGCGATGTGTGTTAATAAGTGCTGTTAACCTCTTTGTGTTTTGGAGTTCTGCACTCTTTCTACCCTGTGCCGTCGATATTGCCCTTTAAGCGAGAGTTTTGGAAAAATTCAACCTTGAGCGACAGAACGATTTTCGGTAAACCTTTGCCTCTTATTGCGCGTGCCTGTTTGTATATTTCAGAAAACGTATTTATTTCTGGAAACTCGTACGCTGCCCTGACATAGATTCATTTACATCACTTAATTCCAGCGTGTGTTGGCGTCTATCATTTTATCTATCTATCTATCTATCTATCTATCTATCTATCTAATTATATTCTAATCTGTCTATCAATCCCCCCCTCTCTCTCTCTCTCTCTCTCTATATATATATATATATAATATATATATATATATATATATATATATATAAATTTTTACTTGAAGGCACTTACAACGCATGTATCGCATAAATTCGATACTTTTTTTTTATAGAAAATATGAACTTGACAAGTGTAATCCCAGCAAAGTATGGCTCGATGTGTTAGAATACCGTACAGACTGTTTCGACTTTATTAAGTCTCATCAGCTATTCAGCAACGTTTCTAAATAAACAAACATCCAAAAATCTTATAACTTTCGCCGAAGGGCATAAGGTCTGTTTGTTGTTATTATTCTCTCAATAACGCCCCCTTACCTATTGTGGTAGAGGCGTGTAGTAATCATTTGACAAGCTTAATTCGCTAGGATGGTCAGCTGTGTACTGTGGCCGAGGCGATAAAGTGTTTCACTAGTGTTTCACTGTGTCTGCTGAAGTCCCGTTTCGATTTCTGTCGGAGGGAAATCGTTAGTATATACGCTGATGAGACTTAATAAAGTCGAAACAGTCTGTACGGTATTCTACACATCGAGCCATCCTTTGCTGGGATTACACTTGTCAAGTTCATTTTCTATAAGAAAATTATCGAATTTTATGCGATACATGCGTTGTAAGTGCCTTCAAGTAAAAATTTAATATATATATTTATTCAGCAACGTTTTCTAAATAAACAAAACATCCAAAAATCTTATATATATATAATATATATATATATATGTATATATATATTCAGTCTCCCATTCTAAACCTTGCTGATGAGATCTAATAGGTCGAAATGTACATTCAGGGATTGACATGTTTCTCGATTTGTTTAGCCTTACATTTGAACATATATGCCCGCCTAAATTCATTAATTATTAACTAATTAATTTTCAAAATTAGGTATGACTACAATTAAGCACATATCCTCCAAAAATTGTCGGCTAAAAAAGCCATATCAAATAAACACATTGTTTGTTTACTTACTCTCATTTTTATATATATATATACATATATATATATATATATATTATATATATATGTTGGTTTTGTTGTTGGTTTTTTGAAGGCTGTCACAATGCAAGTGTAAAGAAAAAAGAAGGTAACTGTGGTGTTGTTTGTTAACCTGTCATTTTATTCTTTATATTTCGGGATAAAAATCCCATCAGAAGAAGATTACTCGAACTGAAGTGGTGCTAGTAGCCACTCAATTTGTTCTGTCTGATATCTTCCAAATTCTGTGTGTGTGTGTGGTTGGGGGTGCTTGCTTAGGTGTGTGTTTGTGTGTGTAAGTGTGTGTGTTTGTGTGTGTGTGTGCGTGCTTGTGTGTGTAAGTGTGTGTGTGTGTGTGTGTGTGTGTGTTTCTGTGTGTGTGTGCGCACGCGCGTGTGTGCTTATGTCTGTGTGTCGGATCAATTCCTTTTATTCTATTTTAATTATTATTCCAGATTTTGGCTCGCCCTCTAAGCATGTTTTTTTTTTGTTTACTAACAGGACCATCTGATCTCTTTTTTATTAATATGTGTCTGAGATTAACAATTCCAGATACGTTTGATTGTTTATGGGAGCGGGTGTGTAAATTTACCCTCTATCAAAGGTTGCCTGTTATCCTGTTGTGTGTGTGTGTGCGGTGTATTTGCTAAGTCTCAACACCGTATATGTGTGTGTGTGTGTGTGTGTTATTTGTAGGGTGCGTGTTGTATTTGTGGATCCTTTACGACCGTCGTAAAGGATCACTTTTTTCATTACAAGTGACTATTTGTCAGCTGCTTTTTTCCCCTTTCCAATACTCTGTAAATGTTGCAATGCTGACACCAAGTATCTGAGACATCTCTCTGAGACTTTGTGGTGGATTTTGCTCACAACTGCCTGCAATTGTCCATTGTCAAGACTGCATGTCGTCCTCTACTTCTTCATTTTCAAGATTCTCATCTCCACTGCGGAATATCTGGAACCACCTTCGTACAGTCCATCACTTGTGGATTCATCTTCCCATGCTTTGTTGATATTTGGCAGCAGTTTTTCGGAGGCATTGTGCCCAAGCTTGAACTTATGCAACATCAGAAGGCGAAGGTCACGTTTAGGCATGTTCATCTTTGAAGGCTCCTATTTTTTCAAAAATACTTTCTATCTGAGAATAAATTAATTTTTATTTTGAACACACATTAATTATTATATATGCAATATTACCGCTGAAATAAAAAAAACAATTTTTATGTTAAAATGACATTTCAAAACCGAGCACTTCAATCGGCCATTATTTTTGTAATAACCTAATATGTATCTTTATTTATATATTTGATGGTGTTGGGAATTATGTGGTATATTTTAGTGTGTCAATTCCCCACCTGGATTTATAGAACTATCCAAGGTCAAGTGGTTAATTCTTCCGGCCATCAAACAAGCCATACTGCATGGCTGATACATTACTTAAAACACTGATACTTGCCACAGTTACACTTGCAATCATCGAGGAGAACATACGACCATTGACGAAGGAACTGAGGACTCTTTACCTGAAGAACCAAATAATTCTTTATCAGAGGATTACCAAGGATCCAATTCCACTGGACACGCGCTCTTGATTAAGGCCCGCAGGATGTCCCATAAAATTGTAACAGATGCTATTGTATCTTTTTCAATTTACCTTTCTGCATCTATGTATCTTCAAACCAATCTATCTATCTATCTATCTCTCTCTCTCTCTCTCTCTCTCTCTCTCTCTCTCTATATATATTATATATATATATATATATATATATATATATTATATATATAATATATATACATACACACACACACACCCTCTTAGGATTACGGTCAGTCTAGAACTATTAATAAATATTAAGGAAAAAAATAAGAATAAATAATAACAGCAAAAGAATGAAAAAAATAGTTGAATAAAATATATAATTGAAGCAAAAACTATGCCTTTTGTAATTCAAATATTTGATTTATGATATTTAATCTATTTGAAATTTAAAAGGAGAATGTTGTTTTATGTTTTGAATTTTGCATCAATCCTAATATGTAATTATTATATGATATTTTAGTATATAATTAATATAATATTTAATCTATTTAATTTAAAAGAAAAAGAGAAAAAGTACTCATAAAGATATTTTCTTAAAAAGAAAAAAAAGAAAAAGAATTATTTATTTTTTCTATCAATACTAATACATTTTAAGATAATCTTTTATTTACTTATTTACTATAAAAAATTAAATTAGAGAACGGGGATAAAAACAAAATGAACAAATAAAAAAAAAACCGTTAATAGAAAAAATGTACATACTTAGCTTTTGTTTCGCTTTCACCTTTCCTTTCTTATTCTTTCTCTCTCTTTTTTTTGTGTTATTTCTCTTCTTGTTCTTTTTTTCTTTTTTATCCCCTTTGTTCTCTAATTTAAATTATTTTTTATAGTAAATAAGTAAATAAAGATTATCTTAAATTATGTATTAGTATTGATAGAAAAAATAAATAATTCTTTTTTCTTTTTTTTCTTTTTAAGAAAATATCTTTTATGAGTACTTTTTTCTCTTTTTCTTTTAAATTAAATAGATTAAATATTATATTAATTATATACTAAAATATCATATAATAATTACATATTAGGATTGATGCAAAATTCAAAACAATAAAACAAACCATTCTCC
>JALAJA010000068.1:129646-139646 GCA_023376005.1 Doryteuthis pealeii
CCCAGAACGCAAGGTGAGAGTGAGGTCAAGCATTGTCACTCACTCTCAAGGCCATCAGCTGTACTGATCGCCATAAGGATTTCTATACTACCTTAAAAAGTAATAGGGATCCAATTAATATGTAACAGGAAGACGTTAGATAAATATTGACCTTGTGTCACATCCTGCTCGTGTGAAGGGGTTGGGTAAATACCGATTCTTGTAGTGATCAATCTTTTAGATAGATAGATGCGTGATTTATCATCACGAAATCACTAATTCATTTAATTAATTATTTAACTGGATTTTCGTCTGATACATTTGAAAATCATTATTCATTCATAAGCCAATGTCATTTTCTTTTTAATCTGTCTTCGAAGAATTTGAAATTCGACTTATATATATATATATATATATATATATATATATATATATATATATATATATATATATATATATATATATACGCAAAGCGATGTTTACACGCAAAGCGATGTGTGTATTAAAACAGTTAAAATCCCCTTCCCATTCTGTAAGTGAAGACAGCCTAATGGTTACGGTGCCGGACTGACACCCAACCGATCGGATTTCAATTCCGGCTGTAGGTAGCTTACAAAATGTCTAGCCACACTGAGGAGACTTGATAAGTCGAAACACGTGTCTGTGGATGACCCCATATATATATATATATATATATATATATATATATATATATATACCAACACCTCCGCACGAGCAGGATGTGACACAAGGTCAATTTCTTAAGCGGAGTTTAACTGGTTTCAATTCAGAGTTTTCATTCTCCTAGACTGGTTACCAAGCCATGGTTAAAGAACCCAGTCTGCCCTGCTATTTACACATAGATGGATAAATAGTAGGGCCGACTGGGTTATACATATATAGTACCTCGTAGTTTATATATGTATATCTGGCTTAAATGTATTTCTGTTGCTCTCCAGAAGAAGTCTGTTATTGTTCTACAACTTCGTCGGAACGTTTTCTGTAATCCTATGAACCCATGTGGAAGGTCACTTGAAGCCTTCCAACCTAAATATAACTTCCTTGCTTCTTATAGATTCATACCTTTATCAAGTGTATTAGAACTACTAGCAAATATATGCACCCTCCAGGTGCAAGTATTTAAGTTTTAATGTAATAAAATATCACATTAAATTAGAAATGCTAATGAAACTAAATAAGAATGCAGATAAAAAGATTTGAAACTGACGGTGTATAATTAAAAAATAGAACAACTGAAACTTACTCTTCCCTCAATCCCGTCTTTCATTGCTAAATCTTCCTAATTTAACTCTTTAGTTAAAATAGGAAGTAAAGAATAAAATTACAGTTATTTCTTCTTGTTAATGGATTTCTTTTAAGATTTATCCCTGAGATTTTTGCTAATATTCATTAAGATAAAACCAAACAATTAGAAATCAATAATACTAAGCACATATTTATTAAAATCAGATTTTTATATCAATATGCAAATTAGCCTTCCCATTCACACTGTAAATTGCTATTTTGTAGTATATATATAAATACAATTGCATGTTATTAGTATGTAGATATGGTCAACAGTATTAATAATGTTAAACAATTTTATTGATAATTGAGGTTTAAATAAAAATAAAATCCTGTAGAATTTGACGTAAATAACTAAGGGAACTGTAACTTGAATAGTAATATAGTTTCGCTTACAGACAGAAAAACACACAATCTCTATTATAATAAGATGTGAAATGCAAACACGAATCCCTATTATTTAGACAATGTCATAGCATTTAATTCTTAATATTATTGAAAGAAAAAAAACACCGGGAATAGGTTATCACTTGTACCTATATTGTAATAAATTTGCTCTACTAACGTATTGAGCACTTTGTATTTGTTATATCGCTGACTTACCTTCCTGAATTTTGCATCATCTAACCATCGTGACCATATTCACCGGTAAGTCACCTTTATGCAAACTATTGATATAGATACAAAGCTTGGTAAGCCTTTAATAACATTTTCGTTAACTTAAGTAGTAAAAGACTCGATATTAGGTTATTACAAAAATAATGGCCGATTGAAGTGCTCGGTTTTGAAATGTCATTTTAACATAGAATTTGTTGTTTATTTCAGGTGAATTTTTGTATATATAATAATTAATGTGTGCTCAAAAATAAAATTTAATTTATTTTCAGATAGAAAGTATTTTTGAAAAATAGGGTCCTTCAAAGATGAACATGCCTGAACCTGACCTTCGCCTTCTTATGTTGCATGAATTCAAGCTTGGGCACAATGCCTCCGAAACTGCTGCCAATATCAACAAAGCATGGGGAGATGAATCCACAAGTGATCGGACAGTACGAAGGTGGTTCCAGAAATTCCACAGTGGAGATGAAGCGGTTTGAAGTGTGTTCGATGCTCTGTTTGCGTAACACCAATGACCCCTTTCTTGACCGAATAGTCACTTGTGATACGAGACCTTACCACATCCTCCATATTCTCCCGATCTTTCACCAACTGATTAACATTTTTTGAGCACATTTTTAAATGGTAAAACTTTTCGATCTAAAGAAGAGGTGGAATCATCATTTAAAGATTTTGTTGCATCACAGCCAATAACTTTTTACCAACGCGGAATAAATGACCTCATAGATCGATGACAGAGATGCATACCTGGCCAAGGTTCGTATTTTGACTAATTTTAACATTTCTACTGTTAATGTTCAACAATAAATTGTTTTGAAATCGGTCATTATTTTTGTAATAACCTAATAGTAAATGACTGGTTATTTGGTGGGGCATTTTTTCATATGTCAACCACTTTGTAGCGGAATAATAATATGCTGATAACGCAGTGTAAGGGAACCCGGTTGTATCTTGCCTGCTTGAATCGAGCTCGCGTCTTTCTGATTGAAAAACAAAACAAAAAACAATTTAAGCATTATGCTGGACAAGTGATTTGATTTAAGGACACGAACGCTCGAAAAGTTACGTGAGCTCTAAAATGAATAAATAAAAGTAAAGTAAGTCGTCGGGGTGGCATAACGTCGGTATGAACATCAAGGGAGTCTATCCGCTTGTCACTAGCGCTAGATCAAGGAGATTGTTTTGAAGTTTGAGACGGAGCACCAAACCTACCATCATCTCCTCACTTTACCGCATAGATTCCTGTGCTACTCATACGCTGAGGTTTTAATTATGTTTATTTACCTGAAATTAACTTGTTTATAATTATATTTAGATTTTTTTGTATTTGGTCTTTACTTGTTTTCAGTTAAATGAACTACAATACATTTTTGTTGCTTGATCAAGCTTTTATTTTATCTAGCCCATGATTCTTATTCACCGCGTGGGGAGACCAACCTCAGAGCACGTCTAAAGTCTTTGACGGCCGGGTTGAATCTAAAAACTAAAACAATCACTTATCAGTTTAATTGTGGTTCAGTTATCTTCGTAGTTGTAAATTAGGTGCGTGCGCTCGAAGCTAAAATTGTTTACAAGTGCCTTTATTAAATGGATAATCACTTAAAACCATTAAAGTACTTAAAAAGCGAAACAGATTTTGAAATATTGAGACGAAGTAGAAAGTCTTTACCTGTTTAAAATCATTGAGAGCTTAATTGTTTTGAAATCGTGAATATAATCTTTTAAACAAGATGGTGTCAACTCTACACTAAATATCAAGGCTCTGATATTAGTAGACCATTTCAGAAAATGTAAGTAAGGAGCTGATGGTAGGTGTGGCGCTCCACCTCAGATGCTAAAAAACAATCTCCTTGGTCTAGCGCTATTGAAAAGGGGATAGACTCCCTCGCTGACTGGCTGATACCGACTTCAGGCCGCCACGTTGACTTTACTTTACTTTTTACATACCCAGAGGATGTATCCATCTTTTAAGAATGTATGGGTTTTTTTGATTTTATATAGTATTAGGCTTTTAGATTATTTTTGGTGCTTGTTTGCTGGTTGTTACTTTTAAACCCCATTATATTTGGTTCTCCTTCTTGTGGGTTGTCAGGCTGAAAGGAATTAAAGGGAGGGAAAAGAAGAGACAAAAGACAAAGATACTAAATTTCAGATTTTATTCTAGGTTCATAGCTATTTGTGAGAGAAATCTGTTCTAGTCGAGGTCAGCGTTCGAATGGCATGGTTCTTTTTGTGCCAGGTAGGGGGCTTTTTTCTGCGCATGTCGGCTGGGGCTTTAGAAGACACCGACTGCACCTGTAAGGACCGTGATTGTTTGGTGTGTGATGTGTTGAAGAGATCCGTTTTTAATTTAATATTAAATGTTATAAGACTACGAAATGAAGTTTCCATAGGTAACAAAAGAAGAAGACAAAATTGATAAAGGAAACAAACTTTATATACATTAATTTACAATTGGTATATTCAATTGTTCTTTCAGTGATGTTGCCGACTGTATGCGTCTGTACATAGTTGTGTGTGACAAGTGTGACATCTATAGTTTATATTTGTGATATTGGTTGTGTCAACATTGTAGCAGTTTTTTAAAACAATGTCTATGATTGAAACTTGTGATTGTTGAGCGAGAGAGAGAGAGAGAGAGAGAGAGAAGAGAGACAGACAGACAGACAGACAGACAAGACAGAGACAGAGAGAGAGAAAATTGGAAACGAAAATACGAGACCAACCTGATATAATCATTTTGGTGTCTTCCGGCAGCGACTTCTCCCCATTATGTCGATGTTGGGGGAAGCTTTCGCTCCTACTGTCTAGTTAGGAGCATCAGTTCCAACTCTGTCGAGTCGGGAAGAGCGTGCAGCCCGCACTGTAGTTTTTCAGCTCTATGGCCTTTTTAATTTAATTATTCTGCAAAAATTGCCGTTCCATTGTAAATCGGCAGTTTTCTAATGACGTAGATATTGCCATCCACATGTTCAAATATCAGCTGATTCTGTTACTTGTGGAATTCCAATGACCGTTCAGTTTTCTATTGATATAAATATTATCATTGGAATTTTCAACTATTATTTCTCGTTTGTAAACAATCCTTTCTCCTTAGATTATCTACATTGTAAACAATTATCTAATCGTTTCTAAAATATTTCCAAACTAATATTATTTCGATTATCTTTTGTTTACCTAATTCTAAACTCATGACATACAATTGAAAACTAGTTGTAAAATAATTAAATTATTTTAATGTATTCAATTGCACGTAAATAGGGGCAAAAGTCCCCATACACCTCTGAGTTAAGAGAATCTATGTTATGCCCTCAAAGATAGTGGTTCAAAGTTAACTGACTTGAACATATGTAAAAGTTTTTAAATAAATAACTAGTGCATTATATCTTTTATAATATATATCACTCTGAAAATTTCAGTAAATTCGATAATTCCCTGATTTTTGTATTTTTTTCTTTCGGCGGGGGACATTCGATGGTGGAATGGAAAATAGATAGTGTACTAATCATTTTATTTAAAAACTTTTACCATTTTTTCTGGTCAGTTCGCTTTGAACCACGTATCTTTGAGAATCTGTGTTACACCTCAAAGATACGCGGTTCTAAGTTAACTGGCCTAAAAAATATAATTTTTTAAAAATGAATAACTAGTCATTATATCTTTTATTCATTAATATATCAACACTGAAAATTTCATTAAATTCTGGTTAATTCCCTATTTTTCTTTTTTTTTTCTTTCGGCGGAGGGACATACGATGGTGGAATTTAGAACATTAAGTTTGATTTAACTGAGATAAGCCCCTCCTAAATGGGGTCAGCTGTTGGTCTGAGTGGCGACCCGTGATGATAAGGATGTAACACTTTGGTGGCTGAACGTTCCATAACATCCAACACTCCATTTTAATTAAATAAATAAAAATGGAGTATTTATACTCCATACTAGCAAACTTGTGTCACATCCTACCTGTGCAAAGGAGTTGGGTAAATTCCGACGAATATACCGGAGACTTTAATTGGTTTGAAAATACAAAACTAATGAAACAGAACTATATCAGAAAGGTACTCACATAAGGGTGGTGAGATTTTTAACCCCCCCCATAATATATATATATATAATATAATAAATATATATATATATTTAGATTATCTAATAATATATATATATAATATATATATATATATATATATATTTATATATATATCTTATTATAATGGAGATTGTGTTTTTCTGTCTGTAACCAAACTATATCACTACTCAAATCATATTTCCCTTAGTACTAATGTCCCTTTCTCAATGATTTTATTTTAATTTAAACCTCAATTATTAATAAAAATGTTTTAGATTATTAATACTGTTAACCATATCTACATACTAATAACATGCAATTATATTATATATACAACAAAATAGTGGTTTACAATGTGAACGGGAAGGCTAATTGCATATTATATTAAAAATGTGATGTAATAAATATGTGCTCAGTATTATATTTCTGATTGTTTGGTTTTATTTTAATGAATATAAGCAAAAATCTCTTCAATGAATCTTAAATGAATCCATTAACAAGAAAAAATAACTGTCATTTTATTATACTTCCTCTTTTAACTAAATACTTAAATTAAAAAATAACAATGAAAGACGAGAGTGATGAGAAGAGTAAGTTTCAGTTGTCTTATTATTGATTATACCTGCCCTCTGTTTCAAATCTTTTTATCTGCATTCTTATTTAGTTCATTAGCCTTTCTAATTTGATATATTTTATTACATTAAACTTAAATACTTGCACCCGGGGGTGCATATATTTGCTAGTATATATAAAGATAATCTAATGAGTCAGACGAACCTACTATTAGTTTCGCATAAAACTCTTCAGGCTAAAAGCTGACTAATATATATATATATATATATATATATATATATATATAATGTCTGTCTGTATGTGTGTGTGTGTGTGTGTTCTATACGTACTGTGAGTAAATTTTGGCACCTTTAAAATCAAAGGTATGTTATGGTCTAAAATATGTTTAGCTAGGCGTTGTTTAGAAAACCTCGTTAATATGTTATCTATATTCATAAATCTTTTAGATAAGAATCTAGAATCCTCTCCACATACTTTTTGTTACAATTAAGCAATCAATTGTGTAGACTCCAGCTTCGGAACGTGTGTGTTTTTGATTATTTTTATTCTTTAAGATGTTTTTTATTGTTTTAGTGGGAGAGACTTCTAGATCCTTATCTGAACATAGACATCATATTAAACAGGTTTTTTAAACAACGCCTAGCTAAACATTTTAGAGCATAACCATACCTTTGATATATATATAATATATATATAATATATATATAATATATATATATATATATTATATGTATATTCTTGTTTTGCTCTTGCGGCAAAGTTGCCTTTTATAAGGATTTCAGATTCAACCTTGAAATGACGGAAGGATTTTGAAGAAAAATCTTTTTGAAACTAAGGCTGGTTTTTTGTGAATTTTTTTGTATTTTTCAAATTTTATTTACTGGAAGAATTTTTTCTTCTCTCTGCGTCATTATCATCTTATTTCAAAGCCCTAGATTCTCCATAAAGCAAACAAAAAAGAATCCTCTCTATCTATCAATTTATCTATCGAAATCAAATTTCCGGGTTCACGGCATGTTAACCCTTGTTGGTTATTGAATACCGTACGCAATTTATTCCTATAAGCAATTATATTGACTAGCAACAGGGCGGTGTAAAAATTAATTTTTGAAAGACTTGTCTTAGAGGGTGGAGTTAAAAATCCAATATCAGAGAGTTTGTATCATAAGTAAGGCAAATTCTCATATTTATTAAAGGAGTACCCCCCCAAAAAAAAAAACAACCCAAAAAACAAAAACAATTTGAAATGAAAACTGAGCCCCGTCCCTCTCAAAAAAATATTGCGTGCATGTAATAATCAAACAATTATTTTGAATTTTCCACATCAATTTTACACAAATCGTAGGTGTTATTTATTTGTAAACTTTTTAGTTAACTTCTTGTTACGTAAAAAAAAAGGACGAGAGAAAAAAAGAATTTTAAAAGTTGCTTACTAAAATTTTGGGTGTATATAGCATAAGAATATTGTGACGTAAGCTGTGACGTAGAGCTATGACGTAGTTTTTGTTACAGACAGAAATACAACAATCTGCATTATTAATAGAATCAAGTAATTATTTCCACTAGCAAAATAAAAAACGCCATCTGGGCGACGTAAAATAAATATTGCCTGAGGGGAAGTTGAAAAATTAATATCAGAGAGTTTGTATCATAAGTAAAGTAAAATAACAAATTTATGAAAGGAAGTAAAAAAATAAAATAAATTTATTAAAGAGTTAAAAATATAAAAAAGAATTGAAATGGAACTTGATTCTGATAAATTTAAATATATATTAAAATAAAACAAACTATATATAGATAGTATACCAGGTATGTATTTATTAAATGTTTAAAAAACCAAAAAGTCTACAAAAGTCCAGGTCCCGAGACTAAAATGCCTATAATACCTTCTCACCAATTCTTCTCCTTCCAGTCTCCACATTAATATAATAAAAGAAACTTTATGAGAATTTTAAAAGAAAATGCAAAATTAAAATTCAAAATAAATCCAAAACATAAAGTGCATCCACCAATAATCAACCGACGTAATTGTGGTCCAAAAACATAACAGCAAAATGTCTTCAATAAAACACCAGAAAAATTATTATCAACTTGATGAAATCAAAATAGCCTGAAACCTGGTAGTTGCCTATGGAAAACAATTATATTTAAAGAATTCAACAAATAAATAAATAAAGCTCCTACAAATTTGTGTTGAGCACTGTGATTTCTTTGTTTCATCCCCAAAATTCTTTTACTATCTATCTATCTATCTATCTATCTATCTAATATATATATATATATTATAATATATATTATAAATATATATATATAATATATATATTATATATTTGTTGAATTTTTTAAATATAATTGTTTGGTAATAGCCTTTGGAATACGTAATTTGCGGTCCAAAAACATAAAAGCAAGAAATATCTTCGCTTAACACCAGAAGAATTATTAGCGCCCGATGATGGCGAAATAGCCTGAAACCTGGGTAGTTACCTATGGAAAACAATTATATTTAAAAAATTCAACAAATAAATAAATAAAGCTCCTACAAATTTGTGGTTGAGCATTTCTTTGTTTCATCCCGAAAATTTAAAACTCATGCTGCACGGCCATCCATGACAATCTTCGCCAACCGTCCCTATCATTAATTACACCTGGAAGCTCCTCTGCGGAGCAGCCAGCATCTTCACATAACTGGTCAATGTAGGTCCTTGCTGCGCCCCACACTTGCATGTCCATGTGTTGGCCTCCACAGGAGAACGTCGCTTATGAGTTCATCCTTCTCTCAGCAGTGCCCTGCATGCCTTGTCCGTCTCACTCGGATAGTTTCTGAGAGGGGGGCAGGTTACCGTATAGCTGTTTCCTTGTGGATGGTGTTGTTTAGGAGTCTCCGTATGTTCTAGTAAGTATATGTATTTGAGATTATTTAGTATCTGTATGCTTTTTTTTTGGAAGTACACAAATCAGGTTTAGGCATTAGAATCATTAATATGCTATATCTTATATAGTAGAGATTGTGTGTTTTTCTGTCTGTAACCGAAACTATATTACTAATCGAGTCAAAATTCCCTTAGTTATTTACACTCTCCATGATTTTATTCATATTTAAACCTCAATAATTGATAAATTAATATATATCTATATACTAATAACATGCAAGTGTATTTATATATACAAAAATGACGGTTTAACAGTGTGAATGGAAGGTTAATTTATATATTGATATCAAAAATTTGATTTAATAAATATGTGTTATTATTATTGATTTCTAATCGTTTGGTTTATCTTAATGAATATGATAAAAAATCTTAAAAGAAATCCATTAGCAATATTAACAGTAATTTCTATTCTTTACTTCATAATTTAGTTAAATTAGGAAAATTTAGCAATGAAAGACACGATGAAGAAAAAGCAAGTTTCAGTTGTTCCCCCACTGTTTCAAATCTTTTTATCAGCATCTTATTTAGT
>JALAJA010000068.1:144646-152146 GCA_023376005.1 Doryteuthis pealeii
TCACGATACCACCAGACTTTGTCGGTTTGATGTCACAATTTAGGATTTAAAACTATATATATATATATATATATATTTATAAGTAGATAAAAGGATATGAAAACCCAATGCAGTTAAAATGAAAATATTTTATATCATATTTCATAGCTAATATTGAACACGAAGAAAATAAAGACGGGTCCTATTTTTGTATATACGTATCTGTTGTTTATTGAAGTCCATTAGCCGGTAGTCAAGCGGCTATACAACAAGAACTGTATTACTTCCTGTTTATCAGACTTCGCTTCAACTGAAAATAAATTATAAAAAATAAAAAAACAAATAAGAATTAGGTTGTCCAGTCATTGTATATACTAGTACAAAATTTAAAAAAAACAAAATTAAAAAAAACACCCTCCGGGCGATGTAAATATAGATTTTTGATACATTTGCCTGAGGGGTGGGAGTAAAAAATTCAATGTCAGCGAGTTTTGTACCCAAGTAAGTAAATTTCATCAAATTCATTAAAGGATTAAAAAAATAAAACAATTTGAAATGTAAACTTTAAATATGTATTAAAATAAAACAAACTATTATATAAATATATAATAAGTCATGTATTTATTAAAACTTGTTTTAAAAAACAATGAGGACTGTCTGATATTGTATATTCAAATTTTTCAGTATATTCATTCTATGTTATGACGATTTTGGGTAATGTGACGTAAGCAGTGACATAATTTTTTTACAGACAAAACTCGGAAGCGAATCTCCATAATTAATAAATTGTATATTGTATATAACTAATTGTTTAACGTTTTTGATGATTATGATGATGATGATGATGTTTTTTGTTGGTTTGTTTTATTCCGTCGCATAATTTTCGTACAATCTAAGAAAATTTTAATTGGAAAAAATTGGTATTAACTCTTTGCCTAGCAAATTTCCCACACGACTCTACCAAACTTTGCACCTGTATGACAGGATATTTCAAATTTCACTACCTATTCACCCCAGTACTCATTCTATTCAAATAAATTATTATTGTAATCTGAGTCCTTCTGCTCAGTTATCATGAACTAATCATCACTCATTTACGGTAGGATCGCAGTAGTAGGGTCGCTGTGAGCGGATTAGGTAGACATACAGTGAATAAGTTGAAAATGATTAAATATTAAAATAGAAAATAAATCGTTGCAAATTCTATTCGTTTGAACTTTGGATTTTGACAAAATGAAACATCAAAAACCTTTTCCCTTCAAAATGTTAACATTTTAATGAACCTAATAACATTATTTGGTTAAAATATATATATATATATATATTATATATATATATATATATATATATATATATATATATGTGTGTGTGTGTGTGTGTGTGTGTGTGTGTGTGTGTGTATTTGGGCAGCATTATTTAATTTAAATATGTAGAATTAAACAAAATCTCCTGTTTAACTATTTTATATTTGATCTTTTCGAACAACCTTTTAATATTTGAAATGAAAAAGATTTTGAATGACTGCAAATAATAAAATAATTGGGATGAATGTAATTTTAGAAATGGAGCTAACGTGAACACGTGTTTTTTCATTTTCAGCGGAAAACATCACACCTGATGATGGCACTTCGAAGAAAGTACTCGGGACCTGAACTGACTTCCAAAATGTCGAAAATCAAAGATAAAATTGTTAAACAGATGTGTCTTTTTGTTTAATTGTACATGTATATATAATATATATATATATATATATATATTAAAGGAAAAATAATAAAGGAAAGAAATATTGAATGAATAAAATATTTACAAACACGTGTTACAGCCAGGACTTTGTTCATGTACACATGAAAACAAACTCCTGGCCGAAACACGCGTTAGTAAATCAATTTTATCCATTCAACATTTTCTTTCCTTTATTTATTTTTCCTTTCAACATATCGTCGGATACACATGTATAGATACATTTCCATTTTCAACTTAAACACATACACATACACACACTGGAAGTGAATTGAACTCGTCTCACCGTTTCCATTTTCAGTTACTGGTATTCATTACCCTACCGGCACGGGTGGGTGTTTTAGTTTTGGGGGTGTGATCTGCTCGGCTCGCTTCATCGGAAAGAGATAAAAGGAATATTGTCACACAAGGAATCCATTTCTAAAGCGAAAGTGACAATCGCTAGTTATGCAAAGAAAGAGATTCCGAATCACTTCTCCACCCCCCCACCACCCAACCCTGCAATTGACAGGGGGGGGGGGATAAGTACTGAATGAGGGGGGTGGGGAGCAACAAAGGCGACCATACTCTGATTATGTGGGAGTAGGTGAAGGTTCCGCTAGAAAAGCAATCTTCATCTGAGGAGGAGGGGAGTTAATTTCGACCGATCCTTCTTGAGATGTAGCGAGAAATCAATCAGTGTTCGGTGAGGGGGGGTATGTGTTCGATGCGAGGGGTGGGGGTGTTGATGCGAGGGGTGGGGGTGTTGATGCGAGAGGGTTAGGGTGGAGGTCTAAGGTGCGTTGTATTAATCGGCTCGCTCATTGTTTCTATAATCTTTTCTCTTCAACCTCTCGGCTCCCCTTGGCTCGGTTTAATAGGCGAGCCGTGAAAAGGTGGATTATACCCGCAAGATTAGACGTTGATTAAGCCGTCAGTTGTCGGCTGCGTTATTCTTTGGTGTCGGGCAATGGCTTCACGGAATTGCCGGGGTCTGGCAATGTCCGATAGGGTTTGGCTCTAAAGATTCATTATCATGGCATTTATTACAGATGTAGAGTGTCGTTGGAAGAGAGATACTAATTGGAATATAGATAAGTGAATAAAAAAACAAAAACAAATAAAAAAATGTTTTGGACTGTTTGGAAGGAGGTGTAAAAACGGCACAAAGAATGATATATATATATATATATATATTATATATATATATATATATATATATATATGATATGCACGCCTAATTCATTTAATTATAACTAATTAATTTACAAATTAGGTATGATTCAATTAAGTACATAATCTCCTAAAGATATATATATATATATATATATATATATATATATATGTATCATCAAGTCGCGCGATAAGCACGGATATCCATGAGAAACTTTCGCCAACTTTCACTATCATTCACTGTCCCAGGGAGGTCCTCTGCGCAGCATCCAGCATCCTAGCACAGCTGTCAATGTAGGTCCTTGCTGGGCGGTCCACACTAGTATGTCCGTGTGTTGCCTTCCACGGGAAAACGTCGCTTATGAGCTCGTCCTTCCTCTCCAGCAGTGTCCAGTATGCCTTGTCCATCTATATATATATATATATAATATATATATATATATATATATATATATATATATATATATATAGAGAGAGAGAGAGAGAGAGAGAGAGAGAGATAACGCAACGCTCCCCTATATAAGGGATGGAGCACAATTTTGCGGCCTTTACATATATAGGGATGTGTGTATTAAAAACAGTTAAGACCCCCTTCGCATTCTGTGGGTGACTATAGCCTAGCGTTTAAGGTGTCTGAACGGATAGGAATTCATTCCCGGTTGTAGGTAACTTACAAATGTCTAGCCACACTGAAGAGACTTGATAAGTCGAAACACGTGTCTGTGGATGACTATATATATATATATATATATATATATATATATATATATATATATTTATCCAAAACTTGGTAGTAAGGGATGGTTCTATATGTGATTTCTAAGACACACTGTATTATTATTGTATGATCCAGTATGTATAAATACAGTGAATCTTTAAATCACTACAGAGAGCTCAATGTATAATAAACTTTTTAGATTATATACAGAACAATATTCTTTTTTACAATTTTTTATGTATTTTTTTATATTTATATTTTTGTTTTATATATATTCCTCATGTATATTTTTTATATACATGTTTTTATGTATATTTTTTTATATAATTTTTTTCGTGTATTTGTTTATATATTTTCATATTTTATATTTTATATATAATTTTTTTTTTTGTTTTATCCTTACTCTATACTTTTTCAGACTCATTCAATAGTTTAATTCATAGTTTAATTTTGTCTGACTACCATCTCCTAAGAAATCAGACCTTGAAGAGTATCCTTTTCCTCATTTGACTTCCGGTCGCCATGGTGACAGTCTTACAATGTAAAAAGTAAATTTGTTCAGTTATGCAATTCAAATTACTTGGATCTACCAGCTGATGAGACGAAATTTTGTGGAGCTATATTAAATCAACTTAGATTTATAAAGGCCCCAATTTTGGTCGAAATAAATTTATTATGGAATTACGGTGTTGAGTTCTTCCTTCCTTTCATATCGGATCCAATACTCCGATATAGACGCACAAACACAAACACACACACACACACACACACACACACACACACACACACACACATAATATATATATATATATATATAATATATATATATGCGTGCACCTATGTAACCTTATTCCGTGTCGTCGAGGAGGCTGTCAGATCTTTTTCCAACATTACAAAGAAAAACCTTGCTCAAGGCCATTCCCCAGTGTCAACCACGTAACACAATAAACTTTTACCTTCTCCTCAGATATCGGATGACGACTGATCGACTCCCCCAGCACCCAATCCTAACCTCAACCCCAACCCCAACAGCCCCAATCCCACACACCTTTTCTTCAAATCCTTTCGTCAAAGCAATGACAGCAAAAGGACCAAGAGAGATAGATAGATAGAGAGAGAGAGAGAGAGAGAGAGAGAGAGAGAGAGAGAGAGAGAGGGGGGGTATTTGCCTCATACCCCATTGGTATGAGCTGGGCACAAGGCCTCGTTTTAATGTGGGCCCACCCACAAACTGAAGCTAATGGGTGGGAAAGAACGAAAATTGCGTCGATCCCTTCGGCATTACCCCTCAAACGGGCGCCTCAGGCACTGGGTAATAAACCCAGCCCTGCCCCTAAGCGGGCAGGTATTCCCTGGGGGGATAGCCCCCTGGGATCGACGCTATTAATTTAACACAACTCACCGGTCCAGTGGCCGAAGCACACCGGACCCCCGTCCTGAAGGACGGTTTGAGAGAGAGAGAGAGACAGGGGGGGGACTAAGAGCACGCTCAAGGCCGAGCCGAAGACCTTGCCGTAAAGTAAAGGGGCATTTCTCAAGCGATGTATCAGGTGATTTTTGCGACTAATTTTGTTATTTATATATTTACCAACCCCTCCGCACGAGCAGGATATGACACAAGGTCAATTTCTTAAGCGGAGTTTAATAGGTTTGAATTCAGAGTTTTCCTTCTCCTAGACCGGTTGCCTAACCAAGGTTAAAGAGCCCAGTCTGTCCTACTATTTATCCATAGCTGGAGGGAGAGTAGGATTCATACATTTCCCAAGGGTATTAGCGCTAAGTGAAATGCAATTGCACACATCCAGGATTTGAACTCGGGGCGACGAGTCCATTTCCCATGACTTTAACCATTACACCAATGCGCTTGCATCACTAATTTTGTTATATAATGCCCAATCAAAATGCCCTCTGATTTATAATCCGTCATACAAAGGCACTAAAGCAATGGTCACATATTACTTTGAAATCGTCGCTGGAGTCTGATAACAACACCTTTTTTTAACTTGCAGTAAAATTAGTGCTCAGCCTAAAATGTCAGGCTTATGGGTAGACAACAAAAGGGGATCAAACTAGTAGAAGTCAGTAATAAAAGCAGTTTCCAAATTATATATCAGAAAAAAATTTGAACTTGATAAGCCACAATGTTGATGGGACCCATAACAGGATATAATGCAGAAAACCTGTTCTTTTATAAAATAATCTCTTTTCAACAAATTTATAAAAATCAACAAAAAAAAGATTCTATGATAAAAAAATATTGATTTTTAAAACTAACCACTTTTTGAATATTACTACAGATTAATACTCTTAATTTTCTCTCAATTATCAACATGTAATACTCTTTTTATATTATTATTATAGTCTATATTATTATATATTCCATATTATTATCAAATACTCTATGTAATTACTATTATACTTTATATTATTATCATACTCTATGTTATTATTATTATTATTATACACTATGCAGTTATTATCATCTTCTTTCTGTTATTATTATTATATAGTCTTTCTAGAAAACCGAGTGACCTGGTGCCTCCTTGTCAGAGAGACAACACCAACTCCAGCAAGTATTACTGTTCGTTTGCAGTCACTGCACCAGAGATTGCCATTCAAAAATTGGCCTGTTCAGCCACTTGCACAGATGCAGTTAAAAAAGAAAAGAAAAAGAATGGACACTATGCCATCATTTTTAACATGCCAAAATTTCAACATAATCATTAAAATCTTTTTATATCAATTTGTTTTTTCATGATTATATTAAAATTATGAATTTGTCTAATGATATATTCAACTTTTAACACCTTTCTATTTATAATATGCCTAGACTACGTACTACGAACGTCATTGAATCTAAGGAAGAAAAAAATATTTTATACTAAAAAGGCGAGAAGCAGGTGATATACCACATAAACTATTAGAGATGTAAACTACGTTGATGATCTAGCGATTCTCACAAACACGCCTATCTATATCGAATCATTGCTGTATAGCCTAAAGAAATCAGCAAAAGGCATTGTCCTCTATGTGAATTCAGATAAAACGGAAGTATATGTGTTTTAAACAAGATGAAAACATCTCCACACTGAATGGCAAACCACCACCAGAACCTTTCCTCTCATTAGCATTCAGTATAGATACATACATACATACATGGCAATAGCATAATATTTGCAGATCATTGCCGTTCCTCACAATCCTATAACCCACCACCAGAACCTTTCCTCTCATGACCCCTCAGTATAGATACATACATACATACATGGCAATAGCATAATATTTGCAGATCATTGCCGTTCCTCACAATCCTATAACCCCACCACCAGAACCTTTCCTCTCATGACCCCTCAGTATAGATACATACATACATACATGGCAATAGCATAATATTTGCAGATCATTGCCGTCCCTCACAATCCTATAACCCCACCACCAGAACCTTTCCTCTCATGACCCCTCAGTATAGATACATACATACATACATGGCAATAGCATAATATTTGCAGATCATTGCCGTTCCTCACAATCCTATAACCCCACCACCAGAACCTTTCCTCTCATGAGCCCTCAGTATATATAAATTAGTAGACCAGTTCACAAACCTAGGAAGCAGTATCTCATCTACATAGCAATAGCATCATCTTTAGAGATCACTGCCGTCCCTCACAATCCTATAAGCCCACCACCAGAACCTTTCCTCTCATGACCCCTCAGTATAGATAAATTAGTAGACCAGTTCACAAACCTAGGAAGCAGTATCTCATCTACATAGCAATAGCATCATCTTTAGAGATCACTGCCGTCCCTCACAATCCTATAACCCCACCACCAGAACCTTTCCTCTCATGAGCCTTCAGTATAGATAAATTAGTAGACCAGTTCACAAACCTAGGAAGCAGTATCTCATC
>JALAJA010000068.1:157146-159646 GCA_023376005.1 Doryteuthis pealeii
TATTTGCTAGTATATGATGATAAGGGTTGAGGCGTTTTCTATAAGAGCAATACTGTTGGGACAATCGTATAGGTGCTATAGCTTGATGTGACAATCCGAATGATTAGAGGGGGCTCTCCGACCGAACGTCTAGCCTAAGTAAGAGCCAAATTGAAGTGTGGCATTGTTACGTAGTGGGTATCAAATTGACATCGCTGGTGTATATTCTCCACTTAGCTTAAATGTGTTACATAATTATTAGATTCCTAATACTTATGTACAGTAGTGTAGAAACCAAAATGGCTGTTATAAGTGCAGCCGGCGGCCTTGAAGGATTGAATGATAAGGCTTGACCTCAGTCCTGATCCTCCTTCCGGTGGATACCGTGAGAATCGGTGGAGAAGACCCTCTTCCGGTTTAGATTAGAAAGAGATTTTAGTTAGTATCGGCCAAACCACGACGATGGTCAGTCGTGTTATGCACGCTGCCGACTCAATCTGCGCAGGTAGTCTTGTGGGGATTTCGAAATAAAATATGATCTAAGTAAATCGAAGTCTTGTGTTATTATCTAAAAACTACCAATGACACAGGGCTTCTGATAAAGAGAAATCCCCAATGGAAGACCAGACACAAAGTCCCCAAGACGAAGTCCAGATGCTAGTAGAAAAATCTAAAATATCAAAGATGAACAGAAGAAAAATAGAAGTAAGAAAGTAAAAAGAAGAGTATACAACAAATGTAGTAGTCAGACTTAAGAAAATCACAACACATGTGTATAGTAGAAACTTCTGACTTTATTTCTTCTTACTCGACTGTGCGTGGGTGGTGAGCGGTGACAATGACTGCTGCTGGGATGACTAGCGTTGGTGAGGTGGAAGGGGTGGCTACGTGCGTCTCACAGCCTCTCGGCCGTGACCGGATCGTGACCGGTTGTCAGTTCACTTGTTCTCTGTTCCGGGTCTTCTGGCTAACTAACTCTCCGACTGTCGGCTCGAATCCTCTGGCCTTTATATTGATAGATACGCCAACGCATTTTTATCTTTTGATCTAGTCTTTACATCCGGTAATATGCCTACGCATTTTTACCTTTTGATCTGATAACGGACATTTGTTATATATTTCTTTATCTTCTCCCTCATTCTTTCTCCGGAAAACCTCTCTTCCGTTTTCCTTCTTTTTTTTTTAAATATATATTTTTATCTTTCTCTTTGTCTTTTTGCCGAAAGCTTCCTCTTCCGGGCGATGATAATACAGCAGCATGTCATGGGTTGCTCAGGAATTCAGGAATCCGTCCCCAATCATTAGGGTTCGCCACCCGCAGCCAACAGGTCAATGGCCAATATTGGGGGGATTTTACCTCTCTTCAAAGATGCCGTCGGTGTATTCTGCAGCCTTAAACTCAAAGTCTAAATTTCCAATGCATTTTCATAGTAAATATCATTTCCAATGCATTTTTATAGTAAAAATCATTTCCAATGCATTTTTATAGTAAAAATCATTTCCAATGCATTTTTATAGTAAAAATCATTTCCAATACATTTCTATAGTAAAAATCATTTCCAATGCATTTTTATAGTAAAAATCATTTCCAATGCATTTTTATAGTAAAAATCCTTTCCAATGTATTTTTATAGTAAAAATCATTTCCAATGCATTTTTACAGTAAAAATCATTTCCAATGCATTTTTATAATAAAAATCATTTCCAATGCATAATAATCGGGGAGTCCCCGTGTCGTCGTGGCAAACAATAAAATCCGTCCCCAATCAGATCAATGGCCAATATTGGGCGGTTTTTACCTCTTTTCAAAGATGCCGTCGGTGTATTCTGAAGCCTCATCAGACAGGGCGCGCACTTTTAAACTTCTAGTTTAAAGTATAAAACAGAAAAAAATGCTAAAGCGAACAGTCCATGATTTTTCAATGTAGACTAAAAATTTGAATCCCATGTTATGTGGAGACATATATTAATCATGTGATGCCAATATGAAAATATTCTACAAGAAAATACGTACATGTTTACTTATATTGTAAAACAAAATAAAATATTTTTACAAATTCAATATTAAAAATCTGTTCAGTCTACGTAAACAATTTGTATCTGTCTCTGATGTTTCTATGTAGAAAATTACATTTCTTGAAATAATGGATTGCGCGCGCGCACACACACACCACACACACACACCATACACATACACACACACACGCACATTTGTATATATATATATATATATATATATATATATATAATATATATATATATATATATATATTTGTGAGAGAAATCGGGGGGAATATATAGAATTAATCTAAATACGCTCAAAAAATGAGATATGATGCATGCATATGCACAAATACAAAAAAGAAACACACACACATGGCCAGACACATACACACACAGACACACAGCACACACACACACGCTCATACACACACACAGATATATATATAATATATATATATATATATATATATTATATATATTATATGTATATGTATAATATATATATATATATATATAT
>JALAJA010000068.1:169646-217907 GCA_023376005.1 Doryteuthis pealeii
CATTGCCATTACTCCCAGGTCCACTTTAACCTGGAGTGGTGGTGTCCTGTTGGGATCCATCTATGGGTCAAATAGATTAAAAATGCGTTTTTTTAAAATTAAGTTTAAAAGAAAATTTTAATACTCAACAAAAATTAGTAAAACAAAAATCTCTTTAGCATAAAATAACCCAACAAAGGTTGAATATGCCGTCAAATCCAACCAACAACAGAAAATCAGATTAAACCAAAAGAGAGAAATTAATTTTTATTTATGAATTTCAAATTTAGGAGAATTAGAGAACTTAAAAATCTTTTGAACTGCAGAGAAAATATGTGAAATAGCATTTACATTTCATGGCTCCCTTCTTGGTTGGGTTGAGAATTTTTCAAGCATTCCTTGTTGTTTTCTACAAATTTGAAAAGATTGGAGAATTAAACAAAAAACAATCTCTGAAGATTAGGTTATCCATGAGAAAAATAAGGGTCTGCCACGGTTTCAATCCAAATGATTTAATCAGGGCCCTACCCTACGCTTAACTAAGTCAATGCGATTGCCATGTTAAAACTGAAATTTAATTTCAATGGAATTATTTTCGCTACTACTATAATTTATATTATTACTTGTTTATCTTTTTAATATATGAACCACTTTTGGATAATTTACTGATGCCACTCCAACCGGAACGTTTAAACGGAAATGTGATTATACATATCACACACCACACACAAACACACACACACACGCACACACACACACACACACACACACATATATATATATATATATATGTATATTATATATTATTTATTTTACAATGTTTTCACAGATCAATGTTCATTATCAGCGACCGCGGTTTCATGCTAAATAGCAATCATCAGGCTGTGGAGCAAGATCCTATGGTGTTGTTGGAGTTCTTTACGCTCAATGTCACATTTTGGATTTACTACAAAAAAATACAAATTTAAAAAAAATGTATTTTTTTTAGTTCTGGACTTAACAGCGTCCGCAAAACTACAGACGTTATTTACAATCCAAAATGTGACATTGAGTAAAGAACTCCAACAAACAACATAGGATCTGCTCCTCAGCCTGATGATTGCTATTTAGCATGAAACCGCGGTTCGCTGATAATGAACATTGATCTATGAAAACATTGTAAAAATAATAAATTTAGCTCTTACAAACTGTGATTGAGCAACTGTATTTTCTTTGTTTTCATCACAAAAAATTTTGTTTTTACATATACCTATATATATATTATATATATATATATATATAATATATGGAAATACGGTGAGGAAATTAATCCGACAATATGAGAAGAAAATATTTTAAAAATATAACAAACACAGGATGTATATGATTTAGGGGAAACAATTTTATGTGTCAATACTTAAGCATTTCGGTATATTGTACCATCTTCAGGACACTGTAAGTAATGTTATTGTGAGGGACAAAATGAAAGATGTTAAGTGTATAGTGAATGTATGAATATAATGTTATTAACCGTTAATTCTTAAATGCGCGTTTGTTTACGAAAGCCAATGACGTGATCATAGCATGTGAAAAATGGAAGGTGAAGATCATAGGATGACGCATGCACGAACGTTGAATAGGCGGAGAACGAAATGTTACAAAGATTGATGTATTTCATATGGAATATTAATGTTAGAAAAATAAGAAGATTAAAACAATATAAAATACAATATATTCCGGTTGGTTGGTTGAGTTTTACGGCATGTCAACATTTGTTGGGTTATTTTAAGCCGTAGATATTTTGTTTATTCATTCTAGATGAGTATTCAAATTATGGTGCTATTCGCCGAATTCCGTCCCTGTCCCCTATCTTAAATACGCTAGGCGATGATAGATGAAAAAACAACCCTCCCTAAATAAAAATATAAATACCGAAAAACATGTTTTTATTTATTTATTTTTTATTTGTAATTGATTGTCGAAAAAAAATTAAAATACCGAAATAAAAATTGAAGGCTTTGTTATCGACAAGTTATATTTTTTAGTGGTTTGAAGGCATTTAAAGTAAGCCATATTTTTATCGACAAGTAAATGGAAATATTTAGCCCCATCCCTTAAAATATTTTAAAGAGGGGGGGGGTAAATATTTATATTTACTGGTCGAAAAAAGACTGGAGTGGGTAAAATATCGCATTAACTTTCCGGTAAAAACGCCTTAAGCGCTTCAGTAGTCACCGCTTCAGCTAGGGACTTCATTCGTAGGGAAGGTTGTTTTTTCAGCTATCACCGCCTCGCGTTTTTTAAGGCAGGAGGCCGGGACGGAATTCTTTGAACAGCACCGAATTTTTTCTAAACACATTTTTCAATTCAACTCTTAGATGGGACCCTAGCAGCTATTGTCTCTCGGGATCAACGTGGACCTGGGGTTAATGGCGTTGGTGCCTGTTGGCACATCTTATTATAATGGAGATTGTGTGTTTGTCTATCTGTAACCGAAACTATTATACTATTCAAGTTACAATTCCCTTAGTTATTGACATCACATTCTCCATGATTTTATTTTTATTTAAACCTCACATGAATAATAAAATTGTTATACATCATTAAGACTGTTGACCATATCTACATACGAATAACATGCAATTGTATTTATATTACAACAAATAGTGGTTTACAGTGTGAATGGGAAGGCTAATTTGCATATTGATCTTTTAAAAAATTTGATTTTAATAATACGTGCTTAGTATTATTGATTTTCAATTGTTTTGGTTTTATCTTAATGAATATGGAGCAAAAATCTCGGGATAAATCTTAAAGAAATCCATTAACAAGAAGAAATAACTGTAATATTATTTTTACTTCCTATTTTAACTAAATAGTTAAATTAGGAAAATTTACCAATGAAAGCAGGAGTAAGGGAATGATGGAAGAGTTAGTTTCAAAGCTGTTCTATTTTTCAATCATACCCCTCTGTTCCAAATCTTTTTATCTACATTCTTATTCAGTTTCATTAGCCTTTCTAATTTAACATGATATTTTTATTATATTAAAACTTAAATACTTGCACCCGGAGGGTGCATATATTTGCTAGTATATGATAATAAGGGTTGAGGCATTTTCTATAAGAGCAATACTGTTGGGACAATCGTATAGGTGCTATAGCTTGACGTGACAATCCGAATGATTAGAGGGGGCTCTCCGACCGAACGTCTAGCCTAAGTAAGAGCCAAATTGAAGTGTGGCATTGTTATGTAGTGGGTATCAAATTGACATCGCTGGTGTATATTCTCTACTTAGCTAAAATGTGTTACATAATTATTAGATTCCTAATACTTATGTACAGTAGTGTAGAAACCAAAATGGCTGTTATAAGTTCAGCCGGTGGCCTTGAAGGATTGAATGACAAGGCTTGACCTCAGTCCTGATCCTCCTTCCGGTGGATACCGTGAGAATCGGTGGAGAAGACCCTCTTCCGGTTTAGATTAGAAATAAATTTTTAGTCAGATCGGCCCAAAACCACGACGGTGATAAGTCGTGTTATGCACGGTGCCGGCTCAATCTGCGCAGGTCGTCTGGTGGGGATTTCGAAATAAAATATGATCTAAGTAAATCGAAGTCTTGTGTTATTATCTAAAAACTACCAATGACACAGGGCTTCTGATAAAGAGAAATCCCCAATGGAAGACCAGACACAAAGTCCCCAAGACGAAGTCCAGATGCTAGAAGAAAAATCTAAAATATCAAAGATGAACAGAAGAAAAATAGAAGTAAGAAAGTAAAAAGAAGTGTATACAACAAATGTAGTAGTCAGACTTAAGAAAATCACAACACATGTGTATAGTTGAAACTTCTGACTTTATTTCTTCTTACCCGGCTGTGCGTGGGTGGCAAGCTTTGACAATGACTGCTGCTGGGATGACTAGCGTTGGTGAGGGGGAAGGGGTTGCTATGTGCGTCTCACAGCCTCTCGGCCGTGACCGGATCGTGACCGGCTGTCAGTTCACTTGTTCTCTGTTCCGAGTCTTCTGGCTGACTAACTCTCGGACTGTCGGCTCGAATCCTCTGGCCTTTATATTGATAGATACGCCTACGCATCGTTATCTTTTGATCTGGTCTTTACATCCACTAATATGCCTACGCATTTTTACCTTTTGATCTGATAACGGACATTTGTTATATATTTCTTTATCTTCTCCCGCCTTCTTTGACCGGAAAACTTCTCTTCCGTTTTTCCTTTTTTTTAAATATATATTTTTTTTATCTTTCTCTTTGTCTTTTTGTCGGAAGCTTCCTCTTCCGGGCGATGATAATACAGCAGCATGTCATGGGTTGCTCAGGAATTCAGAAATCCGTCCCCAATCATTAGGGTTCGCCACCCGCGGCCAACAGGTCAATGGCCAATATTGGGGGGATTTTACCTCTCTTCAAAGATGCCGTCGGTGTATTCTGCAGCCTTAAACTCAAAGTCTAAATTTCCAATGCATTTTCATAGTAAATATCATTTCCAATGCATTTTTATAGTAGATATCATTTCCAAGCATTTTTATAGTAAAACTCATTTCCAATGCATTTCTATAGTAAAAAAATCATTTCCAATGCATTTTTATAGTAAAAATCATTTCCAATGCATTTCTATAGTAAAAATCATTTCCAATGCATTTTTATAGTAAAAATCCTTTACAATGTATTTTTATAGTAAAAATCATTTCCAATGCATTTTTATAGTAAAAATCATTTCCAATGCATCATTATAGTAAAAATCCTTTCCAATGTATTTTTATAGTAAAAATCATTTCCAATGCATTTTTACAGTAAAAATCATTTCTAATGCATTTTTGTAGTAAAAATCATTTCCAATGCATTTTTATAGTAAAAATCATTTCCAATGCATTTTTATAATAAAAATCATTTCCAATGCATTTTTATAATAAAAATCATTTCCAATGCATAATAATCGGGGAGTCCCCGTGTCGTCGTGGCAAACCATAAAATCCGTCCCCAATCAGGTCAATGGCCAATATTGGGCGGTTTTTACCTCTTTTCAAAGATGCTGTCGGTGTATTCTGAAGCCTCATCAGACAGGGCGCGCACTTTTAAACTTCTAGTTTAAAGTATAAAACAGAAAAAAAAGCTAAAGCGAACAGTCCATAATTTTTCCATGTAGACTAAAAATTTGAATCCCATGTTATGTGGAGACGATATTAATCATATGATGCCAGTATGAAAATATTCTACAAGAAAATACGTACATGTTTACTTATATTGTAAAACAAAATAAAATGTTTTTAAAAATTCAATATTAAAAATCTGTTCAGTCTACGTAAACAATTTGTATCTGTCTCTGATGTTTCTATGTAGAAAATTACATTTCTTGAAATAATGGATTGCGCGCACACACACACAACACACACACACACACATACACACACACACACGCACATTTGTATATATATATATATATATATATATATATATATATATATATGTGTGTGTGGTTTGTGTGTGTGAGAGAGAAAGAGGGGGGAATACATAGAATTAATCTAAATACGCTAAAAAAATGAGATATGATGCATGCATATGCACAAATACAAAAAAGAAACACACACATGCGGCCAGACACATACACACAGACACGCACATACACACACACACACACACACACGCACATACACACACACACACATATATATATATATATATATATATATATATATGAGTAAAAAGAGGAAATCAATCCGATAGTATTACAGAACATTACATTTGTTTATATACTGGATTGCATACACACACACACACACACACACACACACACACACACATATATATATATATAATATATATATATATAATATATATCAGAGAGAGGGGCGAGTATATAGAATTAATCAAAATACGCTCAAAAAGATGAGATATCATGCATGCATCTGCACTAATACAAAACAGAACACACACACGGTCGCACACAGAGACACAGAGACACACACACACACACACACACACACACACACATATATATATATATATATATATATATATATATATATATATATATGAATAAAAAGAGCAAACCAATCCGACAGTATTACAGAAAATTACATTTATTTATATACTGGATTCCACACACACACGCACACACACACACACACACACACTGGTATATATATATATATATATATATATATATATATATATATATATATATATATATATATATAAGCTCAGAACACGTTGTTCTTAAAAATAAAATGGAAATATTTAGAGCATGCCCACACCGAAAAATTTTTTTGATATGGAATTGGACTAACCAAAACCTCAGACCGTCATAATTTAGGAATTCACACATAAATTAAAAAAACAAAATCATCATAAAAACACGAGACTCAATGACGACAAATAGGAACGCCGGTGAATGAAGAAAACAAAAGCAAGAACGAATAATGGATCACGTTCACACGAGGCACGAGTTAAAAAACTAAAATCTAAATATGCTCGAAAAGATGAGATATCATGCATGCATATGCACAAATACAAAACTTAACACACACACACACACACACACACACACACACACACACATATATATATATATATATATATATATATATATATATATATATATATATATATATATAATCAATGGTAATATTATGGGTTTTCATGCCAATACTTTTCTCATTTTTTCATTCTCTATTCATTATATATATATATATATATATATGTATATATACTGCTACTCGCACTGTAGGGAAGACTGGTTTATTCAATCTCGCGAGAGCAAGTGTTGCGATCCGCATTGCGATTTTAGGGATGTAATTGGATGCAGATTTTCAGTGGAGATTTTTTGGTATAAAGTTTGGCCCCTTCTTGAAGTAGTAAGATGTAGTATCAGTTTTAATCCTTGTCTGTTGATCTGTCCTCAAAGGAAAATCCTGGTGTTGACTCCTTTAAACAGTCGTTCCAGCGAGTAATTTAAGGACAATTTATCAACGCCTTTAAATAGTAAATTAAATACATGTTTGGGCGTTTTTGATTGGTTACTTCAGCTATTGCTTTTTTGAAACAGTTTATAAATATAAGTTGCGGTCTTTAACACACCTTAAACCCAAAATATTCCAACAGCAAACATAACTGTTGATATGCCATTTAAAAATATCTATTCGAGTTCGAACTCCAATCATGCAATTACATTTCCTTTTGGACTTGTGAAAGGTAAGAAACCCTTCAGCTATGGGTTGAATAATATCACTACTGATCTTTTCATGTATCCGGGGGGGGGGTTGTTTGTTTGTTTGTTTGTTTTTGTTTGTTTTTTTTGTTGTTTTTTGTTTTTTGTTGTTTTTTTTTGGGGGGGGGGTATCCTATACATTGTGACATTAATGCAGGCGTTTTCCTTTGCGAGGGGGAAAATGTCGGATGATTGATTTTTAAATATCAATGTTTTCTTGTTTTTTTCTATAATCTTCGATTGTCATAGAAAGGATTTAAGGAAAATTCATGAATAATGGGAAAACTGTCAAGAGGAGAAACACCTAGATAGATAGATAGATACTAGATAGATGGAGTCTATCCCCTTTTGAAAAGGGTGAAAAAGGGTATATAAAAGTAAAAAGTAAAGTCGTCGGGGCGGCCTAATGTCGGTATCAGCCAGACAGCGAGAGAGTCTATCTCCTTTTGAAAAGTGTGAGGGGGGAAGAGTATATAACACTACAAATTACAGAAAGAGATAGGAGGAATTACTTTTTTGGTGACCTTTGTACAATGAATTTGATTCTCGTTTGTAGTCTTCAGTTTGAGTAAACTAACCTTAGTACTTTAAATATACGCTCCTACATTTGGGGCGCTGGTGATTGTCGTCAGTGATGTAATCCGCAGGGTTCATTGGTGATATATCTTAAGATATCCGTAAATGCGTATGGTTTGCAAGGAAGAATAATGGACAAGATGAATTGGATAAAAATCTATCTATCTACTTGGAGAAGAAAAGTTGTGGATTTGATATTGGATAACCCACGAATGTTGATAAGCCAATAAAAACAAAGAAACAAAATATATGCGTCAGAATATCGATATATTAGTATCTTTTTTTTTCTTATGTTTTTTTCTATTTTTCCCGCCGTTTTTTTTTGGGGGGGGTCTCTAATGAGTAACTTTTTAAAGTTTTGACTTCTTATCTGGCCTATAACACAATTCCATTCCATCCAATAATAACGCATCAATCCCAGAGGCAGCCCCAGGGATGGCCCACAACGCTTCAGGTTACGCGTTTTCATCTTTTAAAATTATGGTTTATTATAAAAAAATGTTTAACATCCACTGCGATTTTCTCAGGGATTCAATTCAGATTAGATGTGGAGAATCTGCGGTATTCCTTCCTCTTTGTTTAAACAGTTATTACAAGCGAAAACAACCGTGATAATAAAGTTTTTGTTTGACATGGAACAAATCTGATTTACGTTCGATTCTTTCTAATCCGGAGTTACTAAGGCCGTAACACAAAATTATAAAATATGAAAAAAACTATTATAACATCTGCTGCGATGTTCTCAGGGAAGGCAAATACAAAAAAATAATAATAAAAATAAAGTAAATAAATAAAAAGGTTCCAGGCAAATTGTTTAAATGTAGAAGAATAATAATGGCTTTAATATTAAATAACCCATGAATGTTGATGTGCCAATAAACGCACAGAAATCAAACGGCAGAATCGCGATATATCAATATCTTTTAATAATTTTTCGTCTGATTTTCTGACTATTTTGTAACCTTCTGGCTATGTGTAACCTTTTGAGATTTGGCTGATAACACAATTACATCCTGTCCAATAATAACCAAACGTCACAAGCTTAGGGATGGCGCAGGGATTGTCGAGGGATGACCCACGGATTTGCATGTTAAGTTTGCGCTTTTTGATCTATTCAAATTATTGTTCACTATAAAAAGTCATCATCTGGAGGACAGGATCATTAACACAGCAGTTCTAGAGTGAGCTCAACTCCCCAGCTTGTGTTCTCTACTGAGACAACGTCGTCTCCGCTGGCTGGGTCATGTCCGTCGGATGGACAAATCCCGAAAGACATCCTCTATGCAGAGCTTTCGTCTGTTAAAAGACAGATTAGTCGCCCCCAGTTGCGATTCAAGGATATCTGCAAGAATGATATCAGGTGATTTGGCATTGCCCCTTCCAGCTGGGAAAATTTGGCTCAGGACCGCCCTTGGTGGCGTCAGGCTCTCCGTAGGAGACTGTTCATGTCTGAAGTCACCCTGACACAACACCATAAAGCTAAGAGGTCCAGAAGAAAGCAGCAGCAACAAATCACCGGTCTATCAACATCTTCAGGGACAGCCTTCAAATGTTGCAGATTGGTTATTGTTTCAATTTGTTTTGCGCGTGAAGTTCGAAAAGACAAAAGAAAATTGAACAAAGAGACTGGAAGTGGAAGAAAGGACTTCCGGTCAAAGGAACAAAAGGATGTGTGGGCGGCTGCCTTTACTTAAGGGTCAGCAGTAGCAGTTGGAGAGTCAAACCCCAGAGAGACGGCGAACAGAGCGGACTGAGTGACCGTTGACACGGTCGATCGCTGCCAGCGAGCAGTGAGGCGCGCCCACCACCTTCCACCACACCAGCAGTAGTAGTGCCCATTATCAATGCCCGCCACTCACACGCACCACGAGGGGAAAAGAAATAAACGTTCAAAGTCTTACTACTACATATGTCTACGTGTGAATCTTTATACTCCACTACTAACACATACGACCCAGCAACAGTATATAACATGTACGATTTTGTGGCCCGAGTCGAGCGCTATGCAACACAAATGCGATATCTGTGGTCGAGAATGTTTTTCAAACATTGGATTTCACAGTCACAGGAGTCGCTGTAACATCAGGGGCACAAAAACTATATTATAGTCTTCCGAGACTGAAATGCCAATATCAATAAAAAGGTCCAGGTGGTACAGCCATACAGCAGTACTGACACGGTTTTCTCATGCAACGTAAACATCAAAGAAGTGTTCCAGGAAAATTGTTCAAAACTCAAATGAGCCTCTCATTCTAATAATCGTGGAATCCTTACGGTGTAGTGGCTAATGTAATGAACTGCAATATCGTAGTAAGCGAGTTCAAACTTAAGTCACGGCATTACGTTGATTTTAGGATTAATGTTGCATAATCTATGTGGTATTAGGTTGTTACAAAAATAATGTCCGATTGAAGTGCTCGATTTATAAATGTCATTTTAACATAAAATTTGTTGTTTATTTCAGGTGAATATTTGCATATATAATAAGTAATGATAGATATACAACACCATCTGATAGATAGATAGATAGATAGACAGATAGGTTTTAAGACACATAGATTCAGAAAGGTAAATTGAAAAAGATACAATACCATCTGTTACAATTTTATGGGACATCCTGCGGGCCTTAATCAAGAGCGCTTGTCCAGTGGAATTGGATCCTTCGTAATCCTTTGATAAAGAATTATTTGGTTCTTCTGGTAAAGAGTCCTCAGTTCCTTCGTCAATCGTCGTAAGTTCCTCCTCGATGATTGCAAGGGAACTGTGGCAAGTATCAGTGTTTAAGTAATGTATCAGCCATGCAGTATGGCTTGTTGATTGGCCGGATGAATTAACCACTTGACCTTGGCTAGTCTATAAATCCAGGTGGGGAATTGACACACTAAATATAGCACGATAATTCCAACACCATCAAATAGATAAATAAATAGATACATATTAGGTTGTTACAAAAATAATGACCGATTGAAGTGCTCGGTTTTGAAATGTCATTTTAACATAGAATTTGTTGTTTATTTCAGGTGAATTTTTGCATATATAATAATTAATGTGTGCTCAAGAATAAAATTTAATTTATTTTCAGATAGAAAGTATTTTTGAAAAATAGGAGCCTTCAAAGATGAACATGCCTAAACATGACCTTCGCCTTCTTATGTTGCATGAGTTCAAGCTTGGGCACAATGCCTCCGAAACTGCTGCCAATATCAACAAAGCATGGGGAGATGAATCCACAAGTGATCGGACTGTACGAAGGTGGTTCCAGAGATTCCACAGTAGAGATGAGTCTTGAAGATGAAGAAGGTAGAGGACAGACATGCAGTCTTGACAATGAACAATTGCAGGCAATTGTTGAGTAAAATCCACGACAAAGTGTTGGAGAAATGTCTCAGACACTTGGTGTCAGCATTGCATCAGTTTCATCCCATTTACAGAGTATTGGAAAGGTGAAATAGCTCGATAAATGGGTTCCTCATGAGCTGAACGAGCTCCAAAGACTTAGGCGGTTTGAAGTGTGCTCGATGCTCAGTTTGAATCGTAAAGGATCCACTTTTCGTCACAAGTGACTATTCGGTCAAGAAAGGTGTCATTGGTTTTACGCAAACTGTTACTCATCTCCCCATGCTTTGTTGGTATTGGCCGCAGTTTCGGAGGCATTGTGCCCAAGCTTGAACTCATGCAACATAAGAAGGCGAAGGTCATGTTTAGGCATGCTCATTTTGAAGGCTCTTATATTTCAAAAATACTTTCTATCTGAAAATGAATTAAATTTTATTTTTGAGCACACATTACTTATTATATATGCAAAAAAATTTTTATGGGATTTTTTTATGGGATGGCAAACGATAAAAAACAAGTTCTAGTCAGTTTTTGAAATGAGCCTGCTTCTTTAATAATCGGGTAGTCTCCGTATTGTAGTGGCTAATGTTTTCGACTGCGATATCGAAGTATCGGTGTTCAAATTTTGTTACATAATTATGGATCCCTAATATCTTTTTAAGGTAGTATAGAAATCCTTATTGCGATCAGTACAGCTGATGGCCTTGAGAGTGAGTGACAGCGTTTGACCTCACTCTCACCTTACGTTCTGGGGATGGAACGTGAGAACGGAAGGCAATAGAAGCCCTTCCGGTTTAAGGAGTAAGCAACACAGTGTCAGTTAGACAGTTAGAACTTAAAAGCGAAGCTAGCAAGATGTGAGCTCACTGCGTGATTGTCTGGTCTGGGGATCTACGAATAAAGTAACATCATCGTAAATCGAAGTCTTGTTGTTATTACTAAAAGCTATCAATGACACAAGGCTTCTGATAAGGAACGATCCCCAGCAGACCAGACCCGGAACCCTCAATAGAAGACCAGACGAGACCTTAGAAGATATACCAGATCCGGCCAGAAAAATAGACGACCAGCGTAAGACGTGAGAAAGTATATACAATATATAGATATTTAGTGCCGTCCAAGAAAAGGTGCTATGCAACAATTTCAGCCACGCTAATTTATTCACTTTCGAACTAATACTGTTAGGAAAGGTAAAAATAATTTTGGCAGAAATTTGATTATTTTCTCGGACCAAGTTATAGATTTTATTTTAAATAAACCACGCATGTTGATACGCCAATAAAAAGAAAGGTACCAATAAATTTGGCAATATTTCAATATATAAGCACCTTTTTAATATTTTTTTTTTCATTTTCTGTCCATTTTGGGGGATGGTCTCTAATGTATATTTTTTTTCAAGATTTGACTCCTAACCTGGCCTATAACGCAATTCTATCCAATCCAATAATGATTTAACGCCACAAGCCCAGAGATGGCTAAGGGATGGCCTTGGGATAGCCAACGGGGCTTCTGGTTAAGCTAAAGCGTTTTTATGTATTTAAATTATGCTTCACTCTAAAATGGTCTAACATCCATTGCGATTTTCTCCATGAATGAAACGGGAAAAAAAACAAGTTCCAAGCAAATCGTTAAACGGTCAAATGACCCCCATTATTTAATAATTGGGGATACCCACTGGCATGGGGGCTAATATGATGGACTCTGACATTGTGATAAGCGAGTTTAAACCCCATTAACGCTATTACGATACATTTCGGACTAATACCCTTGGGTATGGGTTAAATAGTACCCCTAGTGTTTTTCTACATAGAATAGTCTTGAAGTTGGTATTAAATAACCCACGAATGTTGATATGCCAATAAAAACAAAAAAAATGTCAGAATTTTTTATATATTAATATATTTTTGTTCGAAGTGCATAGTCTAGGCATATTAAAAGAAAAAAGGCTTTACACTAAGAAAGGCAAGAAGCAGGAGATATCCTGCACAAACAGTCACAGATGCAGACTACGCTGATGACCTTGCGCTTCTTACAGATACACAGGCACAGGCTGAGTCCCTACCGCATAGCCTGGAGAAGGCAGCAAAGAATATCGGCCTCTATGTGAACTCCGATATAACCGAGTTCATGTGCTTCAAAAAGAAAGGAGGCATCTCCACACTTGACGGTAAACCTCTTAAGCCAGTAGAACAGTTCACGTACCTAGGTAGTAATATCTCATCCACAGAAAGCGATGTTAGAAAAGTATAGAAAAGGCATGGGTGGCCAAAAACAGATTATCAGAAATATGGAGATCCGATCTCACAGACAAGCTACAGCGACAATTCTTCCAGGTTGTGGTTATATCAGTGCTGCTCTATGGCTGCACCAACTGGACCCTAACTAAGTGCCTCGAGAATAATCTAAATGGGACCTGCACAAGAATGTTGCGAGCAGTCCTGAACAAGTCGTGGAAGCAGCACCCCAAAAAGAAACAGCTGTATGGTCATCTGCCCCCCATCTCACAAATCATACGGGTAAGATGGACTAGGCATGCAGGACACTGCTGAAGAAGTGAGGACGAACTCATAAGCGACGTTCTCCTGTGGAAGCCATCACATGGACATAGGACGTCCACTAAGGACCTACATTGACCAACTATGCGAGGACTCGGGATGCTGTGCAGAGGACCTCCCAGGGGCCATGAGTAGTAAGGAAGGTTGGCGAGAGATAGTCATGGATATCCGTGCTGCTTGTACAATGATGATGATGATGATGAATATATTTTTAATAATATTTTTCTGATTTTTTGACGTTTTGGGGTGTGGTCTCTAAGGGCATAACTTTATGAGAATTTGACTTCGAACCTACCCTATAACACAATTCAATGTCTTATAATTAATAACTTGATGTAACAAATATGCATATACCTTAGTACCCCCCTCACACTAATCTGATTGGCTAGTGTCCGCCATAAATACTGAACAATGTAGACGTACAATTGCCTACTACAAACCAATAATTAAGAAGGCTAGATCAGATTGAAAAAAAAACACAATTTGAGTCTAGGTAAAAAATCATACATAAGTAAATAGGTAGATATTCTAGCCAAATCAAGACATTAGGTTTATAAATTCCCAAAATTCCCACTCATTGGACACATGGCCTAGTAGATAAGGTAGTTATGTTAAGACAGTTCTAAGTGACAGTTATCTCTGTATCCCGAGTTCAATCCTGAGTGAAGGCAGTTAGAAAAATAATTAACACAACGCCTCCCCCAGCTATGGTTAAGCAGAATGAGAACAGGATATCCCCGTGGACTAAATAAAGGGTTAGGTTCAAAGTTCAGCGATGGCTCCCGATTACGACAAAAAAGTTCTCGAGTCCGAAAAGAAGGTTCCCGTGTCCGACAAGAAATATCTTTTTCTGATATTCTTGCCGTTTTGGGTGTGGTCTCTAATGTGTAAGGTTATGAGAGTTGACTTCTAACATAAATATCTATTCATCTCTCTCCTCGAAGAGCAAATGACGTTATTGTTGGTTATGCAGAATAGAGACTAGCAGAAGATATGCACCTGAGCGGAAGTAAAAGTACACATAGCCTTCTCATGTGTAGAGAGGTAGGTATCACTACCATCTCGGAAGCGTACTTTTAAGGTACAGTGAATATTTGGGGATGTCGAGAAATGTGAAACATTCAAACTGAGTTCGCTTGACCCCTTAAAAAATGAAATTATTTCTTCTGTCTTCCTTTTGTACAGAGTTCACAAGAGTTCCTTACATGCGTAACACATCCTGACCTACAAGTGAAACATTTGAAATCCTAATTCACTACTTGAACTCGAACACTGACCCTGGTGACAGTGCCACTGCCAACATTGTTCTTATTTCCATCAACGAAGAAATGCTATCGAGTTTGTGAGATTTTTATTAGATAATTTATTTTCTCGTAGGTTTTGTCAAATGCCCCCCCCCCAAAAAAAAAAACAATCTAGTAGGGATGATATCAAATTGTAAAACCACCGCGATTGAGGGAAAGCAACAGAAATGGAAAAAAAACCTATAATGCAATTACATGTCTTAACAAGTTCATAGTTTTTAGTTAAATGGATTTTTTTAAAAAATGTTACAGATGGTATTTTTTTAATATCTGTATTCTCGTGTTGCATGTTTACGTGAATGCGCTTTTTTGTTTGTACGTGTTGCGTATGTTGTCATGCGCGTGTGCATGAAAATGCTTGTAGACTGTGACATTATGATTGTATCCACGCGCGTGTGTGCGTATGAATGACCGTATCCACGCGCGTTGAGTTAGTTTGTTTTGTTCACTAACAGAATTAATCATATTTCTTCAGATCACCAATCTCTTTGGCAACAGTAAGGTTTCAAGTATTAAAATCTAATAATAATATTATATTCTATATAAAAAGATATTTGTATATAGTAATAGTCACTTATTTGCATAGTTGTATGGTTTCAAGGAATTAGAAATAATGCTTAATCAACAGTTTTCAAATAGATCTATTTGACACATAACTAACTGGTACTTCCTATCCGGTGTGAATGGAAATAATGACAAGAACAGGGGATTCCACATTCCACAGATTACGAAAAACCATCGCTTTACCTTCAGATACAGTTTATTATTACACCAAGAACACTCCACTTTTGGAGGGAGACATATCCACTCTGCAGGGGATGCAGTCATCGTATTCTAAGCCCCACCGACAAAACTAATTTGGTTGGAACAAAGGTTTTATATAAAAACAAATAAAAATTTAAAGATTTTTGTGACCAGTTTTAAAATGACAACCTATGGAATATCAGCTGCATCTTATGACACCAGTTAAGAAAAAAATTTCTGAAATTTTGTCCAAGTGTGGACTATCTTAAAGTTAGACAATCACAAAATTTGAGCTTCCAATTCCAAAAATTGACAGAATTATGTCGATTTCTTACTTTCCAAATTTGGCTGGTCATTTGCGAAAAATGGTGACTTTTTGGATTCTATTTTTGTTTGTAAAAAAATGGACAAAATGCTTTTATAAACCAATTTTTAGTAGTAGAGAAAGTCTAAAACCCATTTTTACAGACAAAAATAGATTAAAAAGTCGCCATTTTTCGCGAAGACCACCAAATTTGGAGAGCTAAATATCGACATAACTCCACCAATTTTTGGAATTGGAAGCTCAAATTTTTGGGGAATGTCTAACTTTAACCAGTCTATACCTGTACAGGGGGGGCTACTTCTGAGATTTATGACACCATGATATAGAAATAAAATACCATGAATCTGTAAATGGCTGGACGTTTGTGTCAGCCTCTGCATGGAAAAACTCTGTCAATGCCACTATAGGAGGTGTAGGAATGCTTCTTAGCCCTAGAGCACTAAAATCACTTAACAGCATAGAAAAAATTCAACCTAGAATCATGAGCGCTACGTTTAATGGCAATCCCTACCTGACTATAGTCTCATGTTACAGCCCCACAAATGTTAGTGATGAAACAAACATCGAAACATTTTACAATGGGCTATCCTCTCTATGTCGACACACCCCAAACATAACCCACGAATGTTGATATGCCAATGTATGTCACCCCCCCCCCAAGAAAAAAAAATACTAAAAATCAAGGAATTAACCGAATTTAATGAAATTTTCAGTGTTGATACATTAATGAATAAAAGATATAATTCACCAGTTATTTTATTAAAAAAATTTACATTTTTTCAGGTCAGTTACTTTTGAACCACGTATGTTTGTGAATCTGTGTTACGCCTCAAAGATACGTGGTTCAAAGTTAACTGACCTTAGGAAAAATATCAAAAAGATATTAATATTTTTTTCTGATATTCTTGCCAAAAAGTCCCAAAAACATCCGTTAGTTCTGTTACTTGTGCTTTCTTTTATTGTGTGGTTGGTTTCTTGGAAATTTACATATGTCCCAAGATATTTGTCTGAATTTGATTAGATGAGGCTTGATAATGTATAATCTTTGGATTTTTTAGACTGTTGTCCTAATCGAGATTGAAGTTGTATTTACCAAGATAGAAATGAACAATGAATAGAACGTTAATTTTTTCAGATTTCAGGTGGGTCAAAAAAGTACAAAAAATCTCAATACTTATTTGACACATCTTGTATGTTATAGAACCCATTTCTTTCTAAATTATTATATGCACTATTATTTTTTCCACCCGGGCAATGTCAGATACCCCTTCTTGTAAGTTATAAGATTTTTATCAATATTTATGTCATTGTTTTTAATTTTCTCTTTTAGGTCCAAACTATGTAAGCTTAATCTTTGAATATGCAGAAAATGTAATCCAGAAAGCACCTGTTGATGGACTTCGAGTAAGTCAGTTTTAATATTATTTGGCCAAAACAAGACATTAGGTTTATAATTCCCAAATTCCCACTCATTGGACACATGGCCTAGTTAGATAAGGTAGTTATGTTAAGACAGTTCTAAGTGACAGTTATCTCTGTATCGAGTTCAATCCTGAGTGAAGGCAGTTAGAAAATAATTACACAAGCCTCCCAGCTATGGTTAAGCAGAATGAGAACAGGATACCCCGTGGACTAAATAAAGGGTTAGGTTCAAAGTTCACGAGATGGCTCCCGATTACGACAAAAAGTTCTCGAGTCCGAAAAGAAGGTTCCCGTGTCCGACAGAAATATCTTTTTCTGATATTCTTGCCGTTTTGGGTGTGGTCTCTAATGTGTAAGGTTATGAGAGTTGACTTCTAACATAAATATCTATTCATCTCCTCTCCTCGAAGATAATCAGCAAATGACGTTATTGTTGTGTTATGCAGAATAAGAGTTAAGCTAGCAGAAGATATGCACCTGAGCGGAAGTAAAAGTACACATAGCCTTCTCATGTGTAGAGAGGTAGGTAATCACTACATTCCACTACCATCTCGGAAGCGTACTTTTAAGGTACAGTGAATATTTGGGGATGTCGAGAAATGTGAAACATTCAAACTGAGTTCGCTTGACCCCTTAAAAAATGAAATTATTTCTTCTGTCTTCCTTTTGTACAGAGTTCACAAGAGTTCCTTACATGCGTAACACATCCTGACCTACAAGTAAACATTTGAAATCCTAATTCACTACTTGAACTCGAACACTGACCCTGGTGACAGGTGCCACTGCAACATTGTTCTTATTTCCATCAACGAAGAAATGCTATGAGTTTGTGAGATTTTTCTTGGATAATTAACTTATCCAATATAGCTTTTGAGAAGGTAATTTGGTTGGAAATTAATCAACAATAATTGTTACTGTGGAATTTTTAGAACACTTTTGAGGAAATCTCTGCTTGATTAGAAAAGCAATCGATACAAAAAATTTGAAACAGGAATGTTTTATTAAAAATATATATATTGTATATTGGCTTATTTTTCTTTTTTAGCAAACCAGGAAACAGCTGAACGCTATGCGTACTCCCGTACTTGCCCAAAATTTACTCAGTATTTTAACGGGTGCTGGGTTTCTCGCGTATGCGTTTTCAAACCAACTTGGTTTTATATTGCATAAAGCGAGAAACTGTCAGTATCTAAGCACGTGGGACTCATGATCCACGCTACGCATAACATAAATACAAATACTCTATCCACGGATATTGAGCACTTCTCTTATAAATACACATCCAATTATATTATATATTTAAAAAAGAGTTAATTATATATATATTTAAAACTATATGCTAAAAACTACGATATATATCATATTATAATATAAAGTGTCGGAGTACCTAAAGTTCAGTATCAGCCAATCAGCGAGGGAGTCTATCCCATTTCACTAGAGGCTTAGACCAAGAAGATGTGGCATCTTAGTAGGAGAGCAGCACTTACGCATCAGCTTGTTTACTTTACCGCACGGATTCCTGTGTTACTTCATACGCCGTATGAAAAGGAACCTTGTGGTTTCTAGCCGAACACTCTACCGATGAGCTAACCCTATGGAAGTAAATAGGGAATTAAATCTGACAGTATGTAGGTTTTTTCAATGCCCCCCCCCAAAAAAAAAAAAAAAAAACAATCTAGTAGGGATGATATCAAATTGTAAACCACCGCAGATGAGGGAAAGCAACAGAAATGAAAAAAAACCTAATAATGCAATTACATGTCTTAACAAGTTCATAGTTTTGGCTTTGGTATTACATAACGCCACGAATGTGTCATATGTACATGTATAGTCACCCCCCCCCCCCAAGAAAAATAGCAACAAAACATGGGATATGATAACCAGAATCTTTCCTTGGGAATGAAAACGCATAACATTATCTGGGACTTTGAGATAAGACGGATCACACTATCCCAGTCAGGAGCCAGACCTAGTGTTGATTAACAAAACAAAAAAAATTTTAAAAATAGAAAAGAGACGTTGCAACTGTGGACTTTGCGGTTCAGCAGACCACAGGCGTGAACCGAAGAAAACGAACAGATGAATAATACCTGAAGCATTGCCATGAGAATTGAAAAGATACTTGGAATATGAGAGTGAAAGTGATACCAATTGTAGTTGGTGCAGCTTTGGAATGGTCCTAATAACTGGAAACAAGACTGGAGGATTGAAATCAGAGAAGATTGAGACCATCCAGATAACTACATTGCCTGGCCAATGGCTAGAATACTCAAAGAGTTCCTACAGACCCGAGGAGACTTGTTGTCACTCAGCCTCTCAGTGAAATACGCATCAGCTAACGCTGATTGTGAAAACTCAAAAGAGTAAATAATAATAATAATAATTATGATTAATAACAATAAATAAACATAACTAAACAACAACAACAACAATTGTTGTGTTGTTGTTTGTTATTGTTATTATTTGATTTTTTTGGATAATTAACTTTCTCGTAGGTTGAGATTTGACCTCGAACCTACGCCTTAACACAATTCAATGTCTTGTAACAAATAGCATATACCTTGGTACCCACCACACTAATCTGATTGGCTAGTGCCCGCCATAAATACTGAACATGTAGACGTACAATTGGCCTACTACATAAGTAGTATGTCACCCCCCCCCACAAGAAAAAAATACTAAAAATCAAGGATTTAACCGAATTTAATGAAATTTTCGTGGTTGATACATTAAATGAATAAAAGATATAATCAACCAAGTTATTTTAATTAAAAAACTTTTACATTTTTTCAGGTCAGTTAACTTTATACCAGTATGTTTGTGAATCTGTGTTACGCATCAAAGATACGTGGTTCAATGTTAACTACCTTAGGAAAATATTAAAAAGGTTATTAATAATTTTTTTTCCTGATATTCTTGCGCAAAAAGCTTCCAAAAACATCCGTTAGTTCTGTTACTTCTGTTGCTTTCTTTTATTGTGTGCTGGTTCTTGAAATTTATATATGTCCGTCAAGAGTATTTGTCTGAATTTGTTTAGATGAGGCTGATAATGTATAATCTTGTGGTTTTTTAGACTGTTGTTCCTAATCGAGATTGAAGTTTTATTTACAAGATAGAAATGAACAATGAATGGAACGTTATTTTTTTTTCAGAATACAAGGTGGGTCAAAAAAGTACAAAAAATCTCAATACTTATTGACACATCTTGTATGTTATAGAAATGAAAAAAAACTATAATGCAATTACATATCTTAAAAGGTTCTGTTTATGGCTAAAAACAAGACGGGAAAAATGACCGTTAGCAAAAACAGAACGCTGCTAGTCAAACGTTGGAATTAATCAAAAAATGCGCTGTCTATATTAAAATAAAATGAATTTTACTTAAAAATAAAATGAATTTTAAAAATAAAATGAACCCTATTTTAATTTTAAAATAATCAGAAGCATTATAGTTATAAAATAAGACTCGAAAAGTCTGGTGTAGAGTAATTTAAAAAAAGTGTAAAATTTGTATAAAAAGTGTATATAAATATCAAAATTATTTGTAATACAATCCAACTGTAAAATAAGTAGCCCACTTTTATAGGTAAATCCGTGGTGTTATGGATAAATATCATTGAAGGAGTAAACATTCATATGTAAAGTTATTATATATGCAAAAAAAAAAAATTATGGGATTTTTTATGGGATTGCAAACGATAAAAAACAAGTTCCAGTCAATTTTTGAAATGAGCCTCCTTCTTTAATAATCGGGTAGTCTCCGTGTTGTAGTGGTTAATGTTTTCGACTGCGATATCGAAGTATCGGTGTTCAAATTTCAGCCACGCTAATTTGTTCCCTTTCGAACTAATACTATTAATAGTAAAAATAATTTTGGCAGAAATTTAATTATTTTTTCGGACCAAGTTATGGATTTTATTTTAAATAACCCACGCATGTTGATACGCCAATAAAAAGAAAGGTGCCAATAAATTTGGCAATATTTCAATATATAAGCACCTTTTTAATAATTTTTTTTTCATTTTCTGTCCATTTTGGGGGATGGTCTCTAATGTGTATTTTTTTTTCAAGATTTGACTCCTAACCTGGCCTATAATGCAATTCTATCCAATCCAATAATGATTTAACGCCACAAGCCCAGAGATGGCTAAGGGATGGCCCAGGGATAGCCAACGGGGCTTCTGGTTAAGCTGAAGCGTTTTTATCTATTTAAATTATGCTTCACTCTAAAATGGTCTAACATCCATTGCGATTTTCTTCATGAATGAAACGGGAAAAAAATCAAATTCCAAGCAAATCGTTAAACAGTCAAATGACCCTCATTATTTAATAATCGGGGATACCCACTGGCATGGGGGCTAATATGATGGACTCTGGCATTGTAATAAGCGAGTTTAAACCCCATTAACGCTATTACGATACATTTCGGACTAATACCATTGGGTATGGGTTAAATAGTACCCCTAGTGTGTTTCTACATAGAATAGATTTGAAGTTGGTATTAAATAACCCACGAATGTTGATATGCCAATAAAAACAAAAAAAAATGTCAGAACTTTTTATATATTAATATATTTTTGTTCGAAGTGCATAGTCTAGGCATATTAAAAGAAAAAAGGCTTTAAACTAAGAAAGGCAAGAAGCAGTCGATATCCTTCACAAACAGTCACAGATGCAGACTACGCTGATGACCTTGCGCTTCTTGCAGATACACCGGCACAGGCTGAGTCCCTACTGCATAGCCTCTATGTGAACTCCGATAAAACCGAGTTCATGTGCTTCAAAAAGAAAGGAGACATCTCCACACTTAACGGTAAACCTCTTAAGCCAGTAGAACAGTTCACGTACCTAGGTAGTAATATCTCATTCACAGAAAGCGATGTTAGAAAAGTATAGAAAAGGCATGGGCGGCCATAAACAGATTATCAGAAATATGGAGATCCGGTCTCACAGACAAGCTAAAGTGACAATTCTTCCAGGTTGTGTTTATATCAGTACTGCTGTATGGCTGCACCACCTGGACCCTAACTAAGCGCCTCGAGAATAAGCTAAATGGGACCTGCACAAGAATGTTGCGAGCAGTCCTGAACAAGTCGTGGAAGCAGCACCCCACAAAGAAACAGCTGTATGGTCATCTGCCCCCCATCTCACAAATCATACGGGTGAGACGGACTAGGCATGTAGGACACTGCTGGAGAAGCGAGGACGAACTCATAAGCGACGTTCTCCTGTGGAAGCCATCACATGGACATAGGACGTCCACTAAGGACCTACATTGACCAACTATGCGAGGACTCGGGATGCTGCGCAGAGGACCTCCCAGGGGCCATGAGTAGTAAGGAAGGTTGGCGAGAGATAGTCATGGATATCCGTGCTGCTTGTGCGACATGATGATGATGATGATGATGATGAATATATTTTTAATAATATTTTTCTGATTTTATTGACGTTTTGGGGTGTGGTCTCTAAGGGTATAACTTTATGAGATTTGACTTCGAACCTACCCTATAACACAATTCCATGTCTTATAATTAATAACTTGATGTAACAAATATGCATATACCTTGGTACCCACCTCACACTAATCTGATTGGCTAGTGTCCGCCATAAATACTGAACAATGTAGACGTACAATTGCCTACTACAAACCAATAATTAAGAAGGCTAGATCAGATTGAAAAAAAAAAACACACACAATTTGAGTCTAGGTAAAAAATCATACATAAGTAAATAGGTAGATATTCTAGCCAAAACAAGACATTAGGTTTATAAGTTCCCAAAATTCCCACTCATTGGACACATGGCCTAGTAGATAAGGTAGTTAGCTTAAGACAGTTCTAAGTGACAGTTATCTCTGGAACTCGAGTTCAATCCTGAGTAGAGGCAGTTAGAAAAATAATTAACACAACGCCTACCCCAGCTATGGTTAGCAGAATGAGAACAGGATACCCCCGTGGACTAAATAAAGGGTTAGGTTCAAAGTTCCGAGATGGCTCCCGATTACGACAAGAAAGTTCTCGAGTCCGAAAAGAAGGTTCCCGTGTCCGACAAGAAATATCTTTTTCTGATATTCTTGCCGTTTTGGGTGTGATCTCTAATGTGTAAGGTTATGAGAGTTGACTTCTAACATAAATATCTATTCATCTCCTCTCCTCGAAGATAATCAGCAAATGACGTTATTGTTGGTTATGCAGAATAAAGAGTTAAGCTAGCAGAAGATATGCACCTGACCGGAAGTGAAAGTACACATAGCCTTCTCATGTGTAGAGAGGTAGGTAATCACTACATTCCACTACCATCTCGGAAGCGTACTTTTAAGGTACAGTGAATATTTGGGGATGTCGAGAAATGTGAAACATTCAAACTGAGTTCGCTTGACCCCTTAAAAAATGAAATTATTTCTTCTGTCTTCCTTTTGTACAGAGTTCACAAGAGTTCCTTACATGCGTAACACATCCTGACCTACAAGTGAAACATTTGAAATCCTAATTCACTACTTGAACTCGAACACTGACCCTGGTGACAGAGTGCCACAGCCAACATTGTTCCTATTTCCATCAACGAAGAAATGCTATCGAGTTTGTGAGATTTTTCTTGGATAATTAACTTATCCAATATAGCTTTTGAGAAGGTAATTTGTGTTGGAATTAATCAAAATTAATTGTTACTGTGGAATTTTAGAACACTTTTTGAGAAATCTCTGCTGATTAGACAACAATCGATACAAAAAATTTGAAACAGGATGTTTATATAAAAATATATATATTTGTATATTGGCTTATTTTCTTTTTTAGCAAACCAGAAACAGCTGAACGCTATGCGTACTCCCGTACTTTGCCCAAATTTACTCCATATTTTAACGGTGCTGGGTTTCTCGCGTATGCGATTTTCAAACCAACTTGGTTTTATATTGCATAAGCGAGAAACTGTCAGTATCTAAGCACCGTGGACTCAATGATCACGCTACCATAACATAAATACAAATACTCTATCCACGATATTGAGCACTATCTGCTTATAAATACACATCCATATTATATATATATATTTAAAAAAGAGTTAATTATATATATATTTAAAACTATATCTAAAAACTACGATATATATATATATATATATAAAGTCGTCGGAGTAGCCTAAAGTCAGTATCAGCCAATCAGCGAGGGAGTCTATCCCATTTTCACTAGAGCTAGACCAAGAAGATTGTTGCATCTTAGTAGGAGAGCCACACTTACCATCAGCTTTTTACTTTACCGCACGGATTCCTGTGTTACTCATACGCCGGTATCGAACAAGGAACCTTGTGGTTTCTAGCCGAACACTCTACCGACTGAGCTAACCCTATGGAAGTAAATAGGGAATTAAATCTGACAGTATGTAGGTTTTTTCAAATGCCCCCCCCCCAAAAAAAACAATCTAGTAGGGATGATATCAAATTGTAAACCACCGCGATTGAGGGAAAGCAACAGAAATGGAAAAAAAACCTATAATGCAATTACATGTCTTACAAGTTCATAGTTTTGGCTTTGGTATTACATAACCCACGAATGTTCATATGTCAATGTATGTCAACCCCCCCCCCAAGAAAAAATACAACAAAATGGAATATGCATAAACCAGAATCTGTTCTTGGAATGAAACGCATAACATTATCTGGGACTTTGAGATAAAGACGGATCACCCTATCCCAGTCAGGAGCCCAGACCTAGTGTTGATTAACAAAAACAAAAAAATTTTAAAAAATAGAAAAGAGAACGTGTCAACTGGTGGACTTTGCGGTTCCAGCAGATCACAGGGTGAAACCGAAGGAAAACGAACAGATGAATAAATACCTGAACATTGCCAGAGAATTGAAAAAGCTGTGGAATATGAGAGTGAAAGTGATACCAATTGTAGTTGGTGCACTTGGAATGGTCCCAATAAACTTGGAAACAAGACTGGAGGATCTGGAAATCAGAGGAAGAATTGAGACCATCCAGATAACTACATTGCTGCAATTGGCTAGAATACTCAGAAGAGTCCTACAGACCCGAGGAGACTTGTTGTCACTCAGCCTCCAGTGAAATACCATCAGCTAACGCTGATGTGAAAAACTCAAAAGGAGTAAAAATAATAATAATAATAATTATGATAATAACAATAATAATAACAATAACAACAACAACAACAACAATTGTTGTTGTTGTTGTTGTTATTGTTATTATTTGATTTTTCTTGGATAATTAACTTTCTCGTAGGTTGAGATTTGACCTCGAACCTACCCTATAACACAATTCAATGTCTTGTAACAAATAGGCATATACCTTGGTACCCCACTCACACTAATCTGATTGGCTAGTGCCCGCCATAAATACTGAACAATGTAGACGTACAATTGCCTACTACATAAGTAGTATGTCACCCCCCCCCCAAGAAAAAAATACTAAAAATCAAGGAATTAACCGAATTTAATGAAATTTTCAGTGTTGATACATTAATGAATAAAAGATATAATTCACCAGTTATTTTATTAAAAAACTTTTACATTTTTTCAGGTCAGTTAACTTTATACCACGTATGTTTGTGAATCTGTGTTACGCCTCAAAGATACGTGGTTCAATGTTAACTGACCTTAGGAAAAATATTAAAAAGGTATTAATATTTTTTTTCTGATATTCTTGCCAAAAAGTTCCAAAAACATCCGTTAGTTCTGTTACTTGTGCTTTCTTTTATTGTGTTGCTGGTTTCTTGGAAATTTACATATGTCCCAAGATATTTGTCTGAATTTGTTTAGATGAGGCTTGATAATGTATAATCTTTGGGTTTTTTAGACTGTTGTCCTAATCGAGATTGAAGTTGTATTTACCAAGATAGAAATGAACAATGAATGGAACGTTAATTTTTTTTTCAGAATACAAGGTGGGTCAAAAAAGTACAAAAAAATCTCAATACTTATTTGACACATCTTGTATGTTATAGAAATGGAAAAAAAAACTATAATGCAATTACATATCTTAACAAGGTCATAGTTTTGGCTAAAAACAAATGACAACCTATGGAATCTCAGCTGCATCTTATGACACCAGTTAAGAAAAAAATTTCTGAAATTTTGTCCAAGTGTGGACTATCTTAAAGTTAGTCAATCACAAAATTTGAGCTTCCAATTCCAAAAATTGACAGAATTATGTCGATTTTTTACTTTCCAAATTTGGCTGGTCATTTGCGAAAAATGGTGACTTTTTGTATTCTATTTTTGTTTGTAAAAAAATGGACAAAATGCTTTTATAAACCAATTTTTAGTAGTAGAGAAAGTCTAAAACCCATTTTACAGACAAAAATAGATTACAAAAAGTCGCCATTTTTCGCGAAGACCACCAAATTTGGAGAGCTAAATATCGACATAACTCCACCAATTTTTGGAATTGGAAGCTCAAATTTTGGGGAATGTCTAACTTTAACACAGTCTATACCTGTACAGGGGGCTACTTCTGAGATTTATGACACCATGATATAGAAATAAAATACCATGAATCTGTAAATGGCTGGACGTTTGTGTCAGCCTCTGCATGGAAAAACTCTGTCAATGCCACTATAGGAGGTGTAGGAATGCTTCTTAGCCCTAGAGCACTAAAATCACTTAACAGCATAGAAAAAATTCAACCTAGAATCATGAGCGCTACGTTTAATGGCAATCCCTACCTGACTATAGTCTCATGTTACAGCCCCACAAATGTTAGGGATGAAACAAACATCGAAACATTTTACAATGGGCTATCCTCTCTATGTCGACACACCCCCAAACATAACCCACGAATGTTGATATGTCAAAGTATGTCAACCGCCCACCCCCCACCCCCAAGAAAAAAAAATACTAAAAATCAAGGAATTAACCGAATTTAATGAAAGTTTCAGTGTTGATGCATTAATGAATAAAAGATATAATTCACCAGTTATTTTATTAAAAAACTTTTACATTTTTTCAGGTCAGTTACTTTTGAACCACGTATGTTTGTGAATCTGTGTTACGCCTCAAAGATACGTGGTTCAATGTTAACTGACCTTAGGAAAAATATTAAAATATATTAATATTTTTTTTCTGATATTCTTGCCTAAAAGTTCCAAAAACATCCGTCAGTTCTGTTACTTGTGCTTTCTTTTATTGTGTGGTTGGTTTCTTGGAAATTTACATATGTCCCAACATATTTGTCTGAATTTGTTTAGATGAGGCTTGATAATGTATAATCTTTTGATTTTTTAGACTGTTGTCCTAATCGAGATTGAAGTTGTATTTACCAAGACAGAAATGAACAATGAATGGAACGTTAATTTTTTTCAGAATACAAGGTGGGTCAAAAAAGTACAAAAAAATCTCAATACTTATTTGACACATCTTGTATGTTATAGAACCCATTTCTTTCTAAATTATTATATGCAATATTATTTTTTCCACCCGGGCAATGTCAGATACCCCTTCTTGTAAGTTATAAGATTTTTATCAATATTTATGTCATTGTTTTTAATTTTCTCTTTTAGGTCCAAACTATGTAAACTTAATCTGTGAATATACAGAAAATGTAATCCAGAAAGATCCTGTTGATGGACTTCGAGTAAGTCAGTTTTAATATTATTTTATTATTCATTTCTGTCTGTTCATCATAATAATATACACAATATTTCGCCGATGGGCTTTCCAGTCTTCTTCAGGTGTTTCTTATCGTACTCTGGAACCTTCATGTCATAATCAAGAGCTTTAAAGAACTTCAAACTAAACCCTTTATTCAATCGACCAGGGTAGACTGTTTTGATTCCATTAAGCGTGACAATTAACAAGTGTTGCAGGTTCAATCCTGACCATGTGTGATAATAGGTTGGTTTATTGATTTTAACAGCATATCAACCCGTCCGGGGTTATGTCATGCCTAACGGTTAGGGTGTAATACATATTGTGTATTCATATATATACTTTTAGTAATTGGTTTTAACAATGTGTTAGCATTATTGGGAATTATATTGTATGGCATTGATTTGTTTCATGTCTATATTCTATGGTATAATTTTATTTCCCTCAAAAAGGAGAAAATATCCCCAATGTTAACATTTTCAAACAGATCTTTCATATTGTTTGCTTTGAAATAACGGTTTCTGATGTGAGCAAAAAATCTGCATTCCATGAATAAGTGTTTAACTGTCAGGGGTAATTGACATGTTTCACATTGTTGTTGTTGTTCTTGTTTGAGTATATAGGAGTGCGTTAGTTTTGTATGACCAATGCATAATCGGGACATAATGACTTGTTCCTTTCTAGACTTCCTTAAAGTTGGTCTGCAGCCTCCCAAAGTCGGTTTGATTAGGAAGAGTTTATTGTGGATACAGTTATTCCAGTGTTGTTGCCATTTTGTATGAAGGAATCTATTAATTTTAGGTTTCAAGTCAGTATATGGTATCTGGAATTTGTCAGGGATTAAATCTAGAGTCGATTTAGCTGCAGAGTCAGCTCTTTCATTCTCCCTCACTCCTATATGACTTGGTATCCAGCATATAATAATAGTGATAATAGTATAAAATATTTAACATAGCTTAACACTTGTAACTGGTCAGGGTTAACGTAATATTCAATCTACCCAAGGTGGATTGAATAAAGGGTTCGGTTTGAAGTTCCGTGAAGGCACCCAATTAGAACATGAAGTCTCCTGAGTTTGACAGGAAGGTCCCGAAGAATGTGTAACTTTATGAGATCTGACCTAACCTAGACTATAACGCAATTCGATCTCTTAACAATAACAGTTTTACGCCACAAGTTTCTCAGACAAAAAAGTATTGTATATTTCGCTGGAGTTTTGAACTCCCATTTGCTACTACTTCTACTCAAATCTCTCTTCAAGAAATTGCTACTCCCATCCCCTATCAGGTATTTCTCACCATTCATTTTTTTCTACCTACCTCCCTTAACTCTCTTCCCATCTGATTTCCTTCTCATCCTCCCCAAAGAAAAACTCACCCACCTACCTACTTCCCCCTTCTATAAAACACTTGTATGATCCTGATGATTCAATAAAAGCTGATGAAGCCGAGTTCAAACTCCAGCGAAATATACTACACATTTTTGTCAGAGTTTTGTTCTTTCATTCCTTATATTTTACCATATATATATATATATATATATATATATATATATATATATATATATATATATATATATATATAGAGAGAGAGAGAGAGAGAGAGAGAGAGAGATATGGAGGCGTGTGGGCTAGGGGTTAGAGTCGTGGAAAATGGACTCGTCGGTTCGAGTTCAATTCCTAGACGAAGCTGTTGGCATTTCACATAGCGCTAATACCCTTGGGAAAGGTATGAATCCATATATTCTCCCTCCAGCTATGGGTTAAATAGTAGGGCAGACTGGGCCATTCAGCCTTGGGTAGGTAACCAGTCTAGTAGAGGGATAACTCTGCATTCAAAATTCCTGAGGTCGGTCGTTGATTGGGTTTGTGGCAACCCTTGATGCACCAATTCTTTCCTATCGACTGTGCCAAAAAGTGTGGATGGTCCAACACAAGCCTTCACCACTATAAAAAAAAAAACAAATCACTGTGCGGGTTTTCATTGTATGAACACTCATACATCGAAATCGACGGGAGAGTCCATCATATATACAGAGAGAGGGGGGAATCATGGGTTTTCATACTGTCAGCATTACCTGATGATGATGATGATGATGATTGACAATTAAACGCTAACGGTGTCTCATCTGCCAACATAAAATAAAATAACCTGACCTACTTACAGGAAAAAAAAGCTGGTTCTCGTATCCCTACACTTTTCTTTCAGAATTACAGGTGATTTATTTTTTTATTACAGGGGATTTTTTTGTTTTGTTTTATTACAGGTGAGTCTTTTTTTTTTTAAATTACAGGTTAGTATCTAAAAAAAAAAAACAGGTGAGATTGGCAAATTTTGAGAAGTATGTCAAAGAAACTCGAACAGACAAGTCTGTGTTTTTTTTGTTTTTGTTGTTGTTGTTTTTTCTTTACGGATTTTCGAAAAAAACAAAGTTATTTGTATTTTCCTTCGGATTTTCGAAAATAAATAAATAAATAAACAAACAGCAAAAATTACGAATACAAAATGGCTGACTTTTTTTAAGATGTCGGATCCGGTTTGTACAAAGAAATCAAAACGTTTTCTTGTAGACAGGCATACTTTGTTTGTTTTGTTGTTTTTTTTTGTTTTTTTGCTTTTTTTTTTTGCTTCTTGCTTTTTGATTTTGATTTTTTCTTACCTTTTTCTTGCTTTTTGCTTATTTTTTTTTTTTTGTTTCAGATTTTTCTGTTTTTGTTTTCTTTCCCTCCCATTTTTTTCTTCTCCATTTTAAACTTTGTTACTCCTTCTTTCCTAACTCGCTTCCATTTTCTCTCAATTCCAGTTGCCCATTTTTAAGACTTCCTTTTTTTTTACCTTTCCTCTTATTCAAATTAGTCTTCTTTTCTCTTGAAGTCAGAAAGATTTTTGATACAAATGCAGAATAGCACGCAAGAGATAATATCATTAGATTCGCATTTTACGTAGAAATAGCATTGGATTACAGAAACTTCAAAGTAGTCTAACACTAACCATGATTCGAACCCTTACCCTAACACTAACCCTAACCCTTCTCTCTGAAGTCAGAAAGATTTTTGATACAAATGCAGAATAGCGCGCAAGAGATAATATCATTAGAATCGCATTTTACGTAGAAATAGCATTGGATTACAGAAACTCCCGAAGTAGTCTAACACTAACCATGATTCGAACCCTTACCCTAACACTAACTCTAAACTTAACCCTAAACCTGAAATTAACCCTTAAGAATTTTTTCTCCATTTTAAACTTTGCTATTCCTTCTTTCCTAACTCACTTCTATTTTCTCTCAATTCCAGTTGCCCATTTTTCAGACATCATTTTTTTTAACCTTTCCTCTTATTCAAATTAGTCCTCTTTTCTCTGAAGTCAGAAAGATTTTTGATACAAATGCAGAATAGCCCGCAAGAGATAATATTAGAATCGCCTTTTACGTAGAAATAGCATTGGTACAAATGCAGAATAGCACGCAAGAGATAATATCATTAGAATGACCTTTTACGTAGAAATAGCATTGGTACAAATGCAGAATAGCACGCAAGAGATAATATCATTAGAATGACCTTTTACGTAGAAATAGCATTGGTACAAATGCAGAATAGCACGCAAGAGATAATATCATTAGAATCACCTTTTTAAAATAGCATTGGTACAAATGCAGAATAGCACGCAAGAGATAATATCATTAGAATGACCTTTTACGTAGAAATAGCATTGGTACAAATGCAGAATAGTGCGCAAGAGATAATATCATTAGAATGACCTTTTACGTAGAAATAGCATTGGTACAAATGCAGAATAGCACGCAAGAGATAATATCATTAGAATCACCTTTTACGTAGAAATAGCATTGGTACAAATGCAGAATAGCACGCAAGAGATAATATCATTAGAATCGCCTTTTACGTAGAAATAGCATTGGTACAAATGCAGAATAGCGCGCAAGAGATAATATCATTAGAATCACCTTTTACGTAGAAATAGCATTGGTACAAATGCAGAATAGCACGCAAGAGATAATATCATTAGAATCGCCTTTTACGTAGAAATAGCATTGGTACAAATGCAGAATAGCGCGCAAGAGATAATATCATTAGAATCGCCTTTTACCTAGAAATAGCATTGGATTACAGAAACTCCCGAAGTATAGACTACTTCGGGAGTTTCTGTAATCCTTGATTCGAACCCTTACCCTAAAACTAACCCTAAACTTAACCCTAACTCTAACCCTAACCCTACTATTAAGTCGTGCTATTAATATTTTAAACTGTTTAAGGATAAAGTAAACATATGAAATAGCAAAGGTGGTTCACTACTAGAGTAGGCTCAGTTCTAATTAGTTATCACCCTTCACACATTTTTTTAGTGCTAGGTGTGAAAATAGACATATTTTTTTTCTTTTTTTAACCAGCTTTAGTGAACGGTTAGAAAATGACGTTAAAAGAAAGAAAAAAAAACGTTTAAAAAAATCAAGACGCAACTAATAGAATTGAATTCAAACGTAAAATATAAGTAAAGAAATCTAGCTAAGTAATTGTTTATATTTACGCAACTTCGAAAAAAAGAATCTAATAAATACTTTATAAATTTGTAAAATAAACAATGAATTTAAAACATTAATGAGAGAATAAAAGTAAAATAAATATTAAGATAAATACATGCTTTTCTTATTAAGCTTAGTAACATAGTAAATAATTAAAATGTGCTATAACTACGTATTCTGTTATCGTTGTCTAATTTAAAAAGAATATATATATATATATATATATATATATATATATATATATATATATATATATATATATATATATATATATACGGGTGCAAGTATTTAAGTTTTACTATAATAAAATATGTTAAATTAGAAAGGCTAATGAAACTGAATAAGAATTCAGACAAAATATTTGGAACAGAGGGGGTATGATTGAAAAATAGAACAACTTTGAAACTAACTCTTCCATCATTTTTCATTACTCGCGTCTTTCATTGTTAAATTTTCCTAATTTAACTATTTAGTTAAAATAGGAAGTAAAGAATGATATTACAGTTATTTTTTCTTGTTAATTTATTTCTTTTAAGATTTATCCCCGAGATTTTTGCTCATATTCAATAAGGTAAAACCAAACAATTAGAAATCAATAATACTAAGCATATATTTATTAAAATCAAATTTCTAAGATCAATATGCAAATTAGCCTTCCATTCACACTGTAAACTGCTATTTTGTTGTATATATAAATACAATTGCATGTTATTAGTATGTTGATGTGATCAACAGTCTTAATGATGTAAAACAATTTTATTAATAATTGAGATTTAATTAAAAATAAAATCATGGAGAATGTCATGTAAATAACAAAGGGAATTGTGACTTGTATAGTAATATAGTTTCGGTTACAGACAGAAAAACTCACAATCCCCATTATAATAAGATTTACACACCTTCGAAAAAAAGAATCTTTTAAATACTTCATGAATTTTTAAAACAAACAATGAATTTAAAACATTAATGAGAGAATAAATATCAAGATAAATACATGCTTTTCTTATTAAGCTTAGTAACATAGTAAATAATTTAAATGTACTATAACTACGTATTCTGTTATCGTTGTCTAATTTAAAAAGAAAGAGAGAAAAATATATATATATATATATATATATACATATCTTATTATAATGGAGATTGTGTGTTTTTCTGTCTGTAACCGAAACTATATTCCTACTCAAATCACAATTCCCTTAGTTATTCACATCACATTCTCAATGATTTTATTTTTATTTAAACCTCAATTATTAATAAAATTGTTTTACATTATTAATACTGTTAACCATACCTACATACTAACAACATGTAATTATATTTATATATACAATAAAATAGCGGTTTACAGTCTGAACGGGAAGGCTAATTTGCATATTAATATTAAAAAATCGAATTTAATAAATATGTGCTCAGTATTATTGATTTCTAACTGTTTGGTTTTATTTTAATGAATATAAGCAAAAATCTCTTCAATGAATCTTAAATGAAATCCATTCAGAAGAAAAAATAACTGTCATTTTATTCTTTACTTCCTCTTTTAACTAAATACTTAAATTAGAAAAAAATAAAAATGTTTGACGAGGGTGATGGAAGAGTAAGTTTCAGTTGTTCTATTTTTCGATTATACTCCCCTCTGTTTTAAATATTTTTATATGCATTCTTATTTAGTTTCATTTGCCTTTCTAATTTGATACACTATTTTATTACATTAAAAATAAATACTTGCACCCGGAGGGTGCATATATTTGCTAGTATATATATATATATATATTTGATAGATAGATAGATAGATAGATAACATTCGTTGCAGAAAAGAGTTCAGTTCGTACAAATCACATCCCTCTCCCTTAAAAACAAAACGATTATAGCCAAATGCGATAAGATCGAAATAATAGTTCGTCTGAACTCTTCGTACGCAGATTGGAATAACGTTCTGCCTTGTACGCTAAACGTTCATGCAGTCAATTTTGAATAAATTGGAAAAACCGATAGAATGGAACTTTCTGGCGCACCCTGTAGGCACAAACTAATCGATCAACCCCCGGCGCTACAAATTCCCTGGGGCAGGAGAATTCTTATTAAAGGAACCTCTTAGTTTGTACCCATTTCGTGTACTGTAGTCGTTTGTGCAATCTATTATGATATGGAGGTAATTACCTTAAAGCATATTTGAGGGTTGGCCTCGAGCGCTGAATAACCTTGTGCCACACCTGAACACACAACATTTCCAGATTCTGATGGTTATTAAAAGTGCGATCTGCTTTGTTTCCTCTTTGAATATTTCCCCCGTTTATATATCTAACACACACACACACACACACACGCATATATATATATTATATATAATATATATATGTGTGTGTGTGTGTGTGTGTGTGTGTGTGTGTGTGTATGGGTGTGTGTGTGTGTGCGTATAGAGGCGCGTGGGCTAGTGGTTAGAGTCGTGGAAAATGGACTCGTCGATTCGAGTTCAATTCCTAGACGAAGCTGTTGGCATTTCACATAGCGCTAATACCCTTGGGAAAGGTATGAATCCATATATTCTCCCTCCATCTATGTAACCAGTCTAGGAGAGGGATAACTCTGAATTCCAAATTCCCTCCAGCTATGCGTTAAATAGTAGGGCAGACTGGGCCCTTCAGCCTTGGGTAGGTAACCAGTCTAGGAGAGGGATAACTGAATTCAAAATTCCCTCCAGCTATGCGTTAAATAGTAGGGCAGACTGGGCCCTTCAGCCTTGGGTAGGTAACCAGTCTAGGAGAGGGATAACTCTGAATTCCAAATTCCCTCCAGCTATGCGTTAAATAGTAGGGCAGACTGGGCCCTTCAGCCTTGGGTAGGTAACCAGTCTAGGAGAGGGATAACTCTGAATTCAAAATTCCTGAGGTCGGTCGTTGATTGGGTTTGTGGCAACCCTTGATACACCTATTCTTTCCTATCGACTGTGCCAAAAAGTGTGGATGGTCCAACACAAGCCTTCACCATTATAAACAAATCACTGTGTGGGTGTTCATTGTGTGTATGAACCCTCATGCTTCGAAAATCGACGAGAGAGTCCATAATATATATATATATATATATATATATATATATATATATATATATAAACGGGGATATATTCAAAGAGATAACAATAAAGTAATCCACAGAAACCTGTTTCGAGGTATCACCTCTTATCAGTATGGTTATACCGTTTAACAGCTACCTCTGGCCGGGTTCGAGAATAAACTTTCGTTCGCCAATCCTCTTACCCGTACGGCCACAGGCAGCTGTCAAATATAGGAGACTGTTTCTAAGCGGAAATGAATTCACTAGAGGCCTCAAACAAAATGTAAACAAAGCGAGGCTTAGCTGAGCGCCGAATACGGTGAAATTTGCAATTAAATCCCTTCTAATTAAAGTGCTTAACCAAATTGGGAGCATATAATAAAGTAATCCACATACACGTGTTTCGGGGTATCACCTCTCCTCGGTGTGGTTATACCGTTTAACAGCTACCTCTGACCGGGTTCGAGACCCGAATGAACTTACGTTCGCCAATCCTCTTTATATATATATATATATATATATATAGATGTTTGGTACATGAAAACTTGTAAACTACTAAAAGTAGAGGAATCATATGTAATATGGGGAGGTGATAATTTATTATGAAATAAAATATAAAATAAAGGGGATACGATAAGGGCTTCTCCGTCTTGCACAGAGCCACGTCTAAACAACATCTAGCAGTCGTTCCGGGTTGTTAGTATTTCTTTTCTCAGATCTACTCTGTGCAGACAAACACCGAGACACTCCATCTATTTACTGGGAGGTATACATAACCCTGGTTTAACCTAGGGCACACACACATACCCCTCTTTCCCCAATTTCCCCCACACCCTCTCTGGTTTACCCCATTTGTTCTTATCCATTTCTTTACATTCTGACTTTTAATAGTGAACCGGTGTAAATACTTGAAAAAGTACCGGTCGAAAAGGCCTTCGTATCCCCTTTATTTTATATTTTATTTCATAATATAATAATAATAATAATAATATATATATATATATATATATATATATATATATCGAATAGTCAATGGTCAGTAACATATTCATGATTAGCTGACCAATTCGAGCTATTAGATATACAATATTATCAATTCTTTTTTTCTATTCTCAAATCAGATATATGTCTATCATGCACCATTAAAAGAGACGATAAAACTTCCTAAGAAAATCTTAATGTCAATTGCAGGCCTCCGTAGATATTTAATCACAATATTTTCACCAAACAACAGAATATTAAATATTTCTCTAAAATTTCTCGGTCACCGACAAATTAGTCGTGTGATTTTCATTTTGTCCGTTAAAGCAGACGTTCTGTTGTGACTCAAACACGTCTGTGTCCCATTATAGACGAGGCGGAAATAATGCGGAATTATGGGTAAAGACAGCAAAGACATTTTCAATAAGCGTTTGGTTTTCAATTGCGCCATCAAGAAAATCAAATATGGTTGACATTTTTGGCGGGAGAAAAAAAAAAGGCAGTGATTGCCTCGAAGATGATTGTTGAAATTATCCCTGGGAATGTCTTTGGGGAAATCAACGAAGAGTTCCAATAGAACGTGATGCGAACTGATGGATGATTTCAGATCAGATCTGTCTCAAAGACCATCGATTGGAAATCGTCTTTGGTCGGTATGCCTCAGTGGCTGTGACACGGGTCTGTTGGAGGAAGAGCTTAAAGGTTCTTGAATGATTGATCTAGACATTTTTTCGTCTTTTCTTTTTAAGGAATACTTTGATTTTAATAAGTATGAATATATTTACAGTGTGTTCGCTTCAGTGACCATGAAAAATAAACGGTGAGAGCGCACCTTGTTTTTTTTTTAGGTCATACAGGATTTGCTATGAACGCTACAGTCGATCCGATCGGACGTCTTTTTCGTGCTCTAAGAAAGTTTAACATTGTACCGTTGTGGTATATTTTCACGGTGCCAAAATGATATAAGTAACGTTGTCCTTTTTTTCGAGCGCTACTACGATAACGGTAAGGTGGCGGCGGCGTATATATTATATAGCGGGTCTCGTCCACGTGCCTCCAAATTCACAGTGCTAAAATGATGTTGATAGAAATTACAACACGAGAAATATGTAGTCACAATTGCTCCTTTATTATCGTGCTCGTCTAGTGGGCTCGTACCAGAGAGGAGGAAAGGCAGAGAGAAAGAGAGAGAGAACACTACTTGATTATTGTGACCCCACACTAGCCACTTGAGGCCCGATCCGTACCCTACGACGACCAAAGGCAAAAAGAGGACAATCCCTTTCTTCATTGTTCCACGTCACCACGTGAGCTCCGGTTCCGGTCAACACCCGAGACTTCCGGCTCCGGTCAACACCCGACTTCCGGCTGACACTCAATTCTCAGTTCGGGGTCACGCTACGGTCAAATCATCGTTCATCCTGTTTTGGCTCATCACTATTTTTTAAACCTTTATCATCTCTTATTTATTTATTTCTTCCTCCCCCCCTTCCATTAGTAGTCCTAGCTCACAAAAGTCAATAATATACCCATCTTGCAACAACATTTCTAACGTTTCTTAAAAGTAAACAAGGAAAGTGATGATTTCTTTTCTTCTCCTTTAAAAAAAATCTATTTCTTCATCATTATTGTTGTTATTGTTGAATTGTTTTATTATTGTTATTATTATCTATTGCATAAATCTAGCAAATTTCATATTTAAATCGCATACGCTTAGATATGTTTAATTATTGTTTACTGTTTAGTGTTCGTGTTTATCTACGCTTTTTTGCTTAAATTTATTTCTCTGAAATAAGTTCATTCATAAATTGTGTAAATACTTCGTACTTAACCTTTCTTAGATGTCTTTATTACCAACTCATTCATTTTATTCCGTGAGCACACGGAGAAATACATACAAGACAGGGATACATATATGAATTGCACATGGTACAGCAATACATAATATAAACATGTATAAAGAATACAACAATACATAATATAGACATATATCAACAATATATATAAAGACTACATACTATATAAAGAATAATAGATTATAACTGTATACACAATACATAATATATAAAGACTACAACAATACATAAATACACATGTATACAACAAACATAATATTAAAAGAATACAACAATACATAATATAACATTATACAACAATCATAACTATATAAAGAATACAACAATACATAATTATAGACATGTATACAACAATACATACTATATAAAGACTACAACAATACATAATTAGACAGGTATACAAAACAATACATAATATATAAAGAATACAACAATACATAATATATAAAGAATACATAATATAGACAATATACAATAAAATAATATAAGAATAAAACAATACATAATATAGAATTATAAAGATACAACAAACATAATATACAACAATACATAATATAGACATGTATACAACAATACATAATAGATAAAGAATACAACAATACATAATATAGACATGTATAAAAACAACAATACATAATATAATGTATAAAGAATACAAACAATATATAATATAGACATGCATAAAGAAAGTAGGACTTCGTCCTACAGAAGTGATAAAAAGTTCCTGAAGAAATGTCACTTACTTAAAGCAGACTAAAGGGCAATGGTAAAGGGAGCAAGCGTCTAACCCATGTGAAGTGTTCGCTGGTCCACAGGGAAGAGAATACAAAATCCCGGTTTACTGACTAAATACTCTGCCCAATATCGGCAGAAACCTGAAGCAAGAGAAGATAACTCTTCTAGACTCCACACAAATCCAAAACAGTGGCAGACAATCACTACAGCTATATTATCCTTCATCTTCCCAATTCTATTATTATTAATAACATTTTGATAATTCTTAAACGTTAAAATTACTACTAATAATATTAAGGAATACATTGATTTTAATAAGTATACATATATTTACAGTGATTCACTTCAATCACTACACACACACACACATACACACACATATATATATATATATATATATATATATATATTATTTATTTATATTAAGAAGGCAATTACAATGTGTATTAAAAAAATAATGTTAGTGTCTAATCAATTTCGAAGAAACTTCATCTTCAGAGTCTGTTTTTGAAATGGACGCGGTCTTGTGTGTCTTTTTGTTTTGACGTTATAAACACGCGTCTCGTGGGTTGTTATAATGCCAAGCGGAAGAGCCGTGATATCCGTTGTCCAATCAATTTCAATTTCATTCCTTTTATTTATCTATTTATTCTATATCTATTTTTTAAAAACTTTATATGCATTGCAATTGCCTTCTTAATATAAATAAATAATAATATACTTAATAATGCTTCAAGCAAATTATCAAATACTATTAATATATATATATATATATATATATATATATATATATATATATATATATATATATATATATATATAAACGGTAGTTGCGTGTATGTATGTCCGGAGGAAACTAGGAAAATAAAACAATTGACGACAAAGTAAATATACATACTCATTCACTATAACCAGATCTTGCTTTTTGAGCAAAAATAATGAAGATTTGATTTATATTCATTAAGATGTTTAAAAAATTAACATTTAAATAATAACAGCATTTTTAGTAGGAGACACTGATTTTTGTTTTCAAAGTGTCTGCGCTCTTTTTTTCTGACACCACACCGGCCGGTTGAACGCATTCAAGTTGCGATTACGTAATAATGGATTTGGGCGACTATTTTAAAATGCCCTTCGCTACCCATGCTGCATAATTGTTAGTCACCTAACACTTGTTTACAGTAGTGTAGAAACCAAAGCTGTCTAACGTATTATAAGAATCAGTTTTGGCCACTAAAGCCAAAACCACACACATTCTGTTTGTATCTTGTCTTATATGTCATATTCCATGTGCTCAGACAATAAAGTCTGTATTGTTGTTATATTGTATCTCTTTGTTCGTATTTAATTATGTATATGTTTGCCTACGTTGTAAGGTTTCTTACGTATTATAAGAACCAGTTTTGGCCACTAAATCCAAGACCACACATTCAAATCTTTTACCGTAACACAAACGAAAATAACCAGCCACCCATCAACCAACCAACCAACCAATCATGACTCTGCTTACATTTTCCTTGGGTCGTTCTGTTACATAATCTATGCGGTTGCATAAGATTATTGCCAATCCCTTGTATTTCTAAAGGGATGGCCTTTTCATATCACGGGCGGGAGTTTCCATGGAATAGTACAGAAAGCCCGCCCAATTACGTGAAGTCACGGGGACCTGGTTGGCTCCTCAGTTTTCAGTTGGACGTCAGGCAGTGAAGATGTACTGCCTTATCTGGAACTCACTCTGCATACGCGCGCTATGTTATTCAGATATTTAGTTACATGAAAAGTTAGTTAAGGAAATAAAAGCTTAAGAAAAATAACACGGTCTTGTGATTAATGGATGTCTTGGTAACAAGACTGATCTAGAAGAAGAAATGAGTTAAGTGCGACAACCAAGACGAAGTCACCAAGACGACGTCCCCAAGAAGAAGAACCTAAGATGTCAGAAGAACATAAGAAGAATAGAAGTAAGAAGTAAGTAATGAGAAGGGTATACAACAGTTACCCTCCACACTTATTTTACTCACCCACACACCACCTTTTTTATTCTCCATCTAAAAATGGCTTGCGTTTCATATTGTAATTTCTTTAACGATATACTTTCTGTTGTTCGTGTCCCTTGCGACGTCGCTCTCTGTCTCTCTGTCTCTGTCTGTCTGTCTGTCTGTCTGTCTCTCTCTCTCTCTCTCTCTCTCTCTCTCTGGTATCCACAAAGATGGATTGGACGCGTGATGTCTCGGTCAATTAAGTGGAGGTTTTGTAAGTGACTCGTATATTTATTATGAACTCTTTTCCTCCGCTCTGTTTATATCTTGTCTTATATGTCATATTCCAAGTGCTCAGACAATAAAGTCTGTTTTGTTGTTATATTGTACCTGTTTTTTTTTTTCGCATTTAATTATATATATGTTTGCCTTCGTTGTAAGGTTTCTCTGAGCCACTAAAACCAAAAACCACGCAAATTCAACAACAACCAACCAACCAACCAACCAACCAACTAACCAACCACGTCTCCGTTTACCATTTCCTTGTGTCGTTACCCTCATCGCTCATTTTACTCACCTAACCATCACCTTTTTTTATTCTCCATCTAAAAATGTTTTTCGAATGTTCCAAGTGCTCAGACAATAAAGTCTGTGTGTTTGTTATATTGTACCTGTTTTTTTTCGCATTTAATTATGTATATGTTCGCCTTACGAACCAGTTTTGGCCACTAAAGCCAAAACCACACAAACCAAACCAAACCAAACCAACCAACCAACCACGTCTCCGTTTACCATTTTCCTTGTGTCGTTACCCCCCCCGCTCATTTTACTCACCTACCCACCACCTTTTTTTATTCTCCAACTAAAAATGTCTTTCGAATGTTCCAAGTGCTCAGACAATAAAGTCTGTGTTGTTGTTTATATTGTACCTGTTTTTTTTCGCATTTAATTATGTATATGTTCGCCTACGTTGTAAAGTTTTCTCTGAGCTGTTATAAGAACCAGTTTTGGCCACTAAAGCCAAAACCACACAAATCAAAACCAAACCAAACCAAACCAAACCAACCAACCAACCAACTAGCCAACCACGTCTCCGTTTATCTTTTCCTTGTGTCGTTATCCTCATCGCTCATTTTACTCACCTACCCACCACCTTTTTTTATTCTCCAACTAAAAATGTCTTTCGAATGTTCCAAGTGCTCAGACAATAAAGTCTGTGTTGTTGTTATATTGTACCTGTTTTTTTTTCGCATTTAATTATGTATATGTTCGCCTACGTTGTAAAGTTTTCTCTGAGCTGTTATAAGAACCAGTTTTGGCCACTAAAGCCAAAACCACACAAACCAAACCAAACCAAACCAAACCAAACCAACCAACCACGTCTCCGTTTACCATTTCCTTGCATCGTTACCCCCCCGCTCATTTTACTCACCTACCCACCACCTTTTTTATTCTCCATCTAAAAATGTCTTTCGAATGTTCCAAGTGCTCAGACAATAAAGTCTGTGTTGTTGTTATATTGTACCTGTTTTTTTTTCGCATTTAATTATGTATATGTTCGCCTACGTTGTAAAGTTTTCTCTGAGCTGTTATAAGAACCAGTTTTGGCCACTAAAACCAAAACCACACAAACCAAACCAAACCAAACCAACCAACCAACCACGTCTCCGTTTACCATTTCCTTGTGTTGTTACCCCCCCCGCTCATTTTACTCACCTACCCAGCACCTTTTTTTTATTCTCCATCTAAAAATGTCTTTCGTTTCATATTGTAATATCCTTAACGACATTCTTTTTGTTGTCCGTGTCCCTTGCGACATATCTCGACGGAGCAGAAAGGAGCTCTCTTAATGTGGCTAATACTATCACCCCCACAGACCGGAGGGGGTAACGTGTGAAGATGATGCAATTAAGCCCCCCGCCCCCAATATTTTTGCAGACCTTTTTGATCAAACGTGTTTACGCTTATACGAAGAGGAACTCGAATATTGGAGTTTATCTCATGAATTTTCACCCAGAAATCTCATAGCCTTGACGAGAGAACACGTGGCAGCAAGATCCGCTAATTATATCGTAAGTCCGTGATTGACAGTAAGGGTCAAAAGGTTGTTTGGTTGGTTGGTTGGTTGGTTTGGGTTTTTATGGCATGTAAATCCGTTGTACAGATAACAATGAAGATGAGGACAATAGTCCGAATAATACAAATAATACTAATTATCCAGCTTCGTCTCAAAGAATTCAGAGAAACATTATCTCTATTTAGGCCATAGATAGGACCCTAACAGGTACTACCACTCTTTATTTCTTTCGTTCGTTCTTTCTTTCTTTTTGTTTTCTTTCTTTCTTTATTTTTCTTTTTGTTTTATTTATTTTCATTCTTTCTTTCTTTCTTTTGTTTTCTTTCTTTCTTTCTTTCTTTTTGGTTTCTTTCTTTTTTGTTTTTCTTTCTTTCTTTCTTTGTTTCTTTTTCTTTTTTTGTTTTCTTTTCTTTCTTTCTTTTTTGTTTTCTTTCTTTCTTTTCTTTTATTTTCTTTTTCTTTTTGTTTTCTTTTCTTTCTTTTCTTTTTTCTTTTGTTTCTTTCTCACTTTCTTTCTTTCTTTTTTTTCTTTTATTTCTTTCTTCATTCTTTCTTTTTTCGTTCTTTTTTTTTTTCTTTCTTTCTTTTTTTCTTTCTTTTTTTCTTTCTCTTTCTTTCTTTCTTTTTTGTTTTCTTTTTCTTTTCCTTCTTTCTTTTTTCGTTCTTTTTGGTTTCTTTTCTTTTTTTTCTTTTTGTTTTTCTTTATTTTCTTCTTTCTTTCTTTCTTTTTGGTTCTTTCTCACTTTCTTTTCTTTTTTTTTTTGTTTTCTTTCTTTCTTTTTCCTTCTTTCGTTCTTTCTTTTTGGTTTCTTTATTTTTCTTTCTCACTTTTTTTCTTTAACTTTTTTTATTGCTATCTTTCTCGCTTTTGTTCCCTTTCTTTCTTTTCATTTTGTCTTCTTCTATTCCTCTTCTTATTTTTTTCTTCTTTTCATTTTTCTTTACGTTTAATTTTGCTTTCTTCCTTCCTTTTCCTTTCTTTCTTATTTCTTCCTTTTTTCCTTTCCTTTTATTTGCTCTTTTATTTTTCTTTCATGCGATTCTGTTTTTCTATTTCTTTCTATTTCTTACTGTTTCGAATATTTCCAGCACTTCACACGTTTCCCTCACTTGAAGGAACAACTGTATTTTCTTCTGTTATTTCTTTCTTTTTGTCTTTCTTTCATTCTTTCATTCCGTCTTTCTACCTTTGTTTTTTTTTTTTTTTGCCGGGCCGGGGACGAAGGGGCTTTCTTTGTGAGATCTTTTATTCGTTTCTATACGTACAATTTCCTTTGTTTTCTTTCTGTGAATTTTTTCATCTTTCTACGCATCACCCTCCAGTAACGACAAAAAAAACAACAAAAAAAACACACACACACAAAGATTATTTTCCATATTATTTCTTCTTTCTTTCTTTCTTTCTTTCTTTCTTTCTTTTATCTCCTTTTCTTACCTCTCCCGCTATTCTGCCATATCTGAATATAATCTCCTTCCGTTTATCTAAGGTCAAATCGAGGCAAATATTTATCTCTACCTTCACATATTTCTTTTCGCCCAAAAAGACTTCGCCACACATGTTCATTTGCTGAGATCTCTCTCCAGAATTTTTCTTCAGGTGAGTTTGCGTCAATGGAGGACCTTGACTTTTAAACATCTTTTTGCCGTTCCGAACATACAGGGTGTCACATAAGTGCAACTTTCAGATAAACAGGGGTATTGTTTCGTTTTTATTTTACGGCACGTCAACTCTTGTTGGGTTATTATATGCGTTTTGTTCTATTCATTCTTGTTGAAGTATTGACAAAATTCTTAGAAACCAATTTTAAACACATTTAAATACTCATTTTTAAAATCTATTTATCTCTTAACGTCCTATACCACCTCATTCCACCCGGTCAGAAGTCACATTTCCTAATCACCCAAACGATAGCCTTTGTTTAAATATAATGTTAAACATATTCAGAAGTATTTGATTGAAGGGAAATATCTCAGGTATCTTTAAATGAAAAGGACATTTTGAGCCAATTATTGATAAATCCTTATAGGAATGGGGCTCTGGACTTAGACAATTCTCTACAGGATGTTAAGAGTTAACCCATAAATGGGACACTAAAGGGTACTATCCCTGCTTTCTTTTTTCTTCTCTTCTTTATTCATTCTTTCTTTCGTTCAACAGAAGTCAAACAGCTTTTATTCTTTTTTTCCTCTTTTTTTTTTTTTCTTTTTTCTTTTTTCCTTTTTCCTCACTCCAAGTTAACCCCCTCTTCTTTCTTTTTCTTTCACTTTTTTTCTTTCTTCATCCTGTTGAGTTCTTTTCTTTCCTTTTTTTTTTTTTTTTCCTTCTTTCTTTCCTTTCCCCTTTCTCCTATATTTCACCCCTTCCTTTACTTCCACTTTTCTTCTTTCTTTCTTTCTTTCTTTCTTCCTTCTTATTTCTGTTATTCCTAGCTGAACCGCTCTTTCTTTCTTTCTTCATCTTTTCTTATTCTTTTCTTTTTTATCTTTTTCTTCTTTCTTAACATTATTCCCTGTCCATTTCCTAAGCTTGAACCCTTCTTTCTTTCTTTCTCTTTCTTACTTTTCGCTTTCTTTCCTTTCTTTTTTCTTTTTTTTCTTTCTTTGCTTCTTTTTTTCTGTTCTTCTTCCTCTTTTTGTTTTTTTTCTTTCTTTTCTCTCTTTCTTCTTTCTTCTCTCTTGTTCCTCTTCTCTTTTTTTCCTCCCTCTCTCTTTCTTTTTCTTTCTTCTCCTTTCTTCTCTTTCTTCTCTTTTCCTTCTCTTCTCTCTCTTCCCTCCTTCCTTTCTTCTTTTTCATCTCTTTTTCTCCTCTTTTTTCTCCTCTTTTTTTATTTCTTTTTATCCTTCTCTTCTTCCCTTCTCTTTTTTCCCTCTTCTTTATCTTTCTTTTTCTTCTTCTCTTCTTCTTTCGTCATCCTAGCTTGAACCGCTCATCTTTCTTCCTTTGTTCTTTTTTCTTCTCTTTTTTTCTTCCTTTTATTTTCTTTTCTTTCTTTCTTTTCCCTTACATTCTTGTTCTCTGTCATTCCCTAGCTGAACGCGCTCCTTCTTTCTTTCATTTCTTTTCTCCTTCTTCTCTTATCTTTCTCTTATCATTATTTCCTTCCTGAATTCCCTAGCTGAAACCGCTCTTCTTCTTTTCTTTCTCTTTTTTCTTTTCCTCTCCTTCTTTTTTTTCTTTTTCTTACTCTTTTTCTTCTCTTTCTTTTCTTTTCCTTTTTTTTTCTTTTCTTCTTTTCTTTCCAAAAACCCAGTTAACGCACCCAATCTTCTTCCCCCCAAGTTACCCCACTCTTTTTTGTTCTTTTTCCTTATTTTCTAATTTCTATTTCTCTTTATTTCAACAAAAAAACAATAAACATAGCAAGAAAGTCCAATCCACTTTTTTTTTTTATTTCTTTTTCTTTTTCTTTTCTTTTCTTTTCTCTTAATCTTTCTTTTCCTTTTCTTTCCTAGTTTTGAGGAGGGCCGTCTTCCTTATTTTTCCTTTCCTTTTTTTCTTTTTTTTTTCTTTTTTTTCTTTTATTTTTTCTTTTGTTTTTTTTTTTTTTATTTTTTTTTTTTTTTTTTTTTTTTTTTTTTTTTTTTTTTTTTTTTTTCTTTTCCCTTCTTCTCTTTTTTTTTTTTTTTTTTTTTTTTATCCTTTCTTTCCTTTCTTTTTATTATCCTCCCGCTCCCCTGTTTGCCTCCTATTTCTCTTCTTTTCCTTTCCTTTTTTTTTGTTCTTTTTTATTCTGTTTTTGTTTCCTTTCTCTCATTAATATTCTTTTAGCTCTTACTTTTTTCTTTTTGCCCTACTTCCGGCTATTCTTCCATATCACTATATATCTCCTACATTTATCTGAGTCAAATCTAGGCAAATATTTATTCTACCTTCACATATTTTTCTTTTCGGCCGCCAGAAAAAGACCTATCGCTTCGCCAATTACAGACATGTTTCAATATTGCTGAGATCTCTCTCGCAGAATTTTCCTCTCAAAGGTTGAGTTTTTGCATCCATGGAGGATCCTTCTTGAATTTTAACAAACATCTTTTGACCGTTCCGAAATATTACAGTTTTATCAGCATAGAATGCAAGCTTTTCATATAAACAGGTGTGTTTGGTTTATTTGGGGAGACGGTTCACTACAAATGTCAGCCCCTAGGGATTTAGAAATACAGAACAGCGACTGCCACCTCGCGAGGAGGTAAACCCCTCCCCCATGGAAAAGTGCGTGCCATAATATTTTTTTTATTGGTCTTCAACATGATGCGGCCGCCACGATATGGTTTTGAGAAAGTATCCGTGCCTTCCTGAAAGTCGCATGTTCCCCCAGGCGCGGGGACCCCAATTGGCGAGAGGCCCAACATGGGGTCACCCGCGTTGGGTCGTAGAAATATGCCACCTGCATCTCCTTGCAGAGAGGTGAAGACCTCCCCAACTCTCGTTGGTATTTTCTAAATTTTGTAAGAAAGTAAGGGGAAGGTGGAAGAGAGATAGGCGGAAAATTAAAGGTACCGGGAAAATTATCGGCATATATTATATGTAATTATATATATTTAAAAAGTAAGTGAAGTCGTCGGGGCGGCCTAAAGTCGGCATTAAGCCAGTCCGCGGGGAGGGTCTATCCCTTTTCCAATAGCGCTGACAAGAAGATTGTTTTGGCGTCTGCAGGTGGAGGCGCCACAATCCTACACAACTCTTTATACTTTACGAGACCCCGCACAGAACCCCTGTGCTACTCATAAAGAACGCTTGAGTTGGAGGGAAAGAACCGGTAATCCGAACTAGGAACCTTGTTGGTTTCCCTATAAGCCGAACGCTCCCACTAGCCGACTGGAGCTAACGCGCCGGCCCTAATAATAATAGAACAACAAAAAACGTCCAATTTGAAAATAACAAAGGAGCATTGTGCTAATAAGTTCAATAAACGAGCAACAACAAAGACTTTGCAATTTGTAATTTCCCCGCTCTTTCTTTACCATAAAACTGAAACTAACTGCTAAAGAATTTCACGTCTATTA